>CAIGQW010054063.1:8506295-8556553 GCA_903798125.1 Danio choprae | reverse complement strand
CGGCCTCATTCAGTTCCCACGGCTCTCGGCCCCGCCCCCTCACCACACCCTCTCTCCGCAATCTAAGGATGGGATGAACCCAATATTTCCTCTTTCTTTTTCTTTTGTTAAGCAGGAAGAAGACAACAAAATCTTCTTCACTAAGACTCCATTTTGTATTGTTTTGCGAATTATTTCACAACCGATTAATTAATACACATCAGACTCGATGTGCAAGGTTTGTGTACTTGAAAAAAATTTCCGCATTTGAATAGGACAAAAAACATACAAATATTTTGGACTTCAGTGTGCAAAGATCTTAAAGCCGGACATGCTTATCAATTGAACGATTTTATGCAAAAACAAACACCCACTTATTACATGGCTGTTTTCTGCAAAATGTAAAAATTAGACACAAAACATTGTTCTGATCCACAATAATTGATCAATTCATTAATTAAATGGAAAGCTGGCTGAATGGAGAAGACACTAACCTACATATTATTTAGTAACAAGATGGTGCCAAACAGTCAAAAACAGCAGCGTGACAGACAAGCATGAAAATGGATGTGAACATATCCACTGATGGTCAAGATGATTTGAAGTACCCTTCTAATAACTGTGTTACTGTGTGTTATTTTCATCAGTTATCTCTGAATAACATACATTGGAACCAATCAAGTATTCTAGACAGCCATGTAATAATCTCTGATTACAACTGATGAAACTAATAACCCAGGCTTATCAATACTACAAATCATCTGTCAGTAAATATATTTATATATTCTTATCTTAATTATCTAAATTATGCTTAACTGATTTGCATCATCTTGTGACTTATTAGTAATAATAGTAGTAATAATAACAATAATAATAATAATAATAACAATAATAAGCCATTTGTTAAGTATATGTTTTCTTTCTGCAAGCTTTACATTTACCTTAAGACCTAGTAAATTTTTATTGCTCAGAATGATACTTTGTTGTTTAATTGTGTTGTTTTTTGCAACTACAATCTAACACTCATCCCATAGCTAAAAGATAGAACCAACTGTTTACATTATTTTCGTTGTCAGTAATTAGCTGTCACAATATGTTAGACATGTTCAGTCACTACTTTAGTTTTTGGATAGAAACTTCAAGAAAATGCTATATTTAAGAGCGCTTTCAGAGTCCAGCCTTAGATTTTTATGACTTTTATGACTGTAATGAATAAGACAATTCCAAACTCTTGGAGGTCTTTTGAAGTCCGACGGGCTGTTCTGTTTCGAGCAGGAGAGGTTTTGGTAATGGCAAGAGATGCTGAAAATCCCTCTTTGATCTGCCTTTTCATTAGGGATGTAATATGATGATCACCACAGGGTTAGCGGGTTTACTGAACACCTGAAGATCTCTTAAAGAAGAATTCGACGGCTGGTAGTCAGTGTGCTTCAGAGGTGTAGTCAGAGGAATGTCTTTACAGCCAGTGCTTCACCATTTCAGGAAAGGCTAATGACTCCAGTCAGGTAGTTATTTAGTGTGATTAAGGGACTGTGTGGATTTCAACCAGCATCACATCAGACTGTCTGAGGAGTTACAATCAGACAATATATATATATATAGTTACAATCAGACAATATATGTATATATGTATATATATACATATATACATATATACATATATATATATATACATATATACGTATATGTTTATATATGTATATATGTATATATATATGTATATATGTATATTCTTTTTTTTTTGTTTCAATTAGCCCAAATGAAATTCAGCAAAATATTTTTTTTCAATTGTAGTAACAGCCTGTTAACATTGGCTCAATACGAAATAATGTGTTGAGCCAATTGAAAAACCATCAACTCTGCCCAATCATGTTATTGGCCCAACTGAATATTTTAAATTGTTGCAGGATATTTTTTTGGTTTCACCTAATTTAAAAATGTTTATTGGGAAATTGACTTTGTTAAAGCAACTTTACTGAATTGTTTATTCCCCATTGTCCAAAAAGTAAATTAATAATAACATAATAATGATACACTAAACACCATCACATTCATTTATTTATATTAAACAGACACTATTGTGAAAATACATTAACATAATGAGTACTGTACATTACTGTACTGTACAACTTCAATAAAGTATACCTTATAAAGTCATGCATTTAAATTTTCATAATTTATACAAAGCTGAAGTGTAATTAATACATTCACAGATATGTGCAAAATATTCTGGGCACCTGAATATTACCATTCCTCAAAAGGTAATCCTAACTCATGAAATCACAATTCACACAAAACTGATGATTCTGTCATAATTTACTCTCTCCTCGCTTGTTCCAAACCTGTTTGTCTTTCTTTATAACCTTTTTATTTCAAAATAATATATTGTAAAGAAAGCTGATAACCTGTAACCATTGACATCCATAGTATTTGTTTTTCCTGCTATGGAAGGCAATGGTTACAGGGTTTTCAGCTTTCTTCAAAATATATTATTTTTTGTGAACTATCCCTTTAACAACAACTCCAAATCAATGTTTTATATTTTCGAGCTGAAAATATATATTGAAGAGTTGTCTTTTACATTAAAGTGTGTTGTGGGGGTGGGGTGGCGGTGTGTGTTTGTCTGAATAACGCAGTTGAGAAGCGGGTTAGTAATTGTACTTTGATGTTAGTAACTGTACTATGGACTGGGTTTCGGGCAGCCGCTGCAACCCAGGTGTGTTACAGACTGTACCAAAAAGCTAAGGACCAGGGGCAGGGTAAAATTACGGGAGTTTTCTGGGAGAAATATCAAAACGGGAGGGTGGCGGGAGATGGATCCGACACATGGGATACTCCCGGGAAAATCAGGAGTGTTGGCAGGTATGCTATAAGTAGGTATGCCAGACAGAATCTGCAGATTTTAGAAGTGTCGTAAACTAAAAACTTAATATATGAAATAAAAATAATACCTTTTTAACTTTTATTTAATGTTTACAATGCAAATCCAATTTGATCCACTTATTTGGTAAACAAAGCAAGTCTCATATAATATATCTACTAAAAGACATTTAATATTTTAATATTACTATTATTATGTCACAATAATATTAGTAAAATTTATTTAAAAGCTGAATAAATATTAATTTAGTCAAGTAAATACATAGACTCAATGATAGGCTAAAAATCTGCGGATTTCTGCGCGCACAGATTCCGTGTGAGCCTAGCTATAAGGCTAGTGTAGAACTGATAATTACTGGTAACATAAAACAATGTGAACTTGAGAAATGCCTGATGGGTTAAAAGCCTACATTACACCAAGTCGTGGCACATGGCAGCCCTCAATAAAGCAACTACACAGAAGTCACATCTTAGCAGAATTTGAGACTAATCAAGGTTTGTTCGCCAAACACAAATATTTCACTTCTGTTTGATAATTTGGCTAAACACAATTTAATATGTTTGGTGAATATACATTTATAATTTTAACTTAAGATCGTGAGCTAAAATTAATTCAGTGGATTTTTTCGTTTGGGGATAATTGGGAAGTAATTTGTTGAGTCAATATTTAATTTTCAGTTTCCACAATTTTTCAAAAAGTAATTTTTTTTACAGTGTAACTAGTTAGTAGTGAGAACTATTCCCTATAAAAGCTACCAACTTACCAATTAAAAACATTCATTCATTCATTTTCTTTTCGGCTTAGTCCCTTTATTAATCTGGGGTTGCCACAGCGGAATGAACCGCCAACTTATCCAGCATATGTTTTACGCAGCGGATGCCCTTCCACCTGCAACCCATCTCTGGGAAACATCCACACACACTCATTCACACACATACACTACGGTCAATTTAGCCTACCCAATTCACCTGTACCGCATGTCTTTGGACTTGTGGGGGAAACCGGAGCACCTGGAGGAAACCCACGCAAACATGGGGAGAACATGAAAACTCCATACAGAAATGCCAACTGACCCAGCTGAGGCTCGAACCAGCGACCTTCTTGCTGTGAGGCGATCATGCTACTCACTGCGCCACTGTGCAGCCTTCAATTAAAAACAATTAAATGGAAAAAAACAAAAGTCTTTCAATAAGTTTACAATCTTAATAACACTGTAAACAGGGGCTTAGTGGACATTTTAAAAGTGAGGCGGACAGCTGTATGAAATCCAAAAGTTGACATTCTTAATCACCTGTTTCTAAATGGTCTGTCTCTAAAAGTGAGGGGTATGTATCCCCCTGTCCCCCCGGTTGCTACGCCCCTGACTGTAAATAAATACGCCGTCATAGCCTGTTTTTCTTGTGTTTATTGTTGTTTGTGGATTGACAGAGTGAGGCGTTGTTTGCCATGCCAGACTTTTATTTTAAATATAAATTAAAAGAGATTAACATGTCCACAGGGGCGTGGTGTTCATGCGGTGAAGAAATGAAAGGTTGTGCCACGCTGAGTGCAGTTGGTCAAGAGACATTGGGCCAGGAGGTCATTTCCATGAAGGTGTTATGTCTGTGAAGCAGCCACCTGTGTCCATCAGGACACCTTGTGCACGGGGGAGGCTGATATCAAGTGTCCCTAGCTGTGACCCTGCTCATAGCACCACCTGCTCACATTATACCGTCTGGCTTTTCAACAATATGTAGGTCATGATAATGGCCGTATAATGAGAAACGCGTTATGAATACTATGTTTTGTTAAAAAAAGGATGTTTTAGACATTTTAGTGTATGCATCTTTTTTGCTTTTAATGAGACATGTTCAAATTTGGATGCTGTATGCTATCACTGGATATGATGTGATATATGCAAAGTACTAGCAATCAGGCATTGCAGCATGATCAAACTAGATTACTTCCATTATAATCAACAGAGCTGTCGACACTTAAAGCATCTGACACACTCCAGAGCTGCATTATGTTTTCCATCTGTCTGATTTTTAATTTTGACATGTTTCTGGTCTTTGGTTATAACCAGATGGTTATTTATATGTAGGCTATACAGACGTAAACACTATAATGCACGGCCTTTGAATAAATTGTGTTTTTTTGCAAGGCAGCAAGGCAGAATTTATTTGATAAATATAATCAAAATGCAGGGCCTCACAGTGGCGCAGTGGGTAGCACGTTCGCCTCACAGCAAGAAGTCGCTGGTTCGAGCCTCGGCTGGGTCAGTTGGCGTTTCTGTGTGGAGTTTGCATGTTCTCCCTGTGTTGGCGTGGGTTTCCTCCGGGTGCTCCGGTTTCCCCCACAAGTCCAAAGACATGCGGTACAGGTGAATTGGGTAAGCTAAATTGTCCGTAGTGTATGTGTGTGAATGGGTGTGTATGGATGTTTCCCAGAGATGGGTTGCAGCTGGAAGGGCATCCGCTGCGTAAAACATAGGCTGGATAAGTTGGCGGTTCATTCCGCTGTGGTGACCCCAGATTAATAAAGGGACTAAGCCGAAATGAAAATGAATGAATGAATGAATCAAAATGCAATTCAATCGAACAGTTGACTATTTTAACATATTTCAATAATTATTCATATTTTAGTAATAATTGTCTCTGTTATTATGGCAAAGCTTTATTTTTAGCATCACCATTCTAGTTTTCAATGTTCCATTATCTTTCAGAAATCATTCTGATATGCTATTGGGATTTGATGCTCAAGGAACAATTCTTATTATTATAAATATTACACGTTAACATTTTTAAAAAGTCTTAATTGAAAAAAAAAACATTCAGAGGAACTGAATTTATACAAAAAAATTGTAATTGTAAATATATTTATTGTTTTGTTCAATTCTGTTTAATAATAATTGATAAATAAAAATCAGTATATTACTTTATGTGGTCAGCTTAACCTTCAGGGGAGTAAATTACATTCATATTATAAATATTGTTAAAACAGAAAACATGCTGTTTTGTAAAATGTTCAAAAGTTTGTATTTCCTTGTGTTTATACGTGATTCTATAATTGTGGGTACATTTCACGTCTCCAGGATAAACCTTTTATTATTTTTCAAAAGCAAAAATAACCATAATGAAACCATAATGAATAAGACAAATCATCTCCCAAGTCATCTATAAAAAATAACGTTGGTACGTGTATTTAGAGAGACTTTGTTCTTAAAATATTAAAATAAAGACTCCCATTATTCTTATTTTTCACCGTTTCCACCTCATGAATTATACATTCAGCTTCAATTATCATGAAATAATTAAGTCTAGCTTTTTAGAGTCAAAATCATTAAATCTAAATATTTTTTTTGTGTCCCTATGTTCTTGTCAGCTCTTTTACTTATTGATTATAAAAAGGCAAAAGTTTTTTTTAAAGCTCTTATAGAAATAGCATGTGAATTGCTCTAAGTGACAGGAAACTCTGGAGGGCATTGAGGCTTTATTATTCTTTTCTCATTAATTTGTGCAAAATGTTTAGGATACACCAATAATAGATTCATTATTTGTCAACTTTGTTATTGTGATATTTCAGCAAATTACTAATTCACATTTTAAAAACAATAATATGATGAATAATGAATAACAAAGTTGACACTTTCCACCATTCTGCGCTTTAGCTCAAGATGTTAACCTCAAATCAGATACCGCATGTCAAGTCTAAAACTGATTTTTATGTATTTATAAAATTCAGTATCTGATTTGAGGTTAACATCTTGAGCTAAAGCGCAGAATGGTGGAAAGTGTCAACTGTTATTTGTAACTTTTTTTTAATGATTTTAAAAGTTTAAACAGCAAGTTAAACAGCAATTTATAACACAATCACATGATTCCTATCATATGTAAGTGATTTACATTATTTTACAACAATTATGAATTAAGTTTATTGTAAATTATGCAGTTGTTGTTGTACTGTACATCATACCAGTTTAAGGAAAATGAATAGAAAATGCTTGAAATGTACCCCAATACTGGAATGAGTCATACTGTACACACACACACACACACACACACACACACGCACACACACACACACGGTATATATAAACATACTGTAGCTGTAGTTGTGGAAATAAAGTTGTTTGTTCTAATTTAGTGAAAATCAAAAGGTGTTAAACTCATTTATGCGATGTTCATTTGCTCAGTTTGATGTAGTCTCTGTAATGGATTCCAGTATCAAATGACGATAATGATAATTTTCTCATTTAACTGATTACAAAGCTCAAATGTTCTCTACTTTTTTTTGTATTATTTTAGCAGTGTCCATGTTGCGTTCTTGTTGTATGCCCACTTCCATTCTTCCCCCATCAGTTCAGATCTTCATTCCCAGGCCCAATCTCCCTCTGTCAGAGAATGTTTGCCTGGGGAAGAAAGTGATAGCAGCACATTCACTGTCACACTTATCCATGCTTCGGTCCCTCGCTCTTCTTCTGACACTTCAAGTCTGTTTGTGTTTGCTAAGCCTGTCTTCTAAGCTCACTTCTCAAACTTGTTTCACATCCAATTACGGGCATTAGAGCTGCAGCGGGCTACGCTCCCTCATCCTCTCCTTCTGCTTTGACCAAGTCTTTTTCATTCAGGACACCTGGCTCAGCACTCGTTCCTGCGCTGACAGCCATGCAGACGAGCTGTCAGCAGCACCTGCGTCTCAAAGTAGCTCTGCTCCAAAGTGCTAGCTACAGCTTTACCCCAGAAGACCAGAGACCTGTAATAGAACCTGCCATTGTTGGCTTACTTTTTTGTTTTGAGTGTCTCGTAACCTCAAGACCCCTTGCAGGACTCCATGCACCACCGTGCACATGCACGCAAACACACAACCACACAAATACACACACTGGACGTGTACACATTGAAATGAGTATTGTTTAGGTTATTAAAGTACACATGAAATCAAAACTAACCAAATTGATTTTGTTAGCTCACATTGCTAGTTTTGTGGTGAGCAATTCATCAGTGCATGTCATTATATATAAAAAGTTTGCCCTTGTAATCTAAAATTGAAATCTGAAAATGCACTTCCTGTTTGTTTTCAGTTAAATTCTCAGATTACCTTTGTCTGAGGTATTGGGTGTGGTTAACATGCCCCTCCAACTGTCAGAAAGGGCAAGGAGGAGGTGTCTTTTTGGTTGTAATAACTCTTCCAAAACTCTTTTCCCGATCTTTCTGAACGAAAAGCCTACTTTACTACGTCCAATCTGCTTGCAATAGAAAAAACAAGCCACGCCCACTATTTATATTTCATATTCTATTTCTCTAGGAACTGAGTCACAATACGAAATAAAAAACGGTCGCAGGTTTCAGTTCATGCAAACTTTAAAGATACTGGTGCCAAATCGACCCACAAAACAATGTTAAACAAAACCCACAAACCTATATTAAAGAACTGCTTTTTAATTGTATATATTTTAATCATACAGCATATTAAACAGGCATAGTATTGACCTTATTCTTTGAGTTCGACCAGCCGCAGCCATTGGAATCTTTTTGGCTTAAGCATTTTGGTTTCATTAATTTCCATTGATGTTTAGACATTAAAAACGTCTCGTTCTGATGCTTGATGGTGCAAACTGATATTTTCTTCTCATAGTATTCTTCTTTTTATCTATATTCATGAACACACTTGTTTGTAGAGCAAGTAGTTTGACCATTTTCTGCCGTTTATTATTCCTAGTCATTTCTCCCATAGGCAACTGAATCGTCAGTTCTAAAACAATCGCAAAATGGAGCGCGATTCTGCATTGCAGCATAAGGTCAATACATAAATATGACAATATAAGTAAATGTGACAAGCAGAAAATTGACAAATTCACAAAAAACAGGACACCTAATCTTACTACTATAATATGACATTAAGTAGCAGTTTCAGTACTTTTTATTCTTGGTGTGCTGTAAACCAGCATAACATTTCAGTAATTATTTTGCACGTCCTGCCTTATTTTGAGGTTTGAAATGTTTGAGTATATATTACATTTGGAAAGAATAGTTATGTCACAGTCTATCATGCAATGTCTTTGCTATTTCTCAAAAATTGCGATTGAAAACAATGTCTTCTTAATTATTTAAAGTACAGTAGCTGATATCGATTATTCACTTAACACATGTACCTGTATATCTTGTCTGTGGTTCTTGTTATCTTCAGTACTGCTGTTGTTTTTGTTGTATCTCCATTTGTTTTCCGACTGTGACACAAAAATCAGCACATTTCAGTGCTGACATCTTGTTGACAATCTAAGTACAGTAAAAATGATTCAAAGCACATGTGCGAGCTGCTTGTATATCATAAAAATAAGCAGGTTTAAACGTAATCTGCACCTGCAGAAATCTGCAGGATTTTGAGCCCATCATTCTATTTATTTACTTATGTAAATTTGTGTATATGTAGATTAATTCAGTTTTTTATATTAATTGCAGTATTGTTATTAAATAATATGAGAATATTTAGATAATTTATTGTACAATACAATTTGTAAAGGAATTTTTTCTAAAGTAATCTGTCTTTCAGTGGATGTATGAGAGACCAACTGTAGATTTGTTTACCAAATAAGTGGTTCTAATTGGATTTGATTGTGTTTTTTCTTTTGTTGTATGTGTTTCTAACTCCTGCTCTCAAAATCCATATATTTGCAGTTTTTTTTTTTTAAACAAAACTTTTGCACAGAAATAGCAAAGGTCAGCAGATTCTGCCTGGCCCTATACTGATTGAAAATGTTTTAATATGATGGCTGATAATTTGTGTATCCCATGCTACAATAGTTTCTTGATAGAAATGACATTTGAAGTGGAGGATATTACTTAAAAATATATTTTTTGAACACAAAAGCTCAGGAAAATGAAAATGCACATGATAGTAGGATATCATAGTCAGCAAAGGATACATTTTTGCTGTGTTTAAATACTGATCAGTTGTAGGCATCTTATTAGACAGGATGTGACACAACCAATGGATTTAGACATACCTAGCTATGCTACCTGAGGCAGTACTAGAGGCAGTGTTTGTGAATGAAGCCAGAGAAAGGGTTAAGAGTCCTTAGTCATTTGGGTAGTCAAATCTTTGCAGAACAACCTAAAAATACCAGTATCAAAATCCCGGATAGTGACCAAAATGTTGTAAATCATACTTGTCTATTTTAAAGGGGTAGTTTACTGAAAAATGAAAATCCTGTCATCATTTCCTCATCCTCCACTTTTTTCAAACCTGTTTGAGATTCCTTCTTCTATTGAAAACAAAGGAAGATAGTTTGAAGAATCTTGGAACCTGTAGCCATTGCCTTCTTTAGTTTTTTGTTTTGCTAAAATGGATGTTAATGGCTGCTGGTTTCTAACATTATTTTAAATATCTTCCTTTGTGTTCAGCCGAAATAAGAAACTCATAAAGGTTTGGAACCAATTAAAAGTGAGTAGATGTTGAGTACATATTCTTTTTTTTCTTTTTAGTGAACTATCCCTTTAACAACTTCACAAACTGGATAGCATAATGAGCCGAAAAGCCCAATTAGATATATTATAATAATATTTCATATTATTATAGTAATATTTCAATCATTACAATATTTCAATCATTTTGCAGTGTGTGGTGTAAATAATAATTTCCAGGATTTCCAGTGTTTAAATGTGGTTGCCATTTCTGCAGCAATGTGTTCATGTGTGAAACTGAAAGAAGCCTTGCTGTCTCGATGCTGTTAGTCGGTGACTATGTATGGAGGTTTCTTCTGGTTTCAGACAGGCTTCCAGTGCACCTTCATGTCTAATGATCTAAGGCAAACTCAAGTGTGAGCTTTGGTGATACCAAGTAAATATTTAATATTTTCTCACTAGAAATGCAGTCATAAGGAAAAAAATATTAAACATTTTGATTCTTCCACAGCCACATACGGTACACATGATTGGAGGATATCATAGGCAGCAGAGAATAAAGGTTTCTACATAGAAAAAAATGACAAATCATCCTAATAGACATGATGGTATTCAAAGATTGGATTTTGATCTTCTTCATATTGTACTATTTTATGCTGTCTGTGAGTTTTAAGGTTTTCAGATAGCCGTCCTGTTTAGTTCAGTTTGGTATTTGGTATTGGGAACAAACAATCTATAATTTTTATATAACACAATCAGAATGAGCTATATTCGGCAAGTGTGCGCAAACACACAAGGATTTTTTTGGTAACATACAATATGTAATATGTAACGTACAGTTGCAGGAAAAAAGTATGTGAACCCTTGGATTACTTGGGTTTCTGCATAAATAGGACAGAAAATGTGTTTTGATCTTCATCTAGGTCACAACAATAGAAAACCACAGTCTGCTTAAACTAATACCACACAAGCATTATATGTTTTCATGTTTTTATTGAGCAGGACAAGTAAACATTCACAGAGCAGGGTGGAAAAATATGTGAACCCCTAGGCTAATTGGAGCCAGGAGTCAGCCAACCTGGATTGCAATCAATGTGAATAGATTGAATGTGTCGGTTAAAGCTGCCCTGCCCTATAAAAAACACACATCAGTGCAGTTGCATGGAAAGGGTTTCAAAAGTATCTTTAAGAGCCTTAATGTTCATGTGTCCACTTTAAGACAGACTGTCTACAAATGGAGAACGTTTAGCACTGTTGCTACTCTCCCTAGTCATGGTCGTCCTGTTAAGATAACTCAGTGAAGTGAAGAAGAATCCTAGAGTGTCAGCTAAAGACTTACAGAAATCTCTGCCACATGCTAACTTTTTTGTTTACAAATCTAAAATAAGTAAAACAATAAACAAGAATGGAATTCATGTGAGGACACCATAGAGGAAACCACTGCTGTCTGAAAAAATATATATATATTGCAGCACTTTTGAAGTTTGCAGAAAAGCACCTGCATGTTCCACAGCACTACTGGCAAAATATCTTGAGAACAGATTAAACCAAAATTGAGTTGTTTGGAATGAATGCACAATGCTATGTGTGGAGAAAAAAAGGTACAGCACACCAACATCAAAACCCATCCCAAATTGTAAAATATGGTGGTTTGGGGCTGTTTTGCTTCCTCAGGGCCTGGACAGATTGCTATTATAAACTAAAAAAAATGAATTCCAAACTTTATCAAGACATTTTACAGAAGAAAAGCTTAAGATCATCTGTCTGCCAAATGAAGCTAAACAGAGGATTGGTGATGCAACAGGACAACAACACAAAATAATTAGAAGAAATAGCATAAATCAGCAACAAAATGGCTTCAACAGAAGAAAATACACCTTCTGCAGTGGCCCATTCAGTGTCCTGTTCTCAACTCGATTGAAATGTTGTGGCATGACCCTTTGGTTGAGGTAATTGCTGCCAATGGAGGGTCACCCAGTTATTAAACCTAACGGTGTTTTTCTATTGTTGTGTAATCCCAAAGGGTTCGCATACATTTTCATTTACATATAATATGTAACATACAATATTGGTTTGGGTGTTTTGAGAGTATATTTTTAAAGCAGTAGTGCTGTTTCTTTTCTGTTTGTTTTCTGTTTAGTTCTTTTCAGACTGTGAAACAAACAACGGCCCATTTCAGTGCTGACATCTTGTTGACAAGATTCTTTCTGTCTATTAATCTAAATTTGTCTAATTCTTTATTCATCCTAATTTCACACATGCTTTGTCAAACATACTAAAAGAATTGTTAATGAAATTGTTAAACAACCAGATTTGTTAAATATAATCATGACCAGAAGCATTACATTTTATTCCAATTGCTTTTTGTTTGGTTTTTGGTTTAAGTCCATTTAAAATCAGCTTTAATCAGTTTGTGTTTGTTTCATTCAGTGGTTAAAAAAATATATGTAATCTGTCAAAGACATCAGATACACAAGATATTATTATTTCCACTCACATAGTGAATGTACAAAAAAAATCACTTCCTGTAACTCTCCGCTCATTAATATCCTCTTGTCTACTTGTGCTTATGAGTGTGTTATAAAAATGCACATAAAAGTGGTTTTCATCCTTCTTGACATTTATTGGATTTCACCTCAGCTTTGACTTATTTGAGAGATGCTGCGCTTTGCTCGATGTTTGTGTTGTCTGCAATTGTTTTTATTCCTTTATGGGAACATAATGTCGAGGGATAATTGTGAAATTCAGTGTTCTTGATATCCGCTCTGGAGCACCGGGGCGGCCCATAATTACAATAGGCACATCCAGATACAGTCACACACTCGTATTCCTGCTAAGGCCCAGTAATGAGGTTTGATACGTCGTGTGAAGAACATGAACCTGTCGCCTGTTTAGATAAATTCCAAAAGCTCACACTCAAGCAGCGCAGCTCGGAAAATTCACCCGTCGAGCCAGCTTATTGCTTACTGAACAACAAACTGATTAGCTCGCTTCCTTGCAGAGAATTAATTGGGTTCCCTGACGCTTAAAATTAATTTCCATTTTTTAATGTCCTGTTCGGAAAAGCCAGTCCGTAGATAAATAAATGTGATGAATGAGAATATTGTAAGAGGTGTGCCATGTGAAAACTATGGGAGATGAATGAGAGCTGGAAACATGCGTGGTGTTTTTTTCAATCTTTTTTTTTTTTTAACAAAACATAATGAGGGCTGCATTACAACAACTCAAGTTCACTGTGCTAGCTTACACAGTTGAAGACAAAATTATTGAATTTAATTTTTTTTTCCAAACATTTACCAAGTGTCGTTTAATGGAGAGATTTTTTTTTTTTTACATATTTTTAAACAAAAGTTTTAATAACTAATTTCTAATAACTGATTCATTTTTCTCTTTGCCATTATTACAGTAGATCACCTTTTAGTAGTGTTTTAGATACTAGTGCAATTTAGTGCTTTACTAGGTTAATTTTAGGCAAGTTAGGTTAATTAGGCAAGTCATTGGACAACAGTGGTTTGTTTTGTAGCCAATCTTAAAGGGTATAATAATGTTGACCTTAGCAGGTATCATTCATTCATTCATTCATTCATTCGTTTTCTTTTCGGCTTAGTCCCTTTATTAATCAGGGGTTGCCACAGCAGAATGAACCGCCAACTTATCCAGCATATGTTACAGCTGCAACCCATCACTGGGAAACACCCATACACTCTCATTCACACACATACACCACGGACAATTTAGCTTACCCAATTCACCTATAGCGCATGTCTTTGGACTGTGGTGGAAACCGGAGCCACGGAGGAAACCCACAACAACACGGGAAGAACATGCAAACTCAGAAATGCCAACTGACCCAGCCGAGGCTCGAACCAGCGACCTTCTTGCTGTGAGGCCACCGTGTCGCCCTTATTTATTTCAGACAAACTAAAAGAAATAAGACTTTCTTCAGAAGAAAAATGTAATAGGAAATACTGTGAAATAAGTTTCTTGCTCTTTTAACCATCACAATCTCAGGGGCACTAATATGTTTGTCTTCAACTGTACTTGTTACACCACATAAGAGTCTTTTTTTCAAAATCTATATGTAATATATGTTTTTTCTTTGAGAACTTACACTTATATATAGAAGAAACATTCACCAAGAAATATGAACAAGTTCATAACAAGCCACAAAAAGTTCTAATATTATAGAGTAATTAATACAATTTTACTGTACAGAAGTTCAGACAAGGATATTTTAAAAGTAATTGAAAATACACTTTGAGAAAAATACTTTTGCGTGGATGGTGTTTATCGATCTGGGTGTGTGAATATCACTGAACTCGTGTAATTTTCCCTGTTTTAATGTGGCTACTCTTTTTGTAGTGTGTGCTATTACTAGTGTATGCTTCAGTTTCATGACAAGAGATGTTTATAGCTGTTGAAAAATATATACTTTGAAGCTTAACGCTCTTCTAATGTGTAGAAAGGGTCACCAAGCTGCTAAAAAAAAGACTTGGAGAAATGGATTTAATGCTGTGAAACTGCTAGGTGCTATATAAAGCACTACATTAGGCAGTGAAGTAGTCAGACTGAGGGCCCTGCCTGACAATCAATTACAAAAGTTTTGAGGCTATTTCTGTAGTTCTGTAGAGCTGCTTTGAGAGATTCTTTAAGGCTGTCACCTTCTCATTCAGTAATATTGTACTCATTGTTTTTGTAAAACCTAAGCACAATGTCTATATTAAATGCAGTTTGAGATATTTTAATATTTGGAACTTGGTACTATCAAACTATATGACAAGAAATGTGAAATGAATCCCTTATTTTGACTGTTTGCATAATGCAGAATACATTTTTGATAAAAACAATCCTAAAAGAGAGATTAAAATGTAAATTATTTAAAAATAGATGTCAAAAAGGAATATAAAATGTGTAAAAATGTTTTGGTGAGATTTTTCTAAATAAGACACAAATGTAGGTGATGTTAAGGTACTGTAAATATAAAATATGAAAAATAAGTCAATTCTTTCTTTTTGTTAGATACCCTTTATAAATAAGGGGTGGGAATTAAAATGATAAACATATTAAAATATTAAGTATGGTAAATAAATATTTTATCTGTGGTGCACAAAATAGATATGAATTATGATAATATAAAAGCAAATACATATTAAAATATTTTTATGTTAGTGTTGTATTTAAAATATGAAAATAATATATATATATATATATCCAAATATGATATATACAGTGTTTCCCAGTGATGGGTTGCAGCTGGAAGGGCATTCGCTGCGTAAAACATATGCTGGATAAGTTGGCGGTTCATTCCGCTGTGGTAACCCCAGATTAATAAAGGGGCTGAGCCTAAATGAAAATGAATGAATGATATATACAGTTGAAGTCAAAGTTATTAGCCCTCTTGTAATTTTTTTTCTTTTTTCTTTTTCAAATATTTCCCAAATGATGTTTAACAGAGAATGTTTGACAGTGTTTTCTATAATATTTTTTTGTTCTAGAGAAAGTCTTATTTGTTTTATTTTGGCTAGAATAAAAGCATTTTTAATTTTTTAAACACCATTTTAAGGTCAATATTATTAGCCCCCTTAAGCAATATATTTATTCCGATTGTTTATAGAATAAACCACTGTTTATACTTGCCTAATTAACATAATTCTTTCTTGAAAAATATCTAGTAAAATATTATGTACTGTCATCATGGCAAAGACAGACGCAATCAGTTATTAGAAATGAGTTATTAAAACTATTATGTTTAGAAATGAGGAAAATATACAGGGGGCTAATAATTAAGGAGGGCTAATAATTCTGACTTTAACTGTATATACAGAATTTAATTATGACCAGTTGGTTTGATTAGAAAATCCAAGCAACTACATTAGCACATGTAGTAACAAACATTTTACATTTAACACATGTAAAAACAGTATATGTACATATGTAAGGTGAACAAACAAACAAACAAAATATTTTTCATTTTTTCCTTTATACAAATATGCATGGAAGTCAATGTGGCAAAAAACATAATGAAAAGGCAGTACATTTCAACAATACATAAGGGGTAAATTAGCAAACCTAAACCATTCACTCGACTTTCAAGATTTCCCATTACTCATTTTATTTTTATTTTTTGTTTGACTCATTCTTGCCTGTTTGTCTGGCCAGGTGCGGTCTGGGACACCAGGACAAACATGCCAAAAAGTGACATGATGTGTCTGTCAGGCAAAAGGCCGCTAACCCAAATATACCCTGACATATGATTTCCATAAACAAATGAATGCGAATGTGAATCGCAGACTGGATTCTGCCTCCGTGTCTGTGTCGCTTTCTCTAAATGACAGTTGACGAGTCGCCGGGCAGGTGTGGGACTCGCTGTAACGAGCAGTTAAAGCTCAACGCCTCAACACTTTCACACCTGAGAGTCAAAACCCAGCAATCCCTTAAGAAATGTCACTTACTACAACCAGCCGCAGAGCACTCGAGCTGTTTAAGCAGAGAGTTTGGCTCTTGATTGTCAGTAGCTATGTTTCCATTCAAACTTGTAAATTTACATTATGCACAAAATTATAATATTGCGTAAAACATTTGAGAATTAACAAAATAGTTATAATTTGATAACTGTGATACTTTTGGTCACTACAGTATATATACCTAGCTGAGGATTATTTTCAGGCGCTTAATATCATTGTGCTGCAGCCAGATTTTTAACATAAAAGTAAAATGCATAATTTTGACCCATACAATGTATTTAGTCAAAAATATATTCGTGCAAAATAAGTTTTGTGGTTCAGTGTCACAAATGTCTCTCTTTACAATGATGGAAAACAATTGAATTATTGATGATACAACTCTGAAGCCAAGTCAGTGCATCCCAGAAGCACTGCATTGTTTTTTTTAATTACTGAATGAATTCAAGTTTTAAACGATTAATAAGAATGTGATTCAAATGACCCATTCATTCTATAAATCACTTCATATACAATTAATTTGGCTGTTATGAACAAATAAAGTTACTTGTGTAACTGGGTTCCACTTCTGTGTTTTCAAAAATGCACATAGATGGATGATGTAAACATAGCTACTGTGTTGTGTTTTTCAGGTGGCTGAGATGCACGGAGAGCTGATCGAGTTTAATGAGAGGCTTTACCGCTCGCTCATGGCCAAAGACAACCTGATCGCCCAGATGAGACAGGAGCTGATCGACCTGCGTGGCCCGGTAAGCTCATGCAGGCACACATTCGGGCCTCTCTGTGGGTGTGTGAAACCAGAGCTTCACTGAGTGCTTTGCTCTTTTTTCGTCTATCTCTGCAGTCCAGCCGCTCTGGGCAGATCACTGTCTGCCCCCTCTTCCATCATTAGCTGTCTGTGCCGATACACCATTACTTTCCCATGACTCCAATAGACACATTTACCTAAACAGTCAGATAAGGCCATAAGGGCATGCTCTTTTAAATCATCCTCAAAATGTAGTTGATATAATGTCTAAAACAGTTATTGTAAATACAGGTGTTCCATAAGGAAGCATTTTATCACCCTTACTTTTTTCGCTTTACACTTAAGATAAAGCATTTAGGTTTTAAATTATTTAAATATGCAGATGATGTGGAACTTGTTGGCCGGTTAAACAAAACAAGAATATAATTCTAAAAATGTACTTAAAAACTGGTATAAATTGAGTTCACTGAAGATACATTTTAATACAACCAAAGATATGGTAATCAGCAGGAACAAACTAGTTCTTACTCAAGGCCTGAAACATCTGATTTTTAAAGGAACATCAAATAGGGACAGTTGGAAGTTTTAAGTATTTAGGTACATTTATTTATAGCAAATTGACATTTGCTGGAAATGTAGAATGTATTTTAAAAAAAGAGATTATATCTTATATAAACGGTTACAACAATTTGGTGTGTCAACATATTTTGGAGATGGTGTGTAAGAATTTGGTTGAAAGTGTTGTGAGTTTTAACATGATTGCGGGTATGGATTACTGCCAAATAAAGAAGAGCAACAACTGTGTTAAGTAGTAAAATCTGCCAGCACAATTGTAGGTAAACCACAAACAGTAACTAAATTAACTATATGAAATTAACTTTATGAAACTAAATGAAATTTATCTAGTGAGAATTAAACAGAAAGTACATGTCATTACTGAAGACTGTTCCCCTCCCATAACTATAACTTTTCAGCTTTCAGATTTCAGGCAACCTTAAGTAAAAAAACATGTGTATCAAATGTAATTTGTGCCAACTGCCATGCTGAGTTTTAGGTATGAATAGGGTTAATTGTGTTTTAAACTTGATTTATGTGGTGATATTGAGTGTATTTGTTATTTTTGTTACATATGTGATGTGGATGTTTAATCAAATTTAATTTAATTTAATTATGTTTAATTATGCGGTGAAGCCAAAGATACATTTCCACTTGTGAGTAATAAAGAAAGTCAATAATATAGGATTTTTTTATTGTTACTATTAATTAAATAGTTATTAACTGTAAATGTTAAAATTACACCAGTTTAAGTAAAGGATGAATGAATATTCATTTTTGGATGAGCAATAATATGAGTTTTCACAAAGACGTTTTCACTAGGGCTGTCAAGCAATTACATTTTTGAATGAAAACTAATGACATGATGTAGCACATAAATTAGCAAATTAATCACAATTTTATTGCACATTAAATTTGGATGATAAACCTTTATTTTGTTTTTTGGATTGACATTGGATTGGATTTGACTAAATGATGAATCAGTATTCATTTTTGGATGGACTAATGATTTAAAATGAGTTTTTACGAGACATGTTTTCACTATAGGATTGTTAAAGCTATTTATTTTTTATTTAATTATTAAATATTTAAAGTAATCATGTTTTAATCGCACATTCAATTATTAATACTAAACGAAATGTTTAGAAATGAGTGTCTACTTGCGTTTAATAGGCTATGTATTTAAAATCACAATATCTCATGTTGTTGTTATGCTATATTATGTTATGTTATGTAATGTAATGTTATATTCATTGATTTCTTTAGATTTCATTACATTATAGTCTTCAGTATCTATGTATTAGCTTTGTTTAAAAGAACAGACCAGTTTATTTTGGTCTAAATATAAATAATATAGAGCATGTTTTGCAGAGGACAACGTTCAGTGAGCACCGACCCTCCCAAAGCTATTTTCATTTTTGGATGAAGTATTCATTTAATTTGACCAGGGTGTCTCTGGTGGCAAACTCACAACCCACTTTGTGTTTTCACCTCATGGCTTCCATCCATCCATCCCTCGTCTCTCTTTCCTGTTCACTGCTTATCTGTTTGCCACTGATTACTTTTTGATGCATCTGACGGCAGTGGCTTTGAACCATGGCCTTCTGTAACTGTGCTCAACTCTATACGGTGGATGGTTTATCTGGCCTTCGTGGCTCATGTGTTTGTTCCTCTCCAGCTACCAACATTCAGCAGTCTGTGAGCCCTGTAAATGCTGACATTACTACACCTTCACCAGGAGATAACGCTCAAATAGGATTATAGCATTGCTCCTGTTTGGGCTCGTGTTTTTAGGACTGAGAGATGAATGCGCAGTTTTTGAGAGCTTTAGGCATATATGAATCAGTACAATTCATGATATGATTTTTTTTCCACAATGTTAACAAAATTAGTTGAGACAATTTAGAAACAACATTAACACTCAAACAATGACGTTTGCTGTTTGTTCAAACTATTTATTTAAAATGGGCTGAAACAACACAATTCTTGAGTTTTTTAGGGGACAGCTTAATTGTTTTGTGTTCAATCCACTTAAATGTGTAAAAACTAATAAGTTAACTTCATTCCTTCATGTTGTCCCAACACAAATTCACAGTGTAGATCAAGAGCCCTTTTATTCATTCATTTTCTTTTCGGCTTAGTCCCTTTATCAATCTGGGGTCGCCACAGCGGAATGAACTTATCCAGCATATGTTTTATGCAGCGGATGTCCTTCCAGCTGCAACCCATCACTGGGAAACATCCATTCACACTCATACACTACGGACAATTTAGCTTACCCAATTCACCTATAACGCATGTCTTTGGACTTGTGGGGGAAACCGGAGCACCCGGAGGAAACCCACGCAAACACGGGGAGAACATGCAAACTCCACACAGAAACGACAACTGACCCAGCCGGAGCTCGAACCAGTGACCTTCTTGCTGTGAGGCGATTGTGCTACCCACTGTGCCACCGTGCTGCCCCAAGAGCCCTTTTATTATTTCTCAAATGCTGCACATTTCTTTGTTTTCTTTTAGGAAATGATAAAACAAAATTGCAATTTTAAATCAAATTCCAAATATAATAATAATAATAATAATAATAATAATAATAATAATAATAATAATAATAATAATAATAGTAATAATAATAAAAGTATCTTTAAATCAACCAAACTGTTTTTCATCTTGGAATTTGACCTTTTATTTTTATTATTTTATTTAATATTTTTTAAAAACATCTCCATATTCATGGCACAAGAATCTCTATGCAATGATCGCTGCTGAGGAAATATTATTACTAAATACTGTGAAATATTATTGTAATTAAAAATAACCTTTCTAATTTGATATATTTGAACATTTATTTACAGTATCTATCTGATGTCAAATCTTTCAACATCATTACTCCGGACCTCAGTGTCATATGATCTTTCGGAAGTTATAATAACATGATGATCAATAAACATGTCTTTTTAATGGTAAGAACAGTTATGCTATTTTTGTGCACACTTACTATATGTAGGATTCTGTGATGAATAAATCATGTGAAATGACTTGATACGTTTTAAATAGAAATATTTTGTAACTTATTTGCTGTCAGATTTGATCAAATTTAAGATGAGGGTTCCCCATAAAATGATTTGTTTTGACAAAATCTTGCAGACACCACCATTTAAAAGTTTAGCATATTAGGATTTGTTGCTGTTTTGAAATCAAAAAAAACAAAAACTCTCTTCTAAGCAAGGTTGGCTTTATTTGACCAAAAAATCTATATAAATTGTATAATAGTATTAGTAATATTTAATTCTGCTGTGGCAACTTGGGACTAAGCCAAAGGAAAATGAAGGAATGAGTATTATTTTATATTATTATTTTATCTTTTTTTAGTGCCAATATGTTTAAAATCGGCCTCACAGTGGCGCAGTGGGTAGCACGTTCGCCTCACAGCAAGAAGGTCGCTGATCGCTGGTTCGAGCCTCGGCTGGGTCAGTTGGCCTTTCTGTGTGGAGTTTGCATGTTCTCCCTGTGTTGGCGTGGGTTTCCTCCGGGTGCTCCGGTTTCCCCCACAAGTCCAAAGACATGCGGTATAGGTGAATTGGGTAAGCTAAATTGTCCGTTGCGAATGAGTGTGTATGGATGTTTCCCAGAGATGGGTTGCAGCTGGAAGGGCATCCGCTGCGTAAAACATATGCTGGATAAGTTGGCGGTTCATTCCGCTGTGGCGACCCCAGATTAATAAAGGGACTAAGCCGAAATGAAAATGAATGAATGAATGAATGTTTAAAATCTATTTTCATATTGGGATTTACAGTAAAACTTTCAGAAAATAATTTATTTTTAACAAAATGAACAAAAATTATATTAATGGTACTAATTGTAACAGATCATGGTTTCATGGATCATGGAAGCAGGACTGAAATGTTGCTTGCGAATAATATTAGAATGACTTCTGAAGGATCATGCGACACTGAAGACTAAGGTCATTTATAAAAAAACAATAACAAATATTGTGTAAAAAAAAAAAGGCCAAGCATTTTGCTGGTAGTGAATACATATAATAAACATGTATTTACTCATTGCATTTAAGACATAAGAGCAAGTTTAAACATTGTGTTTTTGCTTTTAAATGCAGGGATGATGGATTGTAATTTTTATCTAGAGGAGACGCATCAATGGAATCAGTCTGGCAAGGCGCATGCTCATGTTCTAAATAAACTTAAGCAAATTAAACCACATATAATACCTCCTTACATTTTTCTCACAAAAATATTCATGATGATTAAAATCAAGTGTTGAATATCACTTTAAAAGGTTTAAGAGTGGAATAATATGCTGGTGTTCAACTGCATTGCTTTATTCAATTCCTGCATTGGGCTCTCGCATACTTTTTACTACTTCATAGCCTTGGTGGGCATTTCTCTCTGTCTCGTGCTGAATGCAGTCGACCAATCGCAACAGACTGGGTCATCCGACCAATCAGGGCAGATTAGCTTCGTGCTAAGGAGGGGTTTGGGAACAAATGAATCGCTAAATGAATCATATGGGAATTGTTGGGATAACTAGGTAAAAATAAATACATATTATAAGACAATGAAAGTGTTTTTCGAACTTGCATGCATATCAGCCTGTTGTTGGAGACCCACAACACCAAAATATGACCTTTTATAGTGCAAAATAGGGGCTCTTTAAACAGTGAACTTTAAGATTTAAACCTCAGCAGGATGTTTTTATTCACTTAGAGTTGTGTTACACACTACATGGAGGCTCATTTTCAAAAACCCATAATAGGGGCTCTTTAAACCGTTATGCTTTTGTAACAGATAAATAAAACTGGTTTGTAAGTGTATTTGTTAATCAGCAAACTCAGCATGTGGTTAAAAAAAAACAAATGCTCCCCATAATCGAATGCACTTTGCTTTTTGTACAGATTCCTGGAGACCTGAGCCAGACCTCTGATGACCCCAGCCTTTCTGACTTCGAGACGTAAGTGGCCTCCTACTCGCTGCTCTTTTTATATTTCTATATATTTACACTGGAGGTGGTGTACATGAGACTCTTTAGAGAATCAGATCGATAGTATGGAATTCCATCAAGCGATGCCTCTGAAAACACTGCGCTAAAAATAGTGAAGCTGAATGCTGCTTCTGTTTTTACATTCCGAGCCTTTACGCACCACACATATATAACCTTTGTACATGAAAAGCTGTCAGGAATGGCTGAAGGAAATAATGTTAAACTGTTTTGTTTTTTGTCATACAAAGAGGCTTTTATTTTCTGTCATTGGCAAACTGCATCAATATTTGTCGTTTTTCACACTTCTCCTGAGCAGATTAAGTGATTATAGCTTCACTGATGTCTATTCAGTTAATTAGACTATCTTCTTGTGTTTTTCTTCATCTTCTTGTGTCTCGAAGAACTCAACGTGCTCTCGTCAACGTGTGGATCCCCTCTGTGTTTCTTCAAGGTCGGGCTGCCAACGCCTATCATGTATATCAGGTAGCTCTTTTAATCAAAATTTAATCTAGCATGTACTACCGGAAAATTTGTAATCATCTTTTAAGCACGCTTTTTCCTCATGCTTTGTAATTGAAATGCTCTGTCAGCTGGATTGCAGGGTGCTGAAAGTTAGCTGACTTAAGCCAAGTGCACACTAAAAGACTGGAGTCTGTGGTTCTTGATCTGTGGTTTTGTGCCCCCCCCAAAAAAATTCTAGGGGGACAAAATATTGAGGGTGTGTGACAAAAATGCCATCAAATGCCAAATAAATAAATAAATAAATAAATAAATAAATAAATAAATAAATAAATAAATAAATAAATATCACTTGAGATCACTTGAACCCTTGTGAACCAAACCAGGACCCCCACTTCTCTCCCCCAGCTCACCATCAATTCTGTGTGTGCCTCACACAGGTGAGTGGGCTTGACAAACCACCTGTAGAAAACACACTTTTTCATCTCTCTGAGACTTTAATTGACACTTGCACCACTTTTGCATATTTGCACCAGGTACGTTCTTACAATCACTCCATAAGAAAATCCCAAAACATTGTGCATGACAAACCACCTGTAGACCACCTCTTCTCTCTCCAGAAGAAAATAACACTCCCCCTTTCTAACTCAGCCCTTAATTCTCTAAGCACAAACAGTTTCTTCTTGTAATTAACACTTCTTCTGTGTACTGCCTCTTCTTGTTGATTCACTGAATGCCTCCTCAATTGTTAGTCGCTTTGGACAAAAGCATCTGCTAAATGACTAAATGTAAATAAATAAACAAAATAATAATAATACAATACCCTTCAACTTTAAAACTAGTTTCTGCACAATTAACCTAACCTATTATGGCAGCTGAGATTAAAAAATACATTACATTTAATAGATACAGTACATTTAATAATGAAATCTTGGTCTTGTGAAGGTAAATAAATTGCCCTGGGAAATCAATTTTATTGAGCAGATATTTATTTTTAAAGAAAAGCGTTCTATTGTGTGACTCTTTGCACATGTGTGGACATACAGTTGAACGAAATGTCGTATCTTGCAGGACCACAATGCTACATGAATAAGCATAATCATAAATATAAATACAATACCGGACGTAAGAGCTATTTTAAACCTATACACAACCAACACACCGTAGTGAAAATCTAACTATACCAACTACTAACTATACACATACTATATACTTGAACTATACACATCACCTAAGACAGGCTATACAATTACTTTTACATAAAACAGAACACTATTGTGCAAGACATTGTGCAAAAGACGTATTTTAAGGTTGAAGAAAACAAGTAATGCAACATGATTTCTGGTACATTCACAGGTAAACATTGCTGTCTGTATTAAGTCCTTGTAAGATGGAGTTTAAGTAAAGTGTCTGGTGCATATAGAGAGAAAAGTGTTTCTACAGGTGGTTTGTTAAGCCCACTCACATGATGTGTGAAGCACACTTCATAAATGCACAATGTTTGTTTTTAAGACATATTGAGTGATTGTAAGTAAGTAAGTTTCTGGTGCAAGTGTTGGTTAAAGTGTCAGAAATAAAAGAGTGTGATTTCTGCAGGTGGTTTGTCAAGCCCACTCACCTGTGTAAGACAATCTCAGAATTGCATAATATTTTGAGCTTTTTGTGTGGTGTGGGGTGGTGGGGAGGAGAGAAGAGGGCTTCCGGGCTTTGGGAGCTGGGATGTTGATAATATTTTAGAGTGGGGTAAGATGCTTGGAGTTAAGGGCTCAAACATCTTGTGGGAAGAAGCTGTTACGTAGTCTAGTCGAGCAGGCTACAATAACTATCTTTCTGATGGCAAGAGCTGGAAGAGACTGTGAAAGTGATGGGTGGAGTCTTTCACAATACTGCTAGCTTTGCTGGAACATTGTGAAAGGAAAATGTCCTGAATGGAGGAGAGAGGAGCATGTAAATAGAAACTGGATTTGTTTTGAAACGGTTTGCATACAGACAACTGAATTCACTAATGAATAACAAAACAAAAAGGTTTTTGAAAATGCATGATTTAATTATATGTGCACTTGGTCTGCTTAGTTACAGTTGAAGACAAAATTATTAGCCCTCCTGTGAAATTTGAATTATTTAAAAAATCAAATCAAATCCCAAATTGCTGTTTAACAGAGCAAGCACATTTTCCACAGTAATTCCTATTTCTTTCAGTTTGACTAATAAAAAAAGAGAAAAAACCCCCTGCTAAGGTCAATATTGTTAGCCCTCTTATAATTTAATTATTTTTGATTGGCTACAGAACAAACCACCATTGTCCAATGACTTACCTAATTAACCGAACATGTCTAGTTAAATTAATTAACCTAGTAAAGCCTTTAAATTGCACTTCAAATACTGGTATCTTGCTAAATATCTAGTAAAATATTACGATCCATTACTTGGGAAAGACAATTAGAAATTTGTTATTCAAAATTTTATGTTAAAAATGTGTTAAAAACTCTGTCCATTAAACATCACTAAAAATAACAAAGAATTCATATTTTAAACGAGGGCTAAACATTGTGTTTTCAACTGTATGTGATATGCATCAGCATGCTAGAAATAATACTTTCATCAGGGATATTACAATTCAGCTTAGCTAGATTTATAGTATTGTGTGAAAAAGTAAATTTTTTATGAATCAGTTTTTTTCATCAGCTAAGCATTAAATAAAAAAAATTATAATGAAAGCTATTATAAAGGTTTAACTATGATTTATAGTTTTTGTTTTCATTGTATTTCATTCATTCATTTATAATTTTGTTTTTACTGCATGTTTGATTATATTAAAATAAATATTTATCTCTGGTAATTTAGATGTTAACACGCACACAAACACAAAACAGAATTGTACATGTGAAAATCTGAAGTGCCACTGGATGAACCAAAGTAAATGAGAAGAGACAGCATGTGAAATGACCAACTGAAGCACACTGTGTGCTGCACAATAGACAGGCTGACACACGGGGCACACAGGTGAAGTGATGATATGACACCTTTGTAATGTTGCTGTTTTCATACAATAGTGACCCATGAACTTTCTATAACAGTCTAGATTACCAAGAGACCCTGGTAAGTAGCGCTAGTGGCCCCACGTATTAGTTGATTTTGCTGAGTGAATTGCTTTTGACAGTGCTTTTCGATTTTCCCTGAGTGTTCCCTTGAGGGTGGCCTTGAAATGGATCCCTATAGAAATAGATCCATTGTTTTTTTTCAGAGACATGACAGATGGATAATGCTTTCCATTATTTTAGATTTCACCCAGTATATCAGGGCTTCTCATTTTCTCGTTTGATTGATGACTCCTGGTGTTGTGCTTCTCATGTGAACACTGATGTCATCGGCATGTTTGGAAAATTCCTGCGTCTTGTCCTTCTTGCAGAGTATTGATGCACTGATCTTGATTTTTCATGGCTGATTAGCATTTTTTACACGCAAACTGTCCAATTTCCATTTTTTTTTTTAGAAGACTATAGGAACAAGACGTTTATTTGTTTTATCACTTGCTGTATCTGCTGTGATTTAAAATGAGAGGAAACCACTGCACCATAATTATGATCCACATAAATAGACCATACATACATTTGCTTGTGCAGGTGGTGATTTAAATTTTGATTGCATAGTTTCAAATCAAAAAACATAATGATATGACTTTAGCTTTGTGAAATTATGCTACATAAAATATAAAGTAGACACACTGAATAAAAATGCAGATTCACTCTCTATCTGTAGGTTGTGCTGCTTTTATAGCAGGAATAGCAGCTTTTTCTTGGCTTGTTTTTTATTTGGTATATGGAGATGTTGAAAGAAACTATTATCTAAGTGTTTTGAACACAGTGAGTTCCATTCATAGATACCCTCATTAAAAACCCCAACAGCAATATTTTAGGATTTTACCCCCATGGCAAACACTGAGCTGCTCTGTTTTGTGACAGGTACCATTTTATGTTTCTGTTGATGGGATTTTCGAATGCAACCAAACATTCCACACATACTGTAAGGTAAAATCAGCAGATACACAAGTATGATGAGTAAAGTGATGGTCCGATTGGCTGGAAGGTGTACAATAATATTGGTTAATGCACAAATAGTAACAGTCAGTTTTGATCAACATTTTGAAATAAATGCACTACCCTCAAACATTAGTAGTAACCATAGTAACAGAGTATTTGTTTCTCTGTATAATCTCGAGAACATGACATTTTCCTCCCTGGAGAGCCAATGTGCTCGATATGCTCAAAAATATTTGCAAAGAGGTAGCTAACATGTTACTATGAGCTATTAGATATTCCTATGTCATTTAAACTTTCTCTCACTGCCTGGGACTAATTCAAAAAGAGGAGTTTTAATGTGCCATAACTGATATACATTTTGTTAAATAATGCAACATGCCAAGAGCATTTTAGTTTTATTTTAGAGCAATAAAGAGCATTTAGTTTTATTAACTACTATCCTTCAATCCATGGCATTCCATTAATCATCCCTTACTTATTGCACACCTTCCAGTCAATCAGAATCAAGATTTTTAACTGACTATGGAATAAGCTGAATAATTGACTTGGTAAAATAATTAGAAACTAATGGACAGCTTTTTCACTTTGTGGTTGCGACACTACCTCGGGCATCACTTACCTTCAAAAACTATTCTTTATTAATGTTGAAAATATATTAGAATTTCGGAAGTGTGAAAATAACAACGGTTTGTTAAAGGTAATGTAGAATATTTCCCGTTTTTCCATGTGTGTTCAGCTATTCTCTAATGGTGCTTGTGCTGAATGTCATGGTGTAGCATTATCTGTTTTATATCTGTGGTTCATCTTCAGCGTCTCAGGCTTCTATTAATTCTGCATTTACACACTCTGTACTAAAAAGTGCAGTTCAGTTTGTGTGCAAGACTGAAACAGAGATTATCCAGATTAAAACAAAACTTGATTTTGATTTCTGGTCGTTTGGTTGAACTTGCTTTTTTTTTTTTTTTTAGCAATAGAATAGCAGAGAAGAACTTTGCATGGATTAAATATGCTGTTTATAGATTATAGAACAACTTGTTCTTGAAAAGTAATGAATAAGTGCAGTTAAAGGGGTCAAGACAACCCTTACTGCTGTTTGTCAGGGGTCTGTTCATTAGCCAAGCCTGTGGCACATAGAAAAAGGAGAGAAAATGTGAGTGTGTGAACTGAGCACCAGGGTGAACCTGTTAACCCCTGCTAACAGATGCCATACAGTCACAAAATGAGAGCTAAAAGCATCTTTCTTAATATAGTAATCATATAGTAGCTCAGGGGTCTGTATTTATGACATATAGGTGGTTGACCTGAGTCCCAATTACTGGCTCATGAAGTCCTTTACTGGCTCCATCCCCAGCTGTCCTCCACTGTCATTGCCTGTCTCATTTCTGCTGTCTCTGATATAGTGGGGGAAAAAATAAAACAACATATATTAGAACGAAGTAACTAAATATAATAAAAGATTTTAAAGTTATATTACATTTACTTTTAATTTATTTTATTAATTTAATTTAATTTAATTTAATTTATCAATTATTTTTAAATGTTGATATTATTAAAGGAGTTTTAATTAAGTTTTAATACAGTATTTATATTATATTATATTATATTATATTATATTATATTATATTATATTATATTATATTATATTATATTATATTATATTATATTATATTATATTATTCATTCATTCATTTTCATTTCGGCTTAGTCCCTTTATTAATCTGGGATCACCACAGCGGAATGATCCACCAACTTATCCAGCATATGTTTTGCCCTGGATGCCCTTCCAGCTGCAACCAATCGCTGGGAAACATCCATACACACTCATTCACACACATACACTACGGACAATTTAGCTTTCCCAATTCACCTGCACCTCATGTCTTTGGAATTGTGGGGGAAACCGGAGCACCCGGAGGAAACCCACGCCAACACGGGGAGAACATGCAAACTCCACACAGAAATGCCAACTGACCCAGCCAGGGCTCGAACCAGCGACCTTCTTGCTGTGATGCAACTGTGCTATCCACTGCGCCACCGTGCTGCCCTATATTATATTCTATTCTATTCTATTCTATTCTATTATATTCTATTATATTCTATTCTATTATATTATATTATATTATATTATATTATATTATATTATTTTATATTATATTATAAAATTAAATATTTATAAATCATACTGAACATGCACTGATATTCCATTTATGGTCTGTAAGATTCATTTAAATTCTTTAAAGAAAGAAAAATACTTTTAAATTTAAAAAATAATAAAAATATTTTAAGGAGTGTAAATAAATTATATGAACGCAATGTCTCTCGTGTTTACCAAGACTGCTTATTTGAGATACAAAAATATAGAATAAACACAAAATGTAAAATTGAATGAAATGATAAATATAATATAATAATCTTATCTTCCGTTGCATGATCCTTCAGAAATAGCGTATACTAATATGCAATGATTTGCTGCTCAAAACATTAGCTATTATTTTCAACGTTCAAACAATTTGCAGATTACTTTTTCGTGTAAGCTGTGATATATATTTTTCATAATTATATGGTGAAAAGGATATTCTAAAGAGCAGCTTTATCTTCAGATAATATTCCTTTTGTAATGAATGTTTGCTGTCACTTAAACAATTCAGTGAATCCTAGAAGAATAAAAGGGTGCGGTTTGATAAAAAAAGAAGAAGTTTGAATTGAACCGTTGTATTATAAATTAACCTTGTATTGTAAGTAAAGTTCTGCAGCCATTCCACAACATGCACAACTGCTTTTCTAACAATAGCAGATTGGAAAAGTACAAGAGTAAGTGTGTGATGCGTCTTTGTGTGAATCCACTGCAATACTTAGAAATAAATCTGAACATTAGAATGCACTGCCCACTATGCTGATCTATATTAAGTGATTCTATAATTTGCCAACACGCACAAAAAAATCATCTGCCTCCTAAATGTTTCATTTTATGAGTCAGTGGCTCCAGAGTCCATTTTTTTTCAGTCTGGAGTCCTGCATCAAGCATCTCTTGGCAGCAGATTATGGCACATTACCACCACTGTCCAAAATTGCAGCTACTCCATTTCCCACTTTTGTGTTTCTGCCTCTCTCGACTGTGCTTCGAAATTACCCTCTATAAAATAAATCAGGCTGCCGCTGGATTCCATAGAAAGAATGTAATTGATCTGCACTAATATTACCAGAGCGTTGTTGTGCTGTGAAGAATTCTACCTCCTCCGTTTCATGTCACATAATGAAAAAATATAACAGCTGCCTAAAACAACTCGTTCACGCTTATACAATTTCGCCCGAAAGGGTTATTAAAAAAGCGGATGTAATGACTGTTATAATGTGGATTTACAGGGGCTGGTGTTTTTTTACGTTTTTCTTTTTCTCCTGCAGAAATGGCTTGTGTTGTGTGTACGGATGTGTCCGTTGTGTGTGATCTGTGGTCTCAGTCTCAAGTGTTAATGGCGCTGCTCTGCCTTTGTAAATGTCCATTGTAAATCAGAGTCGCTGCAGTTATTGTGTCTTATTTAGGGATTTTTTATGGTGGCAGGCAGCAATCGCAGCTCTCATCAGTGGCCATGCGGCTTACAGAATACACTTTTCTCTTGTTTCATCACCTTATTTTTTTCTTCTTCTTCTTATATCTTCTTTCTTCAAAGACATCAGAGGTGAAGACGAAAGGATTGCAACCCCCTGTTGCTCCATATGTATAAACATGTTCAGCACTATAGGGGGTTCTCCAGGAGCCATTCTCAGACTGACAGTTTCAACATGTTCTCAGACCTCTGCACCCCTTTTCACCAGCATGAACTGCTATTGCTATTGCCAGTCAGAGTTGTTTTGGCTGGTGAGCCTTCTAGAATCGGTTTGCATTTCCATGGGCTAGATAGCCTCCACAGAGCCAGCTGTTACATCTACTTTTTGCCAAAAACAAACACACAATCAACAATGGTGGTCGTTATATTGCTATTAATGTTTATTGCTTTGCGAACCTACTAAACACAGTGACTCCAGTTTGTACGCGTGCTGGAAATCCTTGAAAATGCTTGCAATATAATGTAGTGTTTTCAAGGTTTGTAAGGTGCTTAGGTTTTGGGTAAAATGACTGAACCTGCTTAAAAATACAGTTGTGTTGCTTTCATACATGAGCATGTTCTTGTAATGTGACATGGCAGTATTTTTTATGTGTGGCCCGGGCTAAAACACATTTACATCATTTTGGTGCAATAGTACTTCTCTTGTTAAGTAGAGTATTTTTATAATAGAGTATATTATTCACATTATTAGGCCTGTCACAATAATCAGTATATCGACTTATCGCACAACACATGGACATGATCATTTTTGGTGATGCAATATATATAGCCCACACATAAAAAAACGAATTTGTAGATTTGATTGAAACATTTTAGCTGATTGCGCAACATCTCTATCTTTATTGGAGGTGTCAGTGTCAATATGATTAAAAAAACACTATAGTGTTTACTATAAATTACTATAGTATATTTTCATGTGGGTTTCTGATGAATGAAAATTGATCTGGTAGCAGATATCACAGCCTCTGTTACTTTTTTGTTAACATTTATTTATTTATTATTTGTATTGGATATACATTTTCACATTCTGATTCCAATGCCTAATGTTTAAATTGTTAAAATGACTACAATTAAATTAAATATTCTTAAAAATAAAATATTATCCATTCTTTGTGAAGAGTGTACTTGCATTGTAATGCTATTATATTGTCGTTCTGGCATTATATAATGAGTGGCAGAAAAAAGGTCTTAAAATGACAATAATATCTTTTATGGGAATACATTTTGGTGCAATATATCGTGACAGGCCTACACATAATGGTTCATAATTTTAAGTCCATTGAGAATCTGTGACATGCAGAACTCTCTTAATATATTCCTGAACAGATCCAGCACTAAAATCACACTGAAATTTACAAGCAATCGTGCTGTGTGTGTTCTGACATTCATTGATTAGGTGAGAATTAATTTTGAACCCAAGCATGTCCTGTTCCAATGCAGTTAGCGCTCCCAACTGCGCTAGCGCCCGAGTCCAGCTGAATCACAATTATATCCACAACTTCCAATCAGCCAGGGCAAGCTAAATGAATTGTACCTGGGCATAGTACGGAGCAATAGATAGTCAAACAAACTGGGATTTTGGGGGCAAACATGCTCAGAACATGATTCAGCTGCGCTGTTGTAACAAACCTGACAGCAACAGTTTTTAGCTGTTTTGTAATTTGAGCCTACTTGATTGTGTATCTCACACAAATCAATTGTTTGGCCTCTGAAGACTTCAAATGTGGAATGTTTGAATTATAAAATAAATTGTAACTCTAGTTGTATCTGCGTGTTAAGGCCATGACACTCCATGCCGACGGTCGGTCATTGGGCTTCACTGGGCCATCGGTCAGCGTTTGTTCGGCTAGTTGATTTGGTGCGTTCCACATGTTGGCCCGATTCAGCATGTAGAATTGCTGGTGGCTGTAAAGAGCAAACTGATTGTTATTAAGTAATGAATCAAAGAGTGCAATATTATTCCTATTTTGAATTAAAGTACTGCTTCAAGTAATGCAGAACTTGCAGAAAAGAGGGAAGGGTCTTGACAAAATCCAAGCACAAGTGGTCATGAGAGGAAATTAAATGTATGCGAATGCCAAGGGGAAATGATAATGTGTCTTGGATCACCACTTATGATCAGATGACTGAATACACGTTAATATCAGGCCAAAGCAGTGCCATACACCAATGCATAACCTAAGTATTGATGCAGTGAAGTACCCTGAACTGAAATAATGCCAGGCAAAATGTAATCATTTACATTATGTTCAAAATGTAAACCAGTCCAGTCAAAATTTTTGGACCAAGCTATGATGTTTTTTTATTATTTAAAAAAATATATATTTTATATATGCATCATCACATTGTAAAAACACAAACTAATAAAGCGCTGAAAGAGCAAAAATATCTAAGTGAGTCTAATATTTTTGCATGGTCTTTGTAACACAACGATAGCAGAGGGAGCCACTCACGTCCTATTTGGTGAGCATTTCAGTGAGGACTCGGACACTGTGGGCTCTATTTTAACGATCTAGTTTAGTTTAAACTTTAGTTTAGTTTAGTTTAAACTTTATTGTCTATTCTGCTTGGCACAGAAAGGAAATTTGTCTTTAACACTGGATTTAAGACAACATTTGCATACATACAACAATCACACAATAACAACACTCATCAAGACAACAACATAAGTTAAAAATTTAAAAACCAAATTAGCCCCATACATATTACTGCACATCATTCTTGACAGCCACCCCAATCACCAATCAAACAGTGATTTGATTTAAGACAACAACTCCAATTGGCATAAATTACTTTTTATAAGCATTTCTTTGGGCTTTAGGAATTCTAAACCTTCGTCCTGATGGTAACTTTTCAAAAGCTGAGTGAAGGGGATGTGTATTATCTTTAAAAATCGCAATTGCTGTTTTTTTTCATAGAGGAGTCGAATAGAATCTGCAGTGAATGTTGTTTGTGACCAGTTATCTTATTTGCCTGATTGAAAATTTGCGATAATTTCTTATTCTGTTTAAGTGCTGTGTTACCAAACCATGAAACCATATTATATGTGTGAACACTCTCTATTAATGATCTATCTGCCATGTTTAAAGTCTGTGTACTAACATTACAATTTCTCAACTTGCAGAGGAGACTGAGGTGCTGACTTGCCTTATTACATACAGCCTCTACATTACTATTAAATCTGTTTATTGTCAATAATTGTGCCTAAATACTTAAAATTTGAGACCTGCTCTACTATTTTTCCATTTATGATGACTGGTTTATAAAATCTAGAATCTGCTACTTTTGTTTGACTCCCTAGACATAGCTCTTTTGTTTTTCCAATATTAAGATGTAATGAACTTTTGCCAAACCAATCTGTGATACTATTAATATATTTAAAATATAAGGAGCTATGAATTTCTTCCTGACAGAAAACCAATGCCAGATCATCGCCATATTTTATAAGAGCGAGGCTATCATCATTATTGCTCTGCAGTTCATTAATATATATAGAAAATAAAATAGGGGATAATACACATCCCTGAGGTACCCCTATATTTAAAACAGAGCAGTCAGACATAACATGATTAACACAGACTCGTTGTGGTCGGTTTTTAAAAAAATTCTCTGATCCATACAATCAACCAACTACTTACTTCTAAACTATGAAGACATTCTAAAATAAAGTTAGGTTGAACAGTATTAAAAGCAGCTGAAAATCCATAAAGAGTATTCTAACGTACATATTTGGCCTATCTAGATGATGTTGAACTTTATTCAAGAGAGTAAGAGAGGCATCCACAGTGCTTCAGTTGGCCCTATAGGCAAACTGCAGGGGATCCATTGTCCTCTCAACTTGTGAGGACAATTCCTTACACACTATGCGTTCCATACATTTACAAAGAACAGACGTGAGCATGATTGGACGGAAATCATTTAACAATTTTGGTATTTTTCCAGGCTAATGGTACAAAACCATTGTCTAGAAATATTTGAAACAATCTGGTGCACACATAACCCAATTGTTCTGCACATTCTTTTAAAACTTTCCCCTTCAGGCCATCTGGGCCAGATGCCTTGTGTGATTTAACGTATTGAAGCACAGTGATAACTTCTCTTTCCTGTATGATCATGGTCTGTGACTGAGTCTCAGTTTCTACTATGTCTACATTATTAACATTGGACCCAATGATCAAATCTTAAAAAGTATGTCTTGAGATCATTTGCGAGACCATAAGGATGCTCATATTGTTCACCTTTTTTCTTTTGTCTACCCATTACTTTTTATCTTACATTTAACTATTCTATTTAACTCCTTTACTCCTTTAACTCTCCTGATCATTCTGCAATTTGTTTCAAATTAAAAAAAATATTTTAGATCTTTAGTTATCCATGGCTTGTTATTCGGATACATTCTAACGCTCTTAGATTGAACAACAGAGTTTACACAGAAGTTAACATAACCAGTTATTGTATCATTCAACATTTCCTAATTATTACTACATCCATAGTCATTAAAAAAATAAGTCCCACTCCGTGCACTCAAAACATCCTCGTAGCTGTTCAATTGAGTCTTTGGACCATATCTGAACCTGCTGAATAGCAGGGTTGTTCTTCTTTAATAGTTGGCTATATCTTGGTAACAGATGGATGACATTATGATCCGAGCGCCCCAGAGGTGAATGTACTCTTGGCACATATGCTTCCTTCATATTACCAAAACATTTATCCAGAGTCTTATCCAGTCTAGTCGGACAGGTTATATATTGCTCAAGATTCGGCAGCAAGGTAGATACGTCACATTTATTGAAGTCTTCGAGTAAGAAAACCGGGTTATTCCCAGAATTGCACAGTGCTGTATTATAACTAGCAGCGTGCCCTCAGCAACCTGACCGAAATTTGGTCCAGAAACATTTTTGTCTAAATTCACGAGGTAAATAAAAAAGTGTCTGAATGAGACAGTCAAAAGTTCGTAATCAGCCGAACAGTGTGTTTTACGTACCGTAATATTCGTTGTCCACCTACTATCAATGAACATACTCCTTTGACTGTTTTTGTGGATTTGACGCCGTCACGGTCCAGACGTATTATTGTGTATCTGTCAAGGCTTATATCATCCGTTGCCTCTGTCAGCCACGTCTCTGTGATGCAGATTAGATTAGCTCTATTGAAGTCTCTGTTGTACTTTACCAGTGTTTCAAGTTCTTTATTTTGTAGCGAGTGAGCGCGAGTTAACAGTTGGAAGAGGGAACCGACTGCCACAGCTTTTAAGCCGGTTTCGAATTCCACCTCTTGCACCTCGCTGTTTCTGCCTCCTACCAGATGCTGTTTTTTACAGAACCAGTTATTTCAGAGGGGGCATGCGGCAGCTTTGGTGGAGTTTTGGCTTAACAAATCCCGACGGCTGTAAAAAATTGTCCTCAATCTATCGTTCCTCAAATTTCCCAGTTTCACTCCAGCGCCCAATGCACAGACGCAGTCAATGACGCATTTTAAAATCCATAGCACCACAAAGAACTTTGCCAACTTTTTGCTCATTGGGACATAGGTTAAAATACGAATGTCAAAACAGGCGAACAATCTTTAACACAAACTTTAACGCAAACGAACAAAGACAAACATGCCAGTGTCTGGGGTCAGCACATGCACATGCGCCCCTGGAAGCAAAATCTAGGCACAAAGTCTAAAGCGCATGGTGCAAAAGCATTAAGGGTGTGTCTGAATTCACTTTTGCTATTTTAAGAACAGAAAAATATGCTTCGCGCCGTGGCGCATGGTCTAACAGGATTGTGCTTATTCTCTTAATAAGTTATGGGTGTGTTTTGAGCATAACGTGACTAAACTATTTGCGTAACATTAAACCAATCAGGGTCTCCTCTCCGATTCCCTTTAAGAGTCAGTTGCGTCGCCCCATGGTGCATTTGCTATTTGCAGGACTTTGTAAGTGGAAAAACTGAATGTAAAAACTTCATAGCGAGAAAACAGTTTAACAGACCATCTGCTTAAAGATAAAGAACAAGACACCTCCATTCAGCCTCTTTACTTTCTCTTTACTTTACTTTTACTCTTTACTTTACACCTTTACTTTCATGGATAAGAAAACAGTGTTGTACACACTTCACTAAAGAAATTCATTAGCCTACATGTTTAATTCCGTTTGTTAAGCTCAAAGATTTGTTTCAAAACTGTTTCTTAATTCAGTTCTAATTTCCAGCAAACGAATAAATGAACGATAATAACAAAATGTGGTGAAAAGTTCTTATAGTTATATCCAAACACATATCCTATTCTTATGCCCCATATGGTGATGCATACATCTCCAAAACCCAACAGATGGACAATCTAAATTTGTTTGTATTAATACAAATATAAATATGCATATAATAATACTGTCAATATAATATAATATAATATAATATAATATAATATAATATAATATAATACTGCTAATAATTATGACATTATAATAAAAATGCTAATTGTCATGAATTAACTGAAAAAAAAGCCCCCTGGACATGAAGCAGGCATGGAGGAAGTGTTTTTTTTATATCTATGTAGTAAATAATAATTTTTAATATTTAAAGATATTTGTGTATTGATGTACATCCTGTGTGTATTAAACGTTTGAACCTGCATAGGCGCATGCAGTAACTAACGTGCTCTGTGCTGGACTTTATACCAACTTTTACTTGGTCAATGGCGCAGTCTATTTTAGTTTCTCAAAATAGCAACGCGCCAATAATGCGCCTTAACACACCTCCTTTATAGACCGGCACACCCATGAGTCCACAAAGTGGCGCAAATGGATTTGCTATTTAAACAACGTGGTGCAAAATGTGAAAATGTGGGTTGCACTGGTCTGAAAATAGCAACAAATCACGCAAAACACATCTTGCGCCTTATTGCGCCGGGTGTATGATAGGGCCCTGTGACTTTGCGAAGTATTGCCAGTTTACCTGCCTTTCCGAGTGTTGTTCCATGTGATTTCCTGACTGCTTTCCTGTGTATGACCTGGCCTGTTTATATCACGTACATTCCTTGTTTATATCACGTACATTCCTTGTTTTTGCCCTATTGCCTTGTTTTTGGACTGTTGTTGTTGTTTTGGACTTAGTTAAGATGTTAAGAAAATGCATTAAATAAAGTGTTTTTCTAAACCCAGTCAAGAATGGCTAATGTTGTAATGTTGTTAGTAATAAACTAAAAGGCTAACACCTAAAAAAACTTTGTAGAGAGTCATCAGAGGTTTTCTGTGGAAATTATTTACAAATAATAATTAGTTTAAGGCTATTTTAATTTATTTACAGTGTTGAAAATTAATGTTTCAGTAAATTAATAAAATAGCAAATCCGTCCTTTGGTAAAATAATTGTGCACATGAAATGTGGAGGATTTTGATATACAGTGCCCAATATAGGAGGTTTCCTCAGGCATCAGCATCCTTGAGGCGGTGTGTGCAAATTACTGTTTTTCCATACTTCCCTGTTCTGCTCATCTTTCTCACTGTAAGTGAATCTTGACCTACAGTAGTAAGTTTTTTTACTAGCAGTTCTCTCCATTATGTCTATGGCTACTATCTGTCTCCATAATAAAAAAGTATCTTTGACTCTTAAAAGCCAAAAATGAGAAACAATAATAATTCTGTACAGATCAAATCAGGTCAGGTTAATTAATTGTGGCCTGCATCTAATATACATAAACTAATCTTAAGGGTGCTTGGTTTCTTTTGCATATTTATAACAAGAACAATTTGAGGACACATTAAAATACCCTATTTTATGATCACAGTGCAGTGACAAAATAATAATTAATCCTGATTTAAAATTTTATTTTTTTCCCACTATCCAGCAAACAACTAGGTTTTACCCATTAGCCAAGTTTTAAATCAGCTTAAGCATGGTAAAACATTGAATTTGATCATTTGTAAATATAAAATTATTATTATTTTGCCTTTATTTGACAGGACAGTAGGATGACAGGAAGTGAAGTGGGAGAGAGGGGGATTGGATCAGGAAAGATTCAAACTCGGGACGCCCGGTCATTGCATTAACTATTGAGCTATCGCGCCGCCCAAACTGCAGTTCTAACATGTAAAGAACAGATAATAGCCACAAGCTGCAAACATTAAACTGCTAGATTTATATGTGTTCTGTTTTTCTTTGCTGTTTTTATCTGTCAAAATAATGGAAAACATTTTCAGTTATACATAAATATTTTTAAAATAAATTTTGGACTAGTGAACATTTTATGTGAAACATGTAATACTCCCCTCAAAAAAAAGAAAAAAAGCAATTTTTCTCCAGTTTTTTATGCAGTAGCCTAGTGTACCATAAAATGAACATGGTAAAATCCATATGACTGTGTAATCTTTAGTTGAATATGTTTTACGTTTTAGTTTTTATGTGTATTTTTTATTTATTTGTACGTTTGCTTAAAAAGTTAAGTTTGCTATTTGGTATTATCTTTGTTTCTTGGAAGCATTATTAAAAGGCAACTGTAAAACCATTTCTAAAAGTTTGCATTTTTTTCTGTTTTTGATGAATGCAGTTAATTTATCACAGATATTAATTCCAAAGGTTGTGTGACACCAAAAGACTAGAGTAATAGCTCAAACTTGATCTTCTCATGAATAAATTGCCAGCTGTTACTGACATTTTTTTTTTGTGTGCTACAATATGTTTTGCTAAGGTCATCCTAGCATCAGATGTGTAAGTATAGACTGGCTGGTGTTACTCACTCTGATCCCCTCTGCAAAGTAACAGTTTTTTCTTTTCTTTTTTATTTTTTTGCCTCAATACTTTAAAAAGGGCCTTGAGTAGCTTCCTTTGCAAGGCTTTCCCTGGTGTTGCTGTACTTTTTTCTGTTTCAGTGCTCTAGGTTTGGTCTCAGCTTTCTGAAGTGCACATATACAAGCACTGAACTCCTCAGTCAGAATTCAGTTTTTTTTTTTTTTTTTTTTTAAATGAGTTATTCCCTTTGATCAGTAAAACCAGCTGAGCCCATCGCCTCCCAACTCTGCAAAGTTCTTGTTTTTATGAACTAATGAGATTTGACAACTCTTGTTTTTTTTCCTCCCCCTATTATTTCCATTCTGAATATTTCCTATAGCTAATGATTAGGCTAAAAATGCAAGCAAATCACGCCTCATGTCCTCTAACGTGAGCACTTCACAGTAGCTGAGCGTTGATGTTATGTAAGTTGACTTCTCCAGCGATGACATTGAATATGCACACAGAAGTGACTGTTGAATTAGTATAAATCTGTAGAGAAGTGGACATCTCCATAATTCATCTCATTGCCTCTCCCCGGAGAGGATGTAGCTGAGTCTCTAATATCAATATCAGAGTTTGCCCATTTAAAAAAAAGAGTCTAATTTAAACTGAATCTTGCTTGACTTAAAAATGAAATATGACAGATGCTGCATGCATGAGCACGGCGCAGTGCGCAGAGCTGAACCTCGCGTATGTATTTTGAAGGATATTATGCTGATTATAGTGTAGTGATGATCAGGATGGTGAAGCCGGTGATTATGATTATAATGAGAATCACGATGACGGTTAGTAAGATAATGATTCTCATTGCAGTCAGATCATCGGCGGGCTGTTATTAATTGCAAAGTACTTTGCACAACAGCATTAAAAATTGCCCACCGGCTATCGTGCCACTCCGTTTGATTGAAATCTGCCAGGGAGGGCACTTGATGAATGGATCATTGCTCCTTTTTTATTTTTTAGTGCAGAAAACGGGGTTCAATCAGCTCAAGAAATTTCTGGAATATCATGGAAATTTAAAAGATTTATTCCAGACATTGAAAGTCAGGGAATTCGATTTTGTCAGAATGTCAGAAATTTGATCATTATACATTTTACTTTCCATTTATGAGAGATGGGTAACACTTTTGTAAAAATAACTATACACTATAATTCATGTGTTAAGCATTATCAAATAGTTAATTCATCAGTTTTTAAGCATTACCTCTACATTATAAGTAAGCAGTTTATAAATACAGCTACAAATGCTGTGTTCTTGACTTATAAGCACATTTATAATGTGCTTAATAATTGTACTTTCATACTTAGCTACTGATTAATTTTTCATTATTAAATTAAGTATTGCTGTATTTACAAACCATTAAGATTAGTTGGGATTTATAAATAGTCATTACTTTAGATTAGGTCACAAAACAGCATAAACTTGTGTTAATAAAGCATTTTAATATAGAGTAATGTTTACTATATGCCTGAATAATAAGACATATAAATGTTGATTTGCATAGTTTATTAATCATTTACTTACTCATTCTGAATGATCTTAAAAAACACCAATTACTCTTAAATACAAATGGTTTGTGAATACTGCAATACTTAATTTAGTAATGAAAAATGTATCAGTAACAAAGCAAAAAATTATATCATTAAGCACATTATAAATGTGCTTAAGTCAAGAACACACCATTTGTAGCTGTATTTATAAACTACTTACTAATGTCTTCAATGTAGAGGTAATGCTTAACAAATTATGAACTAACTATTTGCTAATGCTTAAGAAATGATTTATAGTGTGTAGTTATTATAATGTGTTACAGAGAGTTGTTTTTATATTTTGTTTTTATTGCATTGTTTCACATGTTTTGCCTGTGGTTATAATTATCTAGTTGACTAGTGGCTAGTCAACCCTGCAAACATTTAATTCAAATGCAGTCACCAGACTGTACCTGTTAACTAGGGCAAACATGCTAAGAAAATGTAAATGTGAAGATTTGTGTAAATGAATCATTATTTAATGTTTTAACTCACTGAGGCTAACAGAAAACTGTCAGGGCCCTTGAAATAATACAAGGCTATTAAATCTTTCAGTCCAGGCTTTAGCACTGTATTTTAAAAAGATGCATCATGACAACACATGATAAAAGAAACATTTTCTATAATAATCATTATTTGTCCTATCCAGCCATGACAGTTAGTTAATTAGCCTTACTAAAAATGAGTAAGTAAACAAATCTTGCAAATAGATGTATTTAAAATACTGTCTGCGACTGTTATTTTTCAGTGCTCAACACAACAGCAGTCTGTTTTTCTGTTCATTATCGGTCAATAAAATTTCAGGTTTTAAGTCAGTGACAATCAGCAGATTTGACAATTGGCTTAGATTGCAAATGCTGAGAAAAGTATTGAGTCATCGTGTTCAGCCCATTAAACACTGAAATAGCTTTTTTTTTCAGTTTCATCAATCATACAGCGAGGTTTCAGAAGTTTGTCGTGGGTCATGGCAGGTCAGTCTTTGTGTATTTGCTCTTGATTATGAGGTTAACACCTGGGGAAGGCTGAAGGTGTGAGAGTGTATGTTTAACCTTTAGAACGGTGCTCATTACAAAGCAGACCTGATCTCGTACTCATCCTCATTATGGTGGCTGTGGAGCAGCACTCATGACTAATTCATATGGAGCGGACTGCGGGAGCTCACTGGGGGCAAAACCTCTCTGAACGCCGGGAAAGCTCAATGACTTCATCATAGCTGACTGAGGAGACAAGACGTCAGTTTCCTGAAACTCCCTTTTTTCTCTGCGTTTACTTTTCTCTCAAGCGGAGTTTCAAATCCTTTCACAAATATAATAAATTTGAGTGTAATATTGTGGCTATAAGTATTTCATGGAGGCTTGATTCAGGCCCCGAGCAATACTGTATGTCATGTTGGTGAATATTTCATTTCAAAATAGTGAGACTTGTCTGAAGGGACTTTTTATAGACTGTATATTTATGTTCTCCCGAATCAGCTTTCTTGACTGCTTTTGTGTTGTGCAATCCTATATCCCAATCAATAATCTCGAAGAACTTAAAGAAACACTCCCTCTTTTAAAATCAGGCTCATTTTACAACTTCCCTAGAGTTAAACAGTTGAGTTTTACCATTTTTGAATCCATTCAGATGATCCGCAGATCTGGTGGGAGCACCTTTAGCTTAGCTCAGCATAAATCATTGAATCAGATTAGACCATTAGCATCTTGCTCAATTGACAGAAGAGTTTTGATAATTTTCTTATTTAAAGCTTTTGTAGTTACATTGTGTACTAAGACTGACTAGGCCACTATTTTATTGGATATTTTCTAGGCTAATATGTCCAGGAACCAACGCTCATTCAGGCATAGTCATCAAGGAACTTTGCTACTAGGAAATGTCATTCTATCTTTTTAGCTGTTGTTGGGTCCTTTGTTAAAAAATGTGAATTCATTAATGATTACTTGTTACTTTGAGTCTGCAGAAAGGCTCTATGGCGTAGAACAGTGGTCCTCAACATTCGGGTCATGACCCAGCACCAGGGTGTTAAAGAGTTCTACTGGGCTGCAAGAACTTAAAATGACTCTAAATGAGATCCCACTCTATTGTGAGTTACCTCTTTATATGTCTTGTACAGTGCTTTGAAATGTGCATTTTGCTCGATATTTGACGTAATCTCAAACGAAGCATGGCTGGGACATAGTGTAGGCTGGGACATAGTGTAGCTCCTCCTCTTTGAAAAAAAACGTCAATAGCATTTTGTTTTATCACTGTTCTGCCAGTGATAGTGGTTGAGCTCAAGCGCATTAAATGTGAAGCGTCTTGAAGGGGGCGGGGCATGTCAGATACTAGAGAGCATTTGATTGGTCACGATTTAGTGAGCAACTGAAGTACACTGTAAAAAACATGAAGGAATTAAGTTAACAAACAAATTTACAATTTTAAGTGGATTTAACATAAAACAATTATGTTGTTATCCACCCCAAAAAACAAGAATTGTGTTATTTCAGCTCAATTTAAATAAATAGTTTGAACAAACAGTAAATGTCATTTTTTAAGTGTATATCGTGACGTGAATAAAACCGCTGATTGATTTAGGCGACAAACTACAATCTTTACATGTTTATAATAGTTTTATATATTCAAAACGTGAATTTTGTCGCTGTATTGGTGCACACTAGCTTATATATATCCTAATAACGAACAATACTGATACTAACATCTAAAAAACTTTATATTCATTTTATGGGACCTTTACGAAACAAAATCTATATCTGTGCACATTTTGATAGTGCAGTCTTTAGTACTTTTATTTCTCAGCTGCGCAGCAAATACTGTTCTAGACATCACTTTCAAGATGCTTTTTGCAGGAATGAAAATTTAGTCAAGCCCGGGAGTCCACTGGTCACAACAACCAAATGAAACTCCTGAATAAAAGAATACATTTACATTGATATTTTGGAAATGAGTAACAATCAATGTCAAAATCAAGTAACCCTCATTAGGGACCGAGCACCGGAACGGTGCGTAGGCCCTATTGGAATTCCGCTGTTTATTCTTCTTCTTCTTCTTTCTTCTTTCTTCTTCTTTCTTCTTTCTTCTTTCTTCTTTCTTCTTCTTTCTTCTTCTTCTTCTTCTTCTTCTTCTTCTTCTTCTTCTTCTTCTTCTTCTTCTTCTTCTTCTTCTTCTTCTTCTTCTTCTTCCTTCTTCTTCTTCCTTCTTTCTTCTTTCTTCTTTCTTCTTTCTTCTTCTTTCTTCTTCTTCTTCTTCTTCTTCTTCTTTCTTCTTTCTTCTTTCTTCTTTCTTCTTCTTTCTTCTTCTTCTTCTTCTTCTTCTTTCTTCTTCTTCTTCTTCTTCTCCGGAATGAATCGCGATTTTGAGGGTCTAAACATGCTCGAAAACTCACCAAACTTTACACACGCCCCAGAAGTGGTGAAAATTTACGTTCATTATAGGTTTCGGAAGTGGGTGTGTCAAAATGACTCGACAGCGCCCCCTATACACATTTGACGGACTAGCCCCCGAGCTACGTTTCACGCACACGTACGAAAATTGGGACACACATCAAACATGCCAAAACCTACAAAAAAGTCTCTTGGAGCGAAATCTCAAACCCAACAGGAAGTCGGATATTTTTAACTTTCTCTAGCGAAAAAGTGCAGTTTTTGCCATTTCCAGGCGTGGTATTTGAACGAACTCCTCCTAGGGAATTCGTCCGATCAACACCAAAATTAGGTATTGTGAACTAAAGGCCTTGGCGACGTTAAATTGCGAAGATCTAGAGTTTTCGTCGAAGGGCGTGTCCGTGGCGGCCTCTCAAACTTTGATGCTTCGCCACAAAACAGGAAGTTGTTATAATTAAGGCATACATTGTCTGATCTGATTCAAAATCCATATGTTTGATAGCAGTCCTGACCTGAACACGTTTACATGACAATAACCAGATACAGATATAGCGCCACCTGCTGGCAACAGGAAGTGACATGTTTTACAGTGTAACAAACTCCTCCTACAAATTGTATCACACCGAATCCATGTTTCGTTAGTTTAGTCCAAAGGCCTTTGTGATGTTAAATTGTGAAGATCTAGAGTTTTCGGCGAGGGGCGTGTCCGTGGCGGACTGAGAAAGTGCAATGCTTCGCCATGGAGGAGGAAGCACTTATAACTCTACCAAACAACATCTGATCTGCCTGAAAATGCACAGGTTCGATGAGATTTCTCTCCTTAACACATCTACATGCCAATATTGAGTCTCAGTCATAGCGCCACCTGCTGACAGAAGGAAGTTTGGCATAAATCTGTGATTTTCTCAGGTATTTTAATATATATCTACTTAAATTATTATTATCCACTGTTCTCTGTCATCCTGAGGTCACCGGGCTGCAGTGAGCCCAGGTGCGAGGTCCCTTTCATCGCTGCTTGCAGCTTTAATTGGTAATTGGTTTGTCTTGAATCATTTGACTGTTAGGTCTACTGTTTTAAGCCCTTTTTGACTTAGTATAGATTATTTAATCACTAGAGACATGATCTTTGATCTGAGCATCATTAGTCTGCACTTTTCTGAACATTCAATATTGAACATACTCTTTTAAAACCTTCTGAGGCTATTTTAAAATGGCACATTTTCCATCACAAACTCAATAGCTTGAATTGTGCCAGTTAAAAAAAAAAAAAAACACAAGTCAATAAAATAACCACATTTTATTGACAGCAAAGTTTGATTAATGGTGATTGAGTTGAGAGGCATCGTTTTTACCAGTGTTGCCATGACAGCACAGTAGCGCCAAGCAACAGGAATAAGTATACTATAGAAATATCTTTTCGGCGTGTTATTTGAGCAAACCTTGATTTTCTAGATAGCATATGTGATTCAGGCATAGATAAGTATATGTGTATATGTGCAGTAGGCATGGACTTTAAGTTTCTGATGGTATGATAACCTTGGAAAAAAACATCACGGTATTGTGATTTGTCAGTGTTTGTCCGCATCATCGTTTGTTGTTGTCACGTGCCTTTGTCTTCCTCCCACCACCGTCAATGTTAATCTGTTCCACCTGTGTTCATCCCTTGTGTCTCTTTAGCTTAATCATTCCTTCATCCATATATACCCTTTCGTCTGTGTCCATTGTTGTCCGGTATTTTGAATCGTGTGGGTCTCGTCCTGTGTTGTCCTGTCTTCCCGCATCCAGTATATGTTCCCGTAAGTGTTTAATAAACCCGTTTTGTAATGTTTCTCCTGCTCCGTCTCGTTCTGTCACCATCCGCCAAACTGGCGTTACATGATAACTGCTCTGAAATAAGTTCTTTTTAAATGTTGGATTAGAAAACAACAACTTTTTCCCCATTGAACACAATATATTTTATTTTAGAAAACATTTTTAATCATTTGGAACAGTAAACATGTCAGGCTAAATAATTCAAATAAATCATTGACTTCTGCTATCTTCATAAGTTTCAATAACAGATTTCTTTACAACACATAAAAAAACCTTACACATACCTTAGGAACAGTATAACAGAAAATTTTAGCAGTTTTAAAACCTTGACCAAACCACTGTAAACCTTGAAACCACTTATCTTCCCATGCCTAATGTGCAGTGTGGTGCAGCATAGCCTTTTTTGGGCTCACATTTTTGGCTGTTTTTCTCCTTTAGTCAAAAAAAATAAGCCATTTTTGTCAGTGCATCCCTTAAAACTACAATTTGTTTTGAGTGTAAGTTACATTTTTGAAAACCTGTTTCCATTATAAAGAACCTTTAATGGGTTCTTTAATTAACCTTTAATGAAATCCTGCTATGGATATGTTCTTTGGATGCTAAAGTTTCTTTATGGAACCATCAATGCCAATAAAAAAACCCTTTATTTTTATACAGTCTTCATAAAATCTAAATTGACACTATTTACTTCAACTCACATTACAATTCTCTTATTATTCTGTGTTACTAAATATTATAATTAATATTTTTGTCGTTTTGTTTTCTTTCAATTAGGACTGGTTTATTATTTATGTTTTAAACTGATTGATTCATTGATTTAATTTCATAAGCTTCCACTTTTATACACATGAACAAAGAAGCTAATAAACGTGCAGTTTATATGCATTTCATTTTTTTTGTATTATTTGTATAACAATAATTATTGTTTACATGAGAAATACTAGGCAGGTATAATGATTAGCTTATTCTAAAATGCAACAAATAAGTTATGTCTGCCTCAGGAATTATTAGAAATGATCAAAAGTGAGTTTTGAGTAAAAGTTTAGTATTAATCTTATATATTGTCCTATGTACTGTGGTATGATCCTAATCGTAGCCAAACAGATGAGATTATATGTCATGGTGTACAGCATGTTGTCAATAGAATCCATGTATCCATCATATAAAATGCTTACTTTTTTTCTAGAAAGAGGTTCTTACAGCTTCATTCAAGCTTTTCCGTCTTTATATTTTTCTGCAATGGGTTTGAGGGAACTAAAATAATGTTGTAAAACATTATTGTCACAGTACATATAATACATGTAATATTATTACTGATATCTTATTAATTTATTGCACTATTCATTACCAAAAAAGTTCTAGTGTTCTAGTGATGTAACATTTTATAAATAAGTTACTGACCAACAGCATGATTTAAATTGGTCATCATTGAAATGGTTATTAAGTAACCAATAAGTAGCTTCCTTTTTGTTATTATTGCTTGTTTGTCTGGGACTGGTTTTAACACTTCTGCATGCCTGACAAGAAAGTCCTTGCAGCTAATTACTTATAAATGAAGTCCAGATGGGACGTTTCACAATAAATAAATCACAATTTGAGAATCACCGAAAGCTCAACAAGCATAACGTGTAACCCACAAGTGAAACATGGCAATTAGAAGTCTATTTGAGGCCAATTATCAAAAAAGTCTTTGTTTCACATGTTTAACAAATGTAAGATTATTCATGTTATTACAGATGTGCTTCATGTAATCATTTAGCATGTTGCTTTGTTTTTTGTTTTTTTTGTACTTTTTAATTGTTTTTGTATTATATTATTTTCCTAGTATTTACTAAATGTTAGTCCACTCTGAAATTGGACATTTAAAAAAAACTATTTAGCTTAAGTGAAATGGACAAAAATCTAATTATCTTCAGCATGTGATGGCCTGAGATCAGTCCAGATTTTTCACACATTCTTAACCTTAGGAGCAATGGACCTGGGGCAGATTGCCTATAAACTGGGTTGGGATTTGGGAAATGAGAGAGATCTATATGAGACATGTACTGGTATATCATGAGCAAACTAATTTAGGAAAATTAAACTTGCATTACCAATTGAATGAATCAGGCTATGAATGAGCTGTACGGTAAGCATTGCTCCAGATTTCTGACATTGGTAGAAAGATGTAATACAACTTTGTATTTTTTTGGCTGATTAGGGCCAGATTGGTAAGAATTTTTCAATTATCTCTTATTAACCGTAGAGATTTCAGAATTTCCCCATTCGTTTAGATAGGATTATGGTCAATAGCCATTCACACAGCACATTAGAGAGTCAGTTTGATTAGTTTCTCATGAGAGAGTCATTATCAGAAATGTAATGAATTGAAATACATTTACAAAAATATTTATCAAATGATTTTAATCATGGTCACAAAAAACTCTATTTCGAAAACCATTTTCATTCTTTCCTTTTCCTTCAGCTTAGTCCCTTATTGATCAGAGGTCAACACAGCGGAATGAACTGCCAACTATTCCGGCATATGTTTATATCCGCAACCCAGTAGTGGGAAACACCCATACTCTCTTGCACGCATGCAAGCACGCACGCACGCACGCACGCACGCACGCACGCACAATAGCCAATTTTGTTTACCCTATTCACCTATACTGCATGTCTTTGGACTGTGTGGAAACCAAAGCACCCAGAGGAAACCCACGTGAATATGGGGAGAACATGCAAACTCCACACAGGAATGCCAACTGACCCAGCCGGGGCTCGAGCCAGCGATCTTCTTGCTGTGAGGTGTTCAATAAATTATTATGATAAATGATTAGCAACTAAAGATAATTTTGACTCATTTAATTTGGAGGAAAAAAAGACACTTCAATCTGTAATTCAGAATAAAACCTGCTCCAGAGCAGATTAGCCGTGAACACTGTAAAAAGTAAAGAAGCCTAATTTTGTTGAATCTTTTAGTTGAATTAAATGAACTTTTCTAGTCATTTCAACTTACATCAGTCAAACTGACTAAATATATTAACTTTGTATTTAAAAAAAGTTGAAACCTGATTAACGGATAAAAATGAGTTAAAGTAACAAAACATTTGTTGTCGTGACTTTTAGTCAAATAATTTGTTACAGTGTAATGGAGGTTACCATAGCAGCAAAACCTGATCAAAACCAACCCTTGTTTTTGAGCTCATAAACTAAATAAAGTTTGTTCAAACTACAGTAAATGCGAATTTACCTGAGTAAAAGCCCAAACTGGTTCTGTGCAACAGGCCTCAGTCATGATCATAAAGTTTATCATTTTATTATTTACTTTCGCTGTCCAATCAGAACAGACTTTTGTGACCCATCTTTTACACCATTCCCCATCTGTTATTTTTCCAATTGAATCATTTACATTTCCTGGTAAATCCAGCTGCAATCACACCTCTAATAAACATCTTAGTTGAGCTGGATCTCTAATTGCCCTCATCACATGCTGGCGCGTGATCGTGCTAACCCAGACTAACAGTTTTTATGTATCCATCTGCCGCTGTCTCCTCCGTGCTGTCTGAATCTCTCTCTCTCTCTCTCTCTCTCTCTCTCTCTCTCTCTCTCTCTCTCTCTCTCTCTGTCTCTCTCTCTCTCTCTCTCTCTCTCTCTCTCTCTCTCTCTCTCTCTCTCTCTCTCTCTCTCTCTCTCTCTC
>CAIGQW010054063.1:8490691-8504907 GCA_903798125.1 Danio choprae | reverse complement strand
CACACACACACACACACACACACACACACACACACACACACACACCTGCTCACACTCTACACACAGGTGACAGATGTTGCTGCTGAATGTTCCTAATGACAAACTCTCTTCTCACTCCTCCTTACTGCTCCCTCTCCTCTTTTCCTTCCTCTCTCTGGCACTGTCTTTCCTTTTACACCATGACTCTGGCGCAGCAATCTTCCAAATGGATTCTATTTTCTGCCTAATTTGGCAAATGTTTTGTCTCTGTAGAACTGGAGTGTAGAGTGAACTTGGGGGTGGGTGTCAAATTGTAGGGCCGTGTACCATGATGAGTGTGCTTTCCCGATCACTGCTCAAAACTCTATAATTAGATTTTAGTTCTGAATGGAGTTAAGATACGCTAACCTAGATTTGGACACACCATCGGGCTTTTGTTTGGGATGATACAGCAGTTGGTTTCAGTCTTCTAATGGCTTTTTTTTGGCCCTGTTGTACTTATGTTGGAACATAAACTCTCATAAATGTAGATTCTGCACCCTCACATCATTTTTTTAGCCTTTTTAAAGTAATGAAGCAATTTGCAACATGCTAACTAAATGTTTCTCATCTGAATTGTGTGATATTTTTGTCATGTAGAGTTGGTTTGCTATAGTAAATGCATATACCTTGTACAGTGTAACCAGGACATATTAATGGGTTATCACAACTTACTGCTTACTGAATTGTTGCAGAAAAACAAGATTGCTAGTGTTGTTGTGTTGAATATTGTCACTGTCAGGCAGAAACTTTTTTTCTTGAATCCTTGGTATTTGTTACCATTTTCCATTGTCTGTGAGTTTTGCACATATTTAACCAATGAGAGAAAAAAGTGTGATCTAAAGTTTTTTTACATTTTTTTTTATAGCTCATAGTCATTAAAATTGAAGTCATACACACTTTTTTATTTAACCATTGGTTATTTTTTTGACATGTGCTTCCTAAAAACCTTGTAATTCAATTGAGCTTGAATTTGGCAAAATGTTCATAATTTAATGACAAACAGTTGTCCAACCGGTAATATAAAATAAAAATAAATAAAATAAAATGGATGGTTCTGGTCCTTAGTTCCACTGCATTCTAAGCTGTTGTAAAGGGATTTAGGGTGCTTTCACATCTGTAGATCGATTGTTTTGTTACAAAACAGGGATTAAAGTAGTTACAATGTTGCATTTTGTTCTTGGTGCAGTTCCCTTTAACACAGCAAGGTTTCTAAACGAACCAAAGTAGTTAAAACAAGTCTTGTGCAAGTAAATAAAAATCTCACATTGGTCAGAGTTTCAGGGTTTATTTTTCAGAGTCCCACGGATTCCGCTCAGCTGTCATACGTTGTTATTTTAGTTTATGATGATGGGTAATAAGAAATTATAAGCGAAAAGTTGCGTTTTATTTTTGAATGATGACACCCACACCAAATATAAATCAGAGAAGTAAGACTTACATAACCCCATTTCAGTTGTCAAGGGTTGCAAAAATTTATTGAATCAATCAATTTATTGCCCGTCATTTTTTGTAACATTTAATTAGTTATTATAAGATATTATATTAAAATAAGAATAAGACATTTAATAACTTTGTTTTCATTATTAATTATGAGCTGTAAAAAATGTTGGCTAGAATTATGCATTATAGGTTTATATTAGAGAGAAATAACAGATGAATAGAGACTGCAGTCAAACCATCAATAGACCCAATACAAAATACTATAAGAATAAAATGTAGAAATAAACGGATAAACAGCTCTCGATAATATTTTGTTATTTTCATTTGTTAGTTTGTTAGGTCGTATTGCTTTCTCACTACAATTGATCTACACTAGAGTTAGTTTCAATCGAGCCGAGACCACCTTATTCAGGCGATCTCGGACCGATTGTTTTGGCACAGATCAGATTGCGATTGCGGTGTTCACATATGCCAAATGAACAGCTAATGGGGCAAACGCACCAGGTTCCTAAACAGTTGTCTAGGTGTGAAAGCACCCGTACACATTTAACTGTTACTGTTGTTTGTTTTAGCCGCTTTTCAACTATTGGGCCGAACTGTTCTTTTTTCTTAAATATTCCATTCCTTGCTAATCTGGGTCAGTCGGTATGGATACGGTTTTATTTTCCATGGTGGTGCTGATTTTGGAGCTTTTTAAATGTAATACAAATGCACCAGTTGTTGACTTGGTAATGTAAGTGTAATGTAAATAGCGATATAGACGAGGATGTGATATTTGTGTTTCTGTTATTTACTACATTGATAATCAATCAATCAATCAATCAATCAATCAATCAATCAATCAATCAATCAATCAATCAATCAATCAATCAATCAATCAATCAAAATGAACAGCTAAGACCAGCTAAGAACAGCTAAGGGGATATTAGGCACTTAGCTGTTCTAGATTCACTGTAAACCACATCTTCTTGCTTTATCAAGTGATCCTTTCTTGTTCATATGATGCAAATCAATGATGGCCATTACTATGATAAAGTCAAAAAGGAATATGTGAATGAAATAAATATATATATATACAACTGTGGCTCTTGAAGATATATTGAGATCTTAGCGAAACGATCGGCCTGTGCAAGAAACTGAACATTACGTACAACATTTTTACATCTACTCACCATTTACTCATTCACTGTACGATTTACTTTTTACTACTGAACACAATAGGAGAAATTTGGAAGAATGTTGCTAAACAAACAGCTGAGGGTAACCATTAACCTTCAAAATACTATGGAACTAAAAATACTTTGGAGCTTAAATGTTTTGTTACCAACGTTCTTCCAAATTTCCGTGTCTGTGTTTAATAAAAGAAAGAAGCAGATTATTCTGAGGGGTGAACAATCCCATTTAAACCTGTATTTTGCCCTTAAACCAATAACCCCAGTCAATTGTAGCATTTTTCCCCTTTTATTTTGCATCACTTTTGTATGGCTTTGTGAATACAAAGTTTCTGCCATAGAGTACAGTGATGATATACAGTATATTGCATTTATATATGACCTTGCCCCATCCTAAAGATGACCCCGCTTGTGGCCATTCCACAGCTTTTCTAGCATTAGACACAACAGCACACTTTGCTCCTCTTGTATTGCTTAGCTACAGTATCAGTTAGATGTGTGTAGAAGCCAGTGCATCACTGATGGCAAGTCTGAAGCTTGTTGATGGCAAATGTGCAAAATGAGCCCTGTGGGTGGTTTGTACATTTAAATTCTTTTCCACAGAAAATCCTATATCGGACGAATTAGAATAATGCTCATAATTCTAGGATCGACTAAAAGACAAATCTCTCCGGGGAGCCCTCAGCAGGAAGAGATCTCGCACACTGGCAGCCAGTGATTTGTGCACTGACAGCTGTAGTTAAGCTGAATGGGCTCAGTAGAGAGTATCTATAGGTAGAAAGACGGTGTGAGATGAAGAGGAGGCCACCTTATATGATTCCAGCGGAAAACACAAGGGGTCACACCACTGCTTTTACCACAGCTGGGCATCGGCAATTAGACATGCTGCCAAACTGACATTAATTCTCTGCATTTAGTGTTCAGACAAGATCTCACGCTTGCCCGCTGCTGTAGCACTGACAAATATGGTGTGAGGTTTCTGTGTGTGTGTGTGTATGTGTGTGTGTGTGTGTGTGTGTGTGTCAGCGGTAAATCGGCACAAAATGCCTTTTCTCTGCACCTCGTGGTATCTCCATAAGGAACACTTCTTTCCTCTATATGGATATAATGAGATATTGTAAAAGCTTTCATAGCTGGGCTAAATATTAGCATCCTCCCCCAGGCTGACATTTGCTTTTAGTATGAATCATACACGGGCTGCTCTTTTCTTCTCTCCTTTCATTGTTTCTCAAAAAAGATAAATGATTTTTCCATTATACTGTCCATAGTGGAAGTAATACACGTCTGCGAAGGTACACAAGTCTAATACACATTTCCTCCATAAAACAGTTATTCACAAATGAATAGACCAATGGCTTTTTGTGCCCCAGTGACACTTGCAAATGGTTATAAATCATCCACACTGCCATTACAGCCCTAGATTAATTAGGGCAGAATAATGTATTCATTTTTAATTTTGTCATTATTCCTGTTTACATGATACTACTTTTTGACCCCGAGTTACAGTGCAGTATGTGACTAACTTGACCATAGGTTTGTACAGTATATGTAGATACCATGCATGCTCAAGACACCTACGTACTAAACATTCATCTTCTAGGAGTTCACATTCTAAGAGTTCACATACTTTTCACATATGATTGTTTCACATATGCATATTGTTTAATTTTAAGTTTTTTTCAAAATATGTATTTGCTCAAAATTATTGGTTTTGGTCTATGATATGTCTTAAGGTTGCATAAGTTGACATCATCTTGTTTTAGTAGGTAGCATCTTCATCTTGTGGTATTACTGAAGGTGCACACTGTATGTCAAAAGCAAAAGATCAATAGCAAAAGATTACCAATAAATGAAAGATTTAGTGCATCCAAAAATGAAAATTATGTTATTAATTACTCACTATAATGTTGTTCCAATGCCCTGTGACCTTCATTTATCTTCAAAACACAAATTAAGATATTTTAGACTAAATTTGAGAGCTCTCTGACCCTTCATTGCAAGGGTCATTGCTTGTACGAAGCTTCAAGATCAATTTTGCGTGCCAAAAACAAAAAGTAAAAACAATGTATATCTTTGCTGTCTATGGAGGATGAGGGAGCTCTTGGATTTGATCTAAAATGACTATTTGAGTTTTGTTTCTGACATGAATGTAAGTAATTAATGGCAGAATATTCATTTTTGCATTAATTAATCTGTGTATGAATTTTATCATTTACCCAGAGTAAACATTCCATGTCTGATTTTCTACATACTCATGCCAGTAGTCTTGTTCTGTGTTCACATAGAGTACATTACTAGTCATTTAAAACGTATATTGGTAAATTGCCTAAGTGAATTTACCATACCATGTTTGTAAAAAAGATCCTGTTCAAACATGATCTCTAAAATGCTAATTTGCCAGTAAAAACTATATGTGTGAAAGAAGCTATTGACATGTCTGGAGCAGCCAAATGTGGGGTCTGTTTATATAAGCTTAAAAACCTAGCAATATCTAGGATTTAACCTAGCTATCGCAATCGCAATAGCTGATACCATTTTGGGAGCACTCAACATGAACATCAACCAAAAAAACAACCAGTCACAACACTCTAGCAAACAAACAGCAACATGCTAACGTTATACCGAACACTTCAGCTGTGTTAAAACAGCTCAGAAAATCATAGCAACCACTCAGAACAACCTAGCAACCCCACAGCAATTTAACAATACTTAATTATGTGCATCCAAAATTGTAGACTTCCCTACTATATAGTATATGAGCAAAGTAGTATGTCCGAATTCATAAAATTGGGAAAACAGTATGTGAAAAGTTCTTGGATGACCTACTATTTTGGGATTCTGAAGTACACATCTAATGGACATTTTACTATCCCATGAAGCCAAGGGAGAGAATTGACTGTATGAATGGGAGTGAAGCAAGGCAACTGTGTGATAATGACAACATGGCGGACATAGTACTTCCAAATTTCATTGATACTACTCCTTTTTATAGTATATAGATACCCTCTAAATATCGTAAAGTAAATTCACATTCAAATATATTACCTACTCTAGTTGTATGACATTTCTTAAAATCAGAGCATCTTCAGAACATTCAGTACAACCTTCAAAGAGTACATCTCTTAACAACCGGTTTGCAACAACTCAGAACACCCTAGTAACCGCACAGCAACATGCTACAGGTATAAATTTTTAACAACTTAAATCAAGGTTGTACTTGTTGAATGAGTATTAATAATTAAGAGTAAACTTGAGGTGAAATTGTATTAAAATTTTCTCCACGCTTGCTCCTTTTTTGTTGTTTTGCTTGATTGGGCTAATTCCTGAATTTCTTGACATGTTGCCAGGAGCTTTAATTTTAATTGATGTTTGATTCATATTTGTCAAAAAAAGAAGAGTTTTCAGTGAGAGCTGGATTCCCTCAAACACTTCTTTGTGGAATTAATTTGCGATTATTGAGGGGGAAGTGATTGCTCTTTAGAGGATGATTTGTTTCCATAAATATGTATGCTAATGAGGCCGCCTCTATGAGATTATGATAGCTTTAATACACCGTCAGTTTGTCATTTTGATTTCCTTTAGTTAAGGCCATAAAGCCTCCCTTGCGCATAAGAGTGTGTGCGGTTTAGTGTGGATGTTCATCATTCCTTGAGTATTGTAGCAGCTTCTTTGAAATATCTCTCTGATTAATATGTTTGGAGAATTTCAAGGTTTAATCATAAATAAGATTTGCATAAAGCAGTTGCTATCAAGCTAATGTGTTAAGAGAATTAAATTAAACTTTATAAAGCATCAACATCCTATATTCATGATCGCGCCAAAGCAGGCTGAACTCAAACAGAGCACAAGCTATTAAAGATAATGGCTATGAGTGAAACTGTAATGGCCTGCTGCTTGTGACTAAGCCTTATTTGTTATTCTGCTCACTCTCGTTTTTAGCACCCAAGACCTGCTAATGTGATTTTTACAGTCATTCCACCATGTCTGTCCTCCCAGTGCATTATGGGAAAGAGTTATTGTTCTGGTTCATGGATCTCGAGAGATGTTTTTCAGCATGCGCGGGGTTGGCATGACCTAAATGTTGCGAAATAAAAAAGTAAACCAAAATTTGCAATGTTTATTTCGCTAGTTGACATTATTTACTTTAAGGTGAACAATGAATTCATGCAAGTTATTCATTCATTCATTTTCTTTTCGGCTTAGTCCCTTTATTAATCTGGGGTCGCCACAGTGAAATGAACCGCCAACTTATCCAGCATATGTTTTACGCAGCGGATGCCCTTACAGCTGCAACTCATCACTGGGAAACATCCATACACGTTCATTCACACACATACACTACGGACAATTTAGCTTACCCAATTCACCTATAGCGCATGTCTTTGGACGTGGGGGAAACCGAAGCACCCAGAGGAAACCCATGCGAACAAGGGGGGGGGGTGGGAACATGCAAACTCCACACAGAAATGCCAACTGACCCAGCCTAGGCTCGAACCAGCAACCTTCTTGCTGTTAGGCAATCGGACTACCCACTGCGCCACTGTGACACCCTTTCATGCAAGTTAATGCACTGAAAATGTTTGATTTGGTTATTTAATCAAAATCTAAACATCTGTGTCCTCTCTGTGTCTTTCTCTGATGATGTCAATTTGACGGCTTGGGTGAGATATGCTTTGCCACGGCCCTTAAACTGTTAGTTTGCTATGAGGGAAAGCAGGAGCAGCAGCAAAAAAAAATAAAACCCTGCCCCCTACTCAATATTCCGTTTCAGTTGAAAATATGTCATTGTACTGAAGTAAATGTCTGCAGCAACTTCTGGTTCACACGGACTTAAATAATATGTGACAGTTAAATCTTGTTTGTAATTTATTTAATAGCATTATGTTATTTGTGATAAGGCTTTATGGTGTTATAGAGTCGAACAATAATTCCAAAAGTTTTTTATTTTATTTATAATTGATACTTTTATTCAGAAGGAGCACTTACCACTAAGATGTGTAGTGTTACAAAAGTCTTATATTGCGAATAAATACTATTATTCATTACCTTTCTATTGAAAAAAATAGAAGAAAACAAACATTGTTTGGGGTCTGAAGCATTTAGTTATAATATGTCAGTATTAACGTTTTAGTTTTAGTATCTTTTATGCTGTTGTTTAATTTTTTGATAATATTTTTATTTTTAGTTAACAATTATAGCTCTAGATTTTTGGTTTCCTAAAATTCATTGTCACTCATCCATTAAAACGGATTCTCCAAATAAATGCAGCCTTAATGAGCAAGATCATTAAAAAAACATTATTTTTTAAAAATAGTTTTACTTTTTATTAATAGCTTTCATCATTTTAATTGTTAATTAGTTTTTGACTGTTTAATATCTCAGTTTTTATTTCTTTCTAGTTTTTAGATGATTGTATATTTGAATGTTAATGCAGTTTTGATTAAATAAATGCAGCCTGGATAAGAATAAGATACTTTCCAAGAACTTAAAAAAACAGACAAACAAAAAACTTAACCATCCATAACTTTTGAATGAAGCTGTAAAATTATGTTAAGTTAAGAGCCACATACATATACACAGCTTCCAAGTCAGTAAAAAAGCCATCTGATTTACATACATAATTTTTGAGGTGGTTTTTTCACTGACACTGTGACGCCGGTGGTCTCAGAACAGCCTGAGTTTGACAGTGTCAGTGCGTCCTCGCAGGTGTAAAAGTGTTGTCAGAGTTAACTCTCTCTGGAGATTCACATTCACACACTCTCTGCTCTGCAGCCCCCGCTGTCTGTTCAAGAGACTTTAGTGAGCCACTGGCCTCTGATCAGTGGTCTTGCTTGGGTAATTCGAGTCAGGCTCCTCTGTCCTGATCTGAAGGTGAAAGTGATGCGTTAAAATAGTATCCTTCTCTTTCCTTTCCTTGTGTTGTGTTGTTGTCCCTGAAATGCACTTATGCACAGTCCCTTGTGTCTGTCTGGCTGCGGCACCATGGGAGACCTGGTTTAGCAGATGCAAATAATAATGAGGCTAACAAGAGAAAACTGACATTTCAGATACTTATCAATATGTGTTTTATTTTTCTTTATTTTTTTCAGGTGTACATTCGAATCCTTGATAATGAGTGGAATGTGTACCGGCGCTATGCTGAATTCCGAACGCTGCACAATTACCTGCGGCAGCAATTTCCACAAGTCGACACGTTCAATTTCCCACCTAAAAAAGCCATCGGCAACAAGGTATGAGCTGCTGATTTTCACAATAATGGCAAGTCCTCATTTTCTTCTATCATCCATTTCTTGATATCCATTTATATTCAGGATCAGTAGGTTGATCTCTATCTATCTGTCTATCTGTCCATCCGTCCATCCGTCCATCCATCCGTCCATCCATCCATAATCACTCAAAAAATACAACACAACAAAGAAACAACACAATTCTTACGTTTTTTTTGTGATAACTTAATTGTTTTATGTTCAGTCTACTTAAATTTTCTAAAACTATTAAGTTAACTTAAACAATTTTTGTTGGGACAACATGAAGGAATTGTGTGGCATTTTTTACAGTGATGTATTTAATGACTATTTATTTATTTTAATTAAAGATATATTTTTCCAAGTATTTGATCTATTATACATTTTTTTGATCTATTAGGCATATTTATGATAATTATTTTCCTTTAGTTATTTGCTGCATGTCCTGAATTTTAGTTGAATTCCACTTCATAGATTGATTTTACGTTAAAAGAAACTGCAATTCAAATTCTGTAGAAATGCACATTTATATGCATTTATTTAATAAAAAAATACAAAGAAATGCAATGAAAACATCACTTGCAGTATTTCAATTCAAACTTCATTCATTCATTCATTTTCTTTTTGGCTTAGCCCCTTTATTAATCTGGGGTCGCCCTTCCAGCTGCAACCCATCACTGGGAAACATCCATACACTCTCATTCACACACATACACTACAAACAATTTTAGCGAACACGGGGAGAACATGCAAACTCCACACAGAAATGCCAACTGACCCAGCCGAGGCTCGAACCAGCGACATTCTTGCTGTGAGGCGATCGTGCTTCCCACTGCGCCACCATGATGCCTCAATTCAAACATCCATATTTTTTTATGTTATAATAATTTATGTAATTTTTTCCTGTGGTTGCTCCATGATCCATAATTCCAATTCCACAAATCCTTCTAATATGCTGATTTGGTTTTCATTATTATCATTTAATATTGGTGTTCACACCTTAATAATGGTTATTGTTTTTTTAGTGTTGTGATGCTTCATGTTTTTGTGATCCTTACAAAAGTTACAGGAATTGAGCAGTGTTCTGTGTGTATTTATATAGAAAATACTTGTATAAAATGTAACTAACTATTTACAAAATTGCTGTTATTATTGCATTTGTAGCCAAATTAATGCAGCCTTGATGAGGACAGTGATTTAAGAACATATTGTAACAATTAGTAATGTGAAGTATACGCCTTGGAAATAGTGTCAATAATGAGTGCAAAGACTTTAAAATCTTGCATTTGCAATTAAATCTAAATTCACACTCCCGTTTCTTACATTCTGTATTTTTCCACAACTTTGTTCTGCAAAGAAAACAGCATTTGGAGCAGCATGACAGTGTGCATTTATGTCGTCTTTATAATCGGATAACAATGTTTCAGAGCAATCACAGTTGCAGGAAACAATTTATCACACAATCAAAAGGTGATTGTTCTACATTGACAACAGAAGGTTTTTTTTAGGCTGCCACATATAAAGTTTTTAAATGACAGTAATACAGAAATATGAGAAGAAAACATCTCAGCAGAGAACAAAAAACACCCAAATAAAGGGGAAACTATTTATAAAAAAGTGATACAAAAAAAGTGTCCTGGACCCTTTCAGATTTAAAGATTTTTTTTCACAAAACAATTTTTTTCCAATAACAAAGGCACCAAAAAGATGTTTTGAAACTAGCACAACATTTTTTAAGTTTTCATGCTGGAATGTACAATTTTCTGCACACTTCTTTCACTTCTCTGTTTTCTAAATGACAGAACCACACAAGATTACTCTGTACTGATATAAAGGTTTTGGCGGTCACCACTGATCTTGCCACTTTTGAGTGCTGACACTTTTCTGCAAGCTTTTCATCTAGAAGGCAGCTGTGTGGAGTGTACATGAGCAAGATTGCTATGTATCCCATCAAAATAATAAACATATGTGAACCCGGACCACAAAACCAGTCTTATGTTGCACGGATATATTTAAGGGGTATACTCGGTGGCCAAAAATACACTTTATGGGTCAAAATGATTGATTTTACTTTTGTGGCAAAAATCATTAGTATATTAAGTAAAGGTCATGTTTCTTGTAGATATTTTGTAAATTTCATACTGTAAATATGTCAAAACACAATTTTTGTTTGTCAACGTGCATTGGTAAGCACTTAATTTTAGACACATTTAAAGTTTTCTCAGTGTTTAGATTTTTTTTTTTTAACCCTCAGATTCCAGATTTTCAAATAGTTGTTTGTTGGCCAAAAATTGTCCAATCCTGGAGTGCGTCACATCAGTGGAAAGCTTATTTATTCTGCATTGAGGTGATGTATACATCTCAATCCCCAAAAATTGACACTCATGATTGATTTTGAGGTGCAAGGTCACATAATAAAAACATATATTTTAAGTATACAAAAGTGTCTATTGTAAAAAATAAATGTATGAACATCAGTCATAAAAAACAATGTATGTGTATGGTCAAAATTGACAGCATGACTGACAGCATTCCTTCTTACATTGTTTAAATATAAAGCTTCATTTTATTCTTTAACAATAATATTAGGTTTTCTTTTTAGTCCACTTACATTTATAAATGTGAAACTTGCCAAGTAATATGAGAAGATTTAATTCAAATATACAAAAGTATCTTGTTCATGTAATTAAAACATGTACTGTCAATTTATACAACATACTCACTATTACAGCCCTAAAGCCACAAAAGATCACCTACTCTCTGCCTGCCTACTGACAGAAATCTTAAACATTACATTTTTAGTTATTTTTTTACTACAACTTCAGTCTAGTCACCACTGATCTTGTCACTTTGGGAGTGTTGACGCTTTTCTCCAAGCCTTTTATCTAGAAGGCTGCTGTGTAGTGTGTACATAGGCGAGATTGCTATGTCATGCAGTCTTGCCCTGTGCCCCGGTGTCCCATCAGCATCATCAGCAGGGCAGCACTGTACCCACTAATGAGGATGGCCCACTCTGACAGCACTTTCATTCCCCACCTGTCTTTTCATTTTCCTTCTTTTTCCCCCTCTGTTCACCCAGGGGCAGGTAATTGGCTTGTGGCTGCGCTTCCTCTCAGCGCCTGTGATTTTTGAGAGAGTGCCAGGCAGAGCCACTGGCCCCCACGCGGGCCTTCAAAGGTAGACTTTTTAGAGCGTGAAAGACAGAGCAGATTTACCAGGACCCAGACATGCACTGTCAGGCTGCGTCCCACCTCAAGGACGGCCAATCAAAAGAGTCAATCAACCCCAGGGCTGGCGTGACGACAGCACACTTTGTACCTGCTCCAAGCACATTAGTTTTGCACTACCAGCAGTCAGTTGTTGGTCTGCACATCAAAAAAACTAGTTATTTTTAACCTGGTGTCACATTTTGCCATCTTGATCTTAACACCTTGATAAGGCGTGGATGTTGAGGTTGCTGAGGTTGTGGGTTCGACTCACAGGGAAAACGAGAACTGGTTTAGGGGCTTTATAAATACCAGAATAACAAATAATTATGCTACCTTAATAAAATCTCTGAATGTGATGATGGAACAACATAACATATATGCCTAAAATCCAACTGTCAATTTTACAACTAGTTATTTTTGTTGCAAATATGATTTTAGTATTTAGCTACAAATTAGACTTAAAAAATAGAGTGCATTCTCTTCAAAGAACAGCTCTCATGCAGTACTTGTGAATCAATGCTTTTCTTTAGTAAAATAAGGTGTACTCTAAAAAAATAAATAAAAACTGGTGCCAAATAGAACTAAAGGTGGTTATTTGACTCATAATCATCGATAAACTCCTTCAAGTGCTGCAAAGCACCTGTATCTTTAAAGATGGTGCTATATAAAACCTTATCTACCCAAAAGAACCTCTAAAGAACATTACCATAACCATTGCTTAACAGGTGCTATATAGCACTTAATTCGGTTCCCCTATGATTATGAGCTTATTGAACCTTTTTTAATGCTTTTTTTCATGCATAAAATTACTGATTTTATTCATGAAGGGACCAAGTCTAATTATTTTCAATGTTTACAAATAGTTGTTAAACAAGCTGAAGTATAAACAGTAATGTATGCGTATTTATAAATATGTAAAAACTGTGTCAATGGCTCATTAAGGTTTCATGGTAAATAAAAGGGTAAATTATATATTTTACATCTTAAATGCATTAAGCATATTTAATTATTGTATTAATTAACTCAGTATTTGTAACTGTTAATATGTTTACCAAAGCATTGAGTGCATCATAGTTAAGTTATTATTAAATCACATTATTATATCAAAAGTCTATTCGAATATGCCAGCTCATAGACAGGTAGGCAAGATGACAAGTAGGCAAAGATGACAGATTTAAATCACAGGTGTAAACGGGAATGTGTCTTTTTTGTCTGCTTTTTAATACCAGGCTGGAAATGGACTTTGAGAATCCCATAGAATTTAGCCAGTGAGACAACAACTTTTAAGGCCTCTAAGAGTTTCCTCAATTTCTGTGCCTTATGCATCAAACAATAAGCTAATGGCACATGGAAATGACATCTGAAGCTGAGGCTAGTCCTCCAGTAACCACCATAAGAAGTTCCTGACCTTTCAGGGAAGTGTGTGATCCAGAGACGGGTTTCATTTTGTTGGTACACACATACACGAGGCGAAAGAAGCTTCTCTTTTCTCCTATTTTCAGAGCCGAGAGCTGCAAACTGCCTTCTGCTGAAGTTTTAGCTGAAACTTTGACATGCAAATTCAACTGGAGTGTGGAAACCCTCAGGGCTCAGTTAGAACAAGAAAGCAGGGAGAAAAAAAGTGCGTTCGAGAGCAGGCTTTTAAAGTTGAAATGGCTGCAACTGCAGAGGGTTTTGATGGCGACGAGGCTTTTGTTGGTAATCATCAGCCCGATGAGATTAGCTGTCATGTAATTGTTAATTCTGTTATTGTTCGGTGGCGGTTTGTTCAAAGGGGTTCCATTCTCATTCTTTTGCGTTACGCGACATTGCACACGTTTGCATAAATGATATCTGATCTTCCACAATATTGAGCTTTGAGTCGAGTCTTGAGTGGAACAGGGATTGTAGAATCATTTGTTCTGGATCTACTTGTGTGGACAAATCAAAGGTTAGTAGGATGCTTCAGATTTATTGAAGGCTCCACCATATCATATAAGATATAGGGGACAGATATTCAGTCCATTTTTATTTTGATATTTTGTGATTGTGCTCAGGGTTGTCCCTCTGAATTTGTCCTAAAAAACCTTTGAAGTTTTCTTGAAAGACTTGTTATATATATATATATATATATATATATATATATATAA
>CAIGQW010054063.1:8477404-8490291 GCA_903798125.1 Danio choprae | reverse complement strand
TATGTGTTAACAAAACAAATGCAGTGGACATCTGGTTTTTGAATAAAACTGCAAACATCTAGATCTTTTTTTCAAAATTCTTTACAAAAAAAATGTCACTTTGAAGAAGCTTCACATTGCCCACATCTTGTCTTTCTCTAGCAAAAAAACTAAAACAAAAAACATCTGCTATGTGTGCAATGTGTCACTTAATGTAGAAGGCATATGTAAAAACCCTCATGTCCAGCAGCACACATCTGTAGTAATTGCATCAACCGGCAGAAATAAGCCATCATTTTCAGCTTTAGTTCAGCAGGTTGATAACACCGTGTCCTAACTACACGCGACACTCCAATACATGTTAAACAGAGTTTTCGTCCTAACCATCCAAAACAATGAAAAATTTCTTTATATCTTCTTCTTTTCTTTTTTGGTTTCTATTTCTGCAACTTTGAGGCTGAAACTACTATGACAGTGATCACCTCAGGTGCTGATGTTGTGCTTTATTCAGTGTTCAATGCGAGTTTGAATACCATTTAACATGATATGTATTGCCATACTGAAAGCAGAAGCAGATAGTTTAGTTTAGATATTGAAAATAAATTGACCAACAAACATATAGGTTTAAATCGAGCGTTAGAACTATGACTCAGTGCAAACCAACAAATATCACCTAGCATGTATTTTCAATAATGTTAAAGAGGTTTAATATCTATTGATTATATAATAAACCTTTATCTTTTTTATTGGGAGTGAGTGCACTATTATGTTCTTCTGAATGGTGCAGGTATTTTTAAAATATCTCTGTCCTGCTACGTCTGGTGTGGACAGACCAATTGCTTGTCACGTATTGTTAGAACATGGTGTAATGATAAATTTAAACATAAGGATTGTGTCAACCAATAACGATATGGCATACCGATATTTTGCCTTTATTGTGATAGGACTATAGTCAGACAGGAAGCGAGGTTGGAGAGGTGTGGGGATGTGATCGATAAAGGACCGATTCCAACTGGGGACACCGGAAGCACAATTGCACTTCTTTTGCAATGTTTTCAGCCAAATAATTGTAACCTTGATAAGCATAAGAGCTTCAGAAACGCTCAAAAAGCTTTCTTACAACATATATTGCAACAGTAGCGTACTGTACTTGATTAAATATAAAGTTCTCCTTATTGCATGTATAAAGAATTTCTCTTTTTCCCATTAGACCATGTTGCTTGATGTCTGTTGATGGTAAGAATCCATGCAGTAATCATGACTGAACCGAAAGCTAACTTTGAACTGGGTTATGGGGTTGTGTTCTTTCAGGCCTGAATCTCAGCAGCTAGTTACACTCATAAGAGTAATGATGGGAAAATGCAAATAATGCCTCGTTAGGGGAAACCCTTAGACCCCTTTGAAAGTGTGTGTTCCTGATCATCAGTACGTGCTGGGTGTAATGAAGGACTTGCCCTGTCTTATCTGCTTCTGTGAGTCTCTCATCATTCATCTTGAGACAGAGGCTTGTGTAATTACCCATCCTGATCTTTCATGTGTCTTTCTGAAACCAGTGCAACACTAGACCTGCTCTTCCCTTTACTCTGACATTTGCTGTAAATATGTAGCATTTCTTTCAACTGGCATTTTGTTTTTCACAAATAGATTTCAAGTAGATTTGATGCTTTGGTGATTGTGGAAAATTTCCAACCAATGCTATGTAAAAGTTGACATGAAAAGAAAGTAGTCTTTTCTTCCCTTTAATGATTAGTGTCTGAGTGAAATTACATAATGAAAAAATTAAACATAGGTTGGGACTTAGGATAGAATTTGATCTATTTCAAGTTATGAAACCATCGTTGAAGTTGATCGTGTTTCCTATTGGTCGGTCTTGTGTGAGGTTGTCCTGCCCTTGAGCCAGTAAACACATCATCAAAAAATACATGTCACCAAAAAAGAGAAATTAAGGGATTTTGATTATGAATACACATGCACATGTTTAGACAACATAAAAAATTATAATGAAAGTAAACTTTTTTTCCTGTTTTGTGCTGATACCTTGGCTGGAGACTGTCATGGATAAATACATGACACCAAACCACTAGTTGGCGGGGACCAGTCACTGTCTTAGTGTCTTATTGACCATTAAGTCAAATGATTTGTTCTGCTGATTCATTTCGCAACAAAGCATGTGATTTTATAAATGGTTCATTGAATCATTGGCTCACTTCATTTGTTTAAAGGGCTCCTATTTTGCCCTTTTTACAAGATGTAAAATAAGACTTTTGTGTCTCCAGAATGTGTCTGCTTTCAGGTTGAAATAGCCATCTTATCATTTATTATACACATGAGCATGTTGTGTGTTTTTGATAATCTTCTCGTGGCAAATGTGACAGGATGCCCATCAAATATGCAAATGCTGCTGTATAGAAATCCGTTGTAGCTAAGTTACTGTACAAAATGAACCTGATTTAACGTCCACAAACCAGGACTCCTGCTGTGTGATTAAAGCGTTCTTGTTTATAGTTGATCATTATGCAGGTGTGCTGATTCAAGCTGATTTACTTTGCTCAAAAAGTATAGTTCAAAATGCTATAAAAAACACAAAGTATAGCACTTACTCTTTCTTAAGGTGCAGCTAATCACAGAGAGTTGGAACCGATCTTTTAATCAGAGTTTCTTAGCAAATCCTGTCTTGTTGATATGCTAAAACCTGTCAATACTGAGACAATATTATATACGCCTGTCTGTCAATATGAGTGGGCGCTACATCACAAAATTGATAGGATTTGGATCCTAGTTTAACATCAGGATCCTGTTTTTAATTTTCTAATTTAATAACTATAGGACCCTGACTTTTCCTAAATATATGTATAATTCATTCTAGCATTGTAATTTTATTAAAACAATGCTAGAATGAATTATACATACATTTAGGGAAAGTCAGGGTCCTATATTTATTAAATTGCTAAATTAAAAACACAGTAAAAACAAAAGAATTCTGAGTATTTGTACCTTAATTGACCATAATGGTCAAATTGACCGCATGCATTTCAATGTACGTTACTTTTACTTGTGCCTTTGATTATTTGTGCGTCTGTTGACTAGCAACTTTCTGCAAACAAAAGCATAACCTTCTGATAACGAAACATTACTTCATAAAAAATTCTTTAAAAAAAAACCTTTTCACTGAAATGAAAAAGTTTACTCCCAAATTGAGGTGCCCCCTTTGTGGTCTTGTAATGTGTATACATTTATAGGCTGTATTACAAAAAGATAATATTTTTAGGGTAATAACTTCAAAAAATATGTTGAGAGACATTCAAAGTATTCCAACTATCAAGAACCATTGAATCTAAATATGACTTGACAAAAATTGAGTTTGTCACAGTCTTATATGAACGGTCAGAAAGACCAGTGGCCATTAGTTATAGAATTCTGGTTGTTTAAAAATATAAATATGAATTCTGCAGAGAAGCACAAAATATTCTGCTCTGACAGAGTTATTTTGATGTGATATGTTGTGATGATTTTGTAACTTGATTTATAGAAGCTGCTAAGTGCATACAAATTGGCTTCATGCTTTTGGACTTGAAGATGTGTTTGTTTCTGCAATGTGTGTGACATACTCGATAATGTCAGCAATTGCAATATTTCTGTAGACAATAAATACTGCACACCCCTATGTACAGCAATAAATCATTTATAATCACGAATGCACATTAGTGGTGTGTATACAGTAATGTGGGACTGCATTATGAAATCCAGTGGCTAAATATGTTTTGTGTACTGACATCTTGACAGTTCTAGATCAACCAATATTTAATGAGCTCCAGGATATGCAGGGTGAGCACCAAACCAAATCTCCAGGTACACTGAAAAACATATTTCCATCAATATTTATAAAATACATTGCAGTGGAAAGAATCGTTAATTTTGATTTTATACTGATTTTATGCTATCACATTTTTTACCTTTTTTTGTTTAGTCCACAGCAGTGGACTAAAGTTGTCGGTCCTGTGTTTGAGGGAAATCCTTGAAAATGCTTGAATTTTAATCAACTGTTTTTTAAGGTTTGAAAAGTGCTTAGATTATGGATGAATTTCTTGACACTGCTTGAAAGTGTAATTGTGTTGCTTTCATAGTAATTTATTCTAAATAAGTAATAATAATGAACTATTTTAATATATATTTCAAAGAAAATGCATTAAAACTTTAAATAAATGCATAAAATCAAAAGTCTAGAGTCATGATATGCCAGTATTTTTATTAAAATAAATATACATTTAAGATGAAGGATGAAGCAATTAAGATACACACATATATATATAAGTAAATGACTTACATAGAGTAAATGACAGTAATTCAATATTGGGCTTATAGGGCAAACATGCCATAATTTTTCCTTAGAATACTGGACTTACTATAGAATACAATAACGATTAGCATCTGATATAATGTGATGAAGTATGCATATGTATTTAAATATGTAATGTGCCACACTGTAAAACATTTACTGTAAAACTTGCTGTTTTTTTTTGGTTCCCAGTCAGACTGTAAATTTGAAAGCATATTGTAAAGTAATAATTACAATTGTTGCAATAATTCCAATTGTATTTTACTGTAAAACACAGCACAGTTGGAATTATTACAATATTTGCTTGTAAATTTAGATAAAAAAATGGCCTTGACTGTTGAAATTTGAAATTTTTACAGCAATTCTTCTGGAAAAGTGCTTCAAATTTTACTTTAGAAAAAGTTTAAGGTAATATGGTTGTGTTCACACTTTTTTTTTGCAGTTTATGACAGCTACATTCTGTAACTGAATGCAGACCTGTACAGTTTTCGAGCCTTGCCCAAATGCTCAGCCCTTTACGGGGGTATAAATGAGATTTGACAGATGAACTCTTGCATCGGTCAACTTCTGTTGTGTCAGATATGATAAGATTGTGTGTAAGTTTTGGATGTTGTCACAAAGCCCTCTTGCACAGTGTATTTAAATTTGGTTGCCATGTCATCTTTTAGTGCTTACGTTTGTTTTATACACGCCCAGTTGAGTAATTTGTGACAACCACATTTAACAACTAAAGTAATTCTGGAAAAATGCAAATAATGACAACCACATTCTACACAGTTTGTACAGAACTGAACTGAATATCTACTGTAGTTGTTGATGGTGATGATGTTATCTTCATCTGTACTGTATGCACGGTTTAAGAAATCACATAAAGCAGTCTTGACTTATTATTGTTGCCAGATAATGCTTGGAAAAACAAGCCTAAACCCAAAGTCTTTATCATGAAAGTAAACCTTTTACTTTTAACTCCACAAACTGGAGTCCTTTATTCCAAAAATAACAAGTGGACAACACTTTTAAGTGTGCACTATGAGAAGTAGAATTCAAAACATATACAGAACACAATCTCTCTTTTGACTGTGGTTTAAAACCATGACAATTAAATACAAACCGGTAAATGGCCGAACTTTGATTGAACACAAAAAATACTTGAATGAATTTACTCCTGTATTTAAATGCAGTTTTCACATTGAAAAGTGTACACATGGCCAAGGAGAATATGGGCTTGACTGTAGCTTTACATTTACTTTACTTTTTAAAGCATGCATCATAAGGCTGTCCAATTAATCAAATTTTATTGGGTCTTAACAATCACAAAATCGTATTTAAATTTGACCTTTTTCCCGACACTTAAACTTTTTCATACTGTCGGAGATTTAAGTCATTTGTAGGCTCATCTGGTGGCATTTAAAAGTCAACAGTCAAAAATATCAAATGATGATCACTTAAAAAAAGAAGCCTTTTAGCAAAAAAAAAAAATAAATAAATAAATAAATAAATAAATAAATAAATAAATAAATAAATAAATAAATAAATAAATAAATAAATAAAATGGTAGAAGCAGTTCTGTTGTTAGGGAACAGTTTGTTCTTTTACACCTGGTTTTAAGGTGCATTTTAGTTGATCAGTTTAAAAGTGGACAAGAAAAACACTTCCCATTTACCCCTGCCATTGAAATACGTGTAGAAGGTAGTAAGTAAAGGGAAAATAAAATCTCTGCAATGCAGTCTTCCATTAAAGACACTCTTTCGTGTAACTACTTAGTTTAGTATTTTTGAGTTTGTCTAATTTTATTCATACATTTTTTTTACCTGACATTTGCATTTATTTATTTATTGTTTTTAAAACACTGTTGATCATTTTGGTGTTTAATCATATGGTATTTGTACATTTTATTTTATATTAAATAATATTAGTTTTAAAGCGAATTCACTGTATTCGTTCATAAATGCAACTTATTTCCAAGGTTAACGAGTAATCATGTAAAATAATTGTGACTTCAGTAATGACCGAAATAATCATGATTATGATTTTTTTCCCCATAATCGAGTGGCTCTAGTTTGTCATAACCCAGCATTGTGTCAAATATAAACAAACCTAGTAGTTGTGTTAAAAAATAAATGTAGAAATGTAACCCAACGCTTGGATCTGTCCGAACAACCCAACATGTTTTTTTTTGTGTGTAGACAGTGTTGAAGCCTGTATTGTAAGCTGCTGTGTGAACAGTACATTTGGAGAATTAAATGCGGTTATCAATCCCAAACACTGACAGATTGAACGTAGCATTAGAAAAGTGATAGCGCGAAACCTGTCAATGTCACAAAATGGCTTATATCTTCCATGCATTATGCCAACGTCTGTAATGTCTTTGTGATTGTTGTGCTTCTATGCTCTGGTAGTGTTTTGGGCTAGATTGTGGATTTGGTGTCTTGTTGTGTCCATGACTCCATCTGCTTGGTCCACGTCAGACCCCTTGCTGCTCAGCCATAGTGACAGCTCCTAAACAGCTGATTTGTCAAAGGCTCGCTGGGCAAACGCGCTAAATGCTCCCCAGCCTACCCGTCAAATGTGCCCCGACTACCAAAGAGAGTCTGGCTGAACCCAGTCAAGCACAGGAAGAATGATGACATCAAAGAAAGGCAACTGTCAGCACTCCAGTCAAACTGTCACCTCATAAGCTCCGCCGCCTTTTACATTATTTTTTTTATAGCTGAGTTTTTTTTTATCAGGATCACATTTGCAGGCTCAATTTTTGGAGGTTGTGTCTTCTTATTCATGCTTCAGGATTTTAAAGGGGAGTAAATCTTAAGGGAGCTGTCGTAGTAATTGAGAGATCAGGGAAAGTAGCCAGACTTATCCTGTTCAAAACTCTGGGGATGAGGGGTTGTGTTCGTTCATTGAAACAGGTTGAATGCTTTAAATAGCTTTAGATCAAACTCTCAGGGATCAAGGGTAGTGGTTCAGGCACTGGTTCTAGGTTAATAAAGATGTGGGCCAGATGCTTTCTATTGTTGAACTTAATATTATTATTTTTGAGCTGGTGTATATATATTACACCTAACTATATATTTTTAAATAGTTTTTTATTGTCTCGTTGTAGTTGTATTTATTGATAAATATAAAGAATAGGTTAATCATTCAGATATTAATTGACATTTTACTTATTGCTTTTGCTTACAAATATGACAATAGTAGTTATGACAATAAAATAATAATAGCTATTATTGCTTCTGTTGTTGCTATTGCTTATTTTTATTTGCATTGCTATTATTGTTGTGCCTTTGTAAATCATATTTTCGTGGAAAAATTGACAATAACAATTATAATGGTGGTGGTGTTGTTGTTGTTATTACAATTAAGCAATAAAATTATATAAATGCATTATTCATAAAATAAATTCAGATGAAAACAAATCTATATAAAAATCACAGTAATACCAATGACAACAAAGAAAAACAATAGCAGCAGCAATACTATTATTATTATTATTATTCATTCATTCATTCATTTTCTTTTCGGCTTAGTCCCTTTATTAATCTGGGGTCGCCACAGCGGAATGAACCGCCAACTTATCCAGCATATGTTTTACGCAGCGGATGCCCTTCCATCTGCAACCCATCACTGGGAAACATCCATACACACTCATTCACACACATACACTACAGACAATTTAGCTTACCCAATTCACCTGTACCGCATGTCTTTGGAATTGTGGGGGAAACCGGAGCACCCGGAGGAAACCCACGCCAACACGGGGAGAACATGCAAACTCCACACAGAAACGCCAACTGACCCAGCCGAGGCTTGAACCAGCGACCTTCTTGCTGTGAGGCGAACGTGCTATCCACTGCGCCACCGTGAAGGCCATTATTATTATTATTATTATTATTATTATTATTATTATTATTATTATTATTATTATTATTATTATTATTATTATTATTATTTGTGAGTGCTGTTTTGTATGTGTATGTGTGTTCCTGATATTCACTGCATTGATTGGAACAAATGTCCTCTTTTGCAGTAGCTTTATTTCATTCACTCATGGTTTGAGAAGCTGATGGAGGGATTTGGTGAGTCTGTCAATCTGAAGCCTGTTGTGGTTTTGGGGATTGGCTGTTTAGAAGGTGTCAGTCCAGAGATAATGTGCACATCCCCAGACACCAGCCTCACTGTCCCTGCTCTCAGCTGATAGTCTCGCAGCAAAATAACACAATACCTGCTCGCTGATCCACATATGCAGACAGATCAGTGTATCGTTTACACTTCTGCTTGAGCGTTTTGTAGTAAAAGCGTATGTTGGTGTTTTTTTTTCTTGTAATATTATACTTCCGTGTCACTTACTTGACCAAGCTCTTTCCTGTGTATTAATAGCACAGTGGCAGAGACTTTAATTGAATCATTTGTTTATTTCTTTCTTCATTCATGAGTCATTCCCTTTTACAAACTCTTTGTCGGAAAGTGGCTGTGATTTCTACAGCAGTAATAGTTATTGAGCTAATGCTTTAATCTGAAGTTACAGTTATTATAGAACACTTGTTACAATATCACATAAATACTATTCTCAGGAACACAGTGGTGGCAGTTAAAGCTAACCTCACTACCTAGTGAATTACCACTACACCATCCACAAAACAAGAGAATGCAATTTAAAAAGACAGAAACTGACATATAAATGTTCATGTACAGAAAAAATTACTTTGTGTGCAAATGTATTGGCACAACAGCTTAAATTCAGTTGTCGGTTCACCTTTCAGTGCTTAAAGGGGCCATATAATGCACTGATATAATATGTTTCAATGATTGCTGCTGTAAATATAAGGTAGTCTATGTGGCTTTGGTAAGTGCAAAAATGCACCAGAAGCAATTTTATGTGTCCATTTACAACCCTAGGAAAGGGCCTTAGAAGGAAAAACTCTGTTTTTACTTTAATTAGAAGGGTTGTGAATATGAATGAGCTTTACTGTTGTGTTTCCGTCCAAGCTCTTTTTACAGGATGGCTCGGGCTCTCTTGGTTCACGTCATCATGTACTCTTAGAGTTATGTTTATTTTTATGAGCTGAAATGAGATGATGTCCGTCCATGAAATTAAATAATAAAACACCAAAATGCCCATATATGCTTACTGTATGAAATTGCAATATTCTCTGTTAAACATGTAAAGAGTTAATGAGGACTTTAATTTCAAAAAGGCATATGCAAATGTGGTCAGTGAATGAATCTAACGCTAGCTATGAATATTAATCACTGATTAGAATAATGAGTTCTATATAAGGCCAAAGCTGGGAACTCTGACTGTGCTTTTTGCTAACGTCACATTATGAACGAATAACCTTTATCTAGATTATATCAGTGCACTCACATTTTGCTCATATTGTTCATCACATCGCTTGTCTCCAGGGGGAACAAGCGCAGACCTCTGACCGTCCCTGTGACCCACATTTACCCAGATTCAAATGAGCAAATGTTCCGTGTTTTTCATGGTTTAGTGCATGCCGTGTGATCTTCACCGCAGCTGGGATGCACAGATGTAGAGAGAGATGATACTGTACTTTCTTGCCATAGGCCACAAGGAGAGCAAAGATTCAGAGACAGTTTGAGGGAATACTTAGATGTTGAACAGCCTGCAACTGAATATACTTTCTTTCTTGCTGTACAGGATGGTGAAGTGGTTTGTCAGATGAAAAGCTCTATATTTAAGAAAATGTTGAACAATATAAAGCACTTGCTGTTGTTTTTTATAATCTTTACAATTACCTTTCATTTTTAAAAACAATCATCATTTACTCACCAACAATGTTCTTCTATATCCATAAGACTCTTCCGAACAAAAATGTATAGATTTTGGAAATGTAAAATCTAAATTTCATGACATATATTGTAATTTGAGAGATTTGTTACCCAAAACTCTGATGCTTCATAATGTTCAAACATAATTTCAACATTGTAGATAAACAAAGTGAACTTTCTTGACACTTTAGTAGTTTGCATCAGTATTTTCAATAAAATAAAAATGTTAAATAAAAATAGCAGAAAATGTACTGGCAGTTTATTAACAGGTTTTTGTACAGTAAATTACAACACTAACCTAGACAATATGTCACTTAAATGTTTCAATAATGTCAATAAAAGTAATATTTTTCATACTTTTCAAAATCAAAAGTTGTTGGAGGAAAGATCAAAGTCCCACAATGCAATTCAAAAGCATAAATAAAAAAGGAGGGATAAAGCTTTTGAGCTGAAAATTGTTTGAAATGTGTTGTGTTAATGCTAGCTGGTTGACTGATATGAAAACAATGAGCAGCATTGCTAGCTATCTTCTGACTCTGCAAATGTGTGGCCTTTGTTCATGACATCTCCCCAGGCTCCAATTACCTACTTTGGCGTAAGGTATTTGGGGTGCCAAAAAACCTTGACGGCAAGAATGCTCAGACCAAGCTCTCAATCAAGCCCCAGAAGTGACAATGGAAACACAATTGCCCCTGGAATGCAGTAGCAAGCCTGCCTTTGGCACTTAGAGATGTTGAAACGTACTGATGTAATGTGCAATAAAATAACCTTCCGGGTTGTTGTAGTTAAAGCAATCATCCAAGAGCTTCTGTGACCAAATCTGAATATTATAAACAATGTTCACCGATCAGTGGTCATATACGTAAATAAAAGTGATTATATCCACTTCTTTTAATTTTTTTTTAAAGTGGTCATGGCTCTTTAGAAGACTTCTATTAAACTGCTCAATTCATATGGATTTATTGTTTGATCACTTAATAGCTGTTTAAAAAAAATCAGCTTGGTAAATTGACTTTCAATGGAGGAACCAAAAGATCTGAGATTTCATTAAAGTGTCTCACTGTCATTTGTCATTTGCTTAAAGATAAATGGAAATCTAACTGGTTTGGAGCGGTGCAAAATGTTAATTTCTGACCGGGCTAATATTTTTACATTAGTTAAACAGCATTTGTGACCCTGGATGACAAAACTAGTAATAAGTAGCACTGGTATATTTTTTGGCAATAGTCAAAAACACATTCAATGGCTCAAAATTCATTCATTCATTCATTTTCATTTCGGCTTAGTCCCTTTATTAATCTGGGGTCGCCACAGCGGAATGAACCACCAACTTATCCAGCATATGTTTTACGCAGCGGATGCCCTTCCAGCTGCAACCCATCTCTGGGAAACATCCATACACACCCATTCACACTCATGCACTACGGACAATTTAGCCTACCCAATTCACCTATAGCGCATGTCTTTGGACTTGTGGGGGAAACCGGAGCACCCGGAGGAAACCCACAACAACACGGGGAGAACATGCAAACTCCACACAGAAAGGCCAACTGACCCAGCCGAGGCTCGAACCAGCGATCAGCGACCTTCTTGCTGTGAGGCGAACGTGCTACCCACTGCGCCACTGTGAGGCTGGCTCAAAATTACTGTGTAGATTTGACATTTATGTCAAAAATCCGTAAAATAATAAGTATAAATCATGTTATGTGAAGACATTTTGTAACTGTTTTTATAATTTTAATAATATAAAAACATTTTTTATAAATTTTTCTAACCATCAGATTCAATATTTTTTTCTCTGCCAAAATAGTGTCATGCCCTAACAAAACACTAATGGAAAGCTTATTCATGCAATACAATAATTGAGATTAAAAAAAGACACTTATGACATTTTTTTGTGATCTAGGATCACATTATCAAAGTAATTTTATTTGTGGGTAGTCTACGCCTTTGGTCATTTGATTCTTTTTCTAGCATAAATCTTGAGTGTATGTTGAGACTTTCTCTTCTGACCCACCTTCTGCTGTGTGCTGAATTATTCACCAACTCTCTGCAGGTCCTCGTACATTTACTGACCCATTTGTTCTCATCATTAGCCTTTCCCAACACCTGGTTTGAGACATTAGTATCCATATTTTCTTGAGTGCAAGACTCTGAAAAGTTTTTTTTAATGGTTCATAAAACATGGTCATTATGGTACTGGCTACCTGAATCATACATTATTGATTTCACCACCATTTGGCTTAAACAAAAGGTTGATGGAGGCACAGAAATAGAAGACAGTCTGTTGTCTCTTCGGGCTTCTTAGGCGCAGCTTTAATTGAACTCCACATTATCTTTGCATTAAAGATGACAGCCCCAGGAGGATCTGCCCTGTTCTCATTAATGCAGTGTTTGCCATTTCTGCTTTCACTATTCAAAGTGAATAAATTATGACTCCCTGAGTTTGTATGCATATGCAACATGCCTGTACTGTTTTTTTTTTTCTTGCAGAAAATGTGAGACATAGGAATTAATACAAATGACAAAAGCATGCAACAAAATATCTGAAATGAAAAGGGAAAGCACACAAATTATAATTCAAAATATTAAAAACATTACATAATAGTATTTCTGTGATGCTAAAATAACAGGTTCTACTTTCGAATTGGTTTGAGTTGAGGTATAGCTATTGATAGTATTTATTAATAGATTATAGATAGATTAAAACTAATTAACATAAGTCTTACCAAAAGTTAAAAAAAAAATGTGTGTGTGTGTGTGTGTGTGTGTGTGTGTGTGT
>CAIGQW010054063.1:8458608-8477004 GCA_903798125.1 Danio choprae | reverse complement strand
GTGTGTGTGTGTGTGTGTGTGTGTGTGTGTGTGTGTGTGTTTAAAATGTCACATATTTTGTTACTACATTTGTTTTTTATTATGTTGAATTATTGTATGTAAAGGGGGCAGCATGGTGGCGCAGTGGGTAGCACAATCGCCTCACAGCAAGAAGGTCGCTGGTTCGAGCCCCAGCTGGGTCAGTTGGGATTTCTGTGTGGAGTTTGCATGTTCTCCCCGTGTTTAGGTGGGTTTCCTCTGGGTGCTCCGGTTTCCCCCACAGTCCAAAGACATGCGCTATAGGTGAATTGGGTAAGCTAAATTGTCTGTAGTGTATGTGTGTGCCAGCGCTGCAGTGGAAAGATTAGAGCTGCTTGATTTATAACATGTTAATTCATCAGCTTTTCCCAAAACAACATTTAAGTAAGTGGCTGCATAACTAGGAGAATAGAGTAAATGGTCTAGTAACCTAAACAGTACATATCTGATGTGAATAAAGTACATGCCCTGTTTATGTTTAAGAATATTTATTATTTTTGTCTCTATAGATATCAGCATGTATTTTATGAATGTTTTGTTATGTTTTGCTAGTACTTGAGTATGTGTGTTTAAATGTTTGAAACCTAGAATAAACATTTGGTTAAAAACAGTATTTATAACAAGCACTGCGTGATTATACGCGTCAAAGGGCATCGAAATAGTATCCAGTTTAATTTATTAACTATTACAGTGTCAAATGTTACATATTGTAGCTTTATGTACTAATAACATAAAAAGGGATTTTGATGCTACCCTGCTGTCTGTCAATGTAGATCAGCATGATCGCATAATAGTGCGTAATTATTTTTCCTTAAAAAAACAATTTGTTGTGAATTGCTGTGGGACATGGCCATTTCAGTGCAAAGTCTTTAATTATGAACTTGGCTCAGTCCAGGTATGACTCTTGCAAAGGCAAGGTCAAAAGTTCAATTTCCAGGTAACCTGGCAAAATATATATGTTTAGTATATATTGTTAGTCATTTGGGATAAAGCTGCCTTGAAAGTGCATGTTAAAGGCATGTAAATAACCTCTCACATCATACCTGGTTAATTAACACAGATATGCCTCAAAGGGATAGTTCACCTAAAAATGAAACTGAGTCATCATATACTCACCCTGGTGTTATTCTAATGTTGTTTTGCCCTTATTATATTTTTCAGAACACAGGTGAAATAAAAAAAAAGGTCCTGCTTGTTCTCGTTCACATGGCAGTAATAGATACCAGCATTAAATTGATACTTCACCCCCAAATTTTAATTCTTAAATGATTTACTCACCCTCCACGTGATCCAAACCACGTGTTTCAAGTTTCTTAAAAACTGCATTGAAACAAAACAAGGGTGAGTAAATGACAACTGAATTTGTCAACAGTTGCAGTCAGTGACTACTGCTTTTCTACAAAATTCATCATATAAACTAGAGTAAATGCATCTGTTGTATTTTGTAGCATGAATGAAGTTATTTCCCCAATTGAAAAGCCATGTCCAAACACTTTTTACAGCAGCCTTCAGTGGGACGGTCAGGTCAGCATGATATATCTCCTCTTTCAGTCATAACGGTTTAATTCTCAGGGAGAGGTTGACTGCTTTTGCTGGTCCAGCTTGAATCAGCCTCACACTTTGTCATTTCGATGACATTTCTCCCTCATTCAAATCTGCACACGTGTCCATACATACAATTTTTACAAAAGTGAACACAAACAAAACTCACTGCGAGGCTCCAGCTAGTCCAGCTGGTCCAGACAATAGCCTGTGAAGATGGAGAAGCACTCCAGCACGTCTTTATTGGCTTTAATGGCAGTGCCTGGCAATGATTTTCACTGCTTGTCGCTGTCAGACACTGGCGATCGGCAGAACTGTGCTTTGAGGAATTTGGAAAGAAGCCTGTCGTTTAAGCAGAGAAACAAGAATTGGCCTATAGACAGAAGCCTGAGAAATTATTTGCAGAGACACACACTCATTCTTTTAAGAGATTGTGAAGTGCTCGTTGTTGGTTTCGTCATGAGTTGTTTGTGTGAATTGCGGGCGGGTATTTGTGTTAACAGATTGTCTGAAGGTCTAGCTGAAGCTGCAAGTAATAGCTGTTAGTAATGCACTTGCGTGTGTGTTTGTGTGTGCGTGCGTGTGCTCGCTCTGCTTGTTTATCAAGGTGTTTGACTTTTAATGCTCCCTTGGTGAATAGGTGTTTTAATATCTTGTTATCCTGATAGCATCCAATTAGCGACTTGAAATGTGTTTGAACTGAGACAAAGGTATTTTTTTTCTGTCAGTCATATCACGTTATCTATATTCAAGGAAATATTGTCATAGTTTTGCCAGTTCATCCAGTTTATAGATGTTTTTTTTTAATGGCATAAATTCTGTTGCTGTTTAAAAGTCATTAAATGTAATTATTTTTTAAAGAAATTAGTATTTTTGTTCTGCAAGCACTATTTACCTTAATCAAATGTAAGGTTAAAAAACATTTGCATTTCCAGCAAATGATGTTCTTTTGAAATATCTATTCATCAAAGAGCCGCATAAGTGTTTCACATCGTGGTGAAAAAGATCACAAGGCTCATGGTTCATAATCACGGTTGATGGATCAGAAAATTCTGTCGTGAACTTTTTTCACATCAAAAAAAGCAACACTTTGCTTTAGATTACTTAAAGAATAAACAAAAGCAACACAAACTAGCCTAACTATTAGAGCTGTGGAGAAAAAAACATTTAAGAAATCGATTTGATTCTGAGATTTTTCAAATGCATTGCTTTTCTCTCGTGCATCGTTTTTGACAGTGGATGGTGCTCTAGGCAAGTTTTTAACTATGCACTCAAATGCTCATGAGAAATCTGCTGTTAAAAACAGCTCAGAGTCAATTCAAGAAAGAATAGTAATGCATTTTAAAAATCATTCAAACATTCTGCCACGGTACTGGCACAGCAGACCTGTCAAGTTTTTGTTTGTGTCAAGCCATTTTTGTTGACGAAATTAAAACACTTGTCTGTGTGGTATAAATTCAATACTGATTAATCTTGACAAATATTTACAAAAACTAGTTATTCAGTGAGTGAGCTTCTGTCTGTTTGTTGTTTAAACAGCTGCAGTCACCGAATGCATGGATCCAATATACTGATACACATTCTTTTTCTTTCTCAACCATTTGCAATAACATAAGACATTAAATATTAGGGTATACTAGGGCTATTTCGACATAATATATTGTGTGTGTTTGCTCATCCTAGCCCAAGAAGATGCTCAAGAGGACTCGAGGGTTTTTACAGAATTCAGTTCTCTTTGCTTCTTAAATAGTTCAAATTTGCTTGCAGCGTTCATGATGATGCAATTGATTGTTAATGTCTGTGAAATCTAAATTTACAATGGTAATTTTGCTACCGCATAATGTTATTCTTTAGGTGAACAATTAATCTATACTAAGTCAATCTATATTAAGTCAATCCACAAAAAATTTTTTTTTTTGGTAATCTTCAATCAAAGTTTGACCATTTGCTTCAGAGTTTGGAATGACAGTGCTTTTGACATCAGTTTGATGGCTTCAGCCAAAATATTCTTAACCATTAGTTTGCTATGAGGGAATGAAGCACAAAAAGAAACCTCTGCCCCACAATATTCTCTTTCAGTTGGAAGTACATCAACATGCTGTAAAAGTCTCAACAACTTCCAGTTTACACACACTTTAAACTTTGCAATTAATGCGCAAATCATATATGACATGGCTTGGTCCCTGCTCCTTTGCAGTCTGCACCAATGGGTCGAAGCAGAAAATCGTGCTTCACAACAATAGTATATACTAAAATATGCAATAAAGTGCACAAAGAGCAAGCATTTCTACTTGGTGTCATGGCTTTCACCTTTAAAGCCAGTTCTGAGATGACGTGGGCCGCGGCATTAAATTAGCCCTGGCAGGCACAGCCCTCATGGGTAAACTAATCTGACAGCAGGGATCTCCTCCACAAATCCCATATCATAATCAACTTTTATGCCTTGTCATGCCTGTTGAAGATGGATCACTATTAGAACTTCATGCCCTGGTGACACACTAATGCTGAAATGCATGGTGACAGTGGTTTAGATGACACACTCACACCCTTGCCTAACCCTCTTTATTATTATTGGGTGATTGAGCCGCTGGCCTCTATTTGAGTGGGTGATAGAAGAGAGTTTAGAGTAGTGGCTTTCCCTTCAGCACATGAGAAACAACTGATGTCACACAAACACACATGTGCAGATGCGAGAACTGGAGAATCAGGGCCAATTAATCAGCCATCAAGGGGACATTAATAACATTTCAATCTTTCTCCCGCTGTCCCTTGTTCTTTTTCATTTGCTTTTGATGTCACCCCCGCCACAGCGCTGACTTTGATCTGGTTACCCATCAGCTTGATAGGCTGGGTACAGTCGAGAAGCTGAGGTTTTGATGCTGTAAATTCAATGCAAGCTGCGATGAAACAGGTTTTTGAGATACATTATCATGATTGGATGAACTATAAGGATAGATGGAACACAAAGGGAGACATTTTGTATTCTTTGTATGCTTTTATATGTAGAAAGAACAAAAACACCTAAATAGGCTGTTGTTTGTGCTGTAAGTTTGCATATTAATAGCTTTATTGAAGTAAAACCCATATAAAAATCTTTAGATTTTTTAAAAAATGTGTGTATATTTATTTACTCTTAAAAAAAAACGAAACAGAAAACTATGAACATAACTGTCAAATGTATCTTATGCATTAGGTAAAAACAGCATATCATAGATACTGTAAGATGTTCATTAGAATATCAGTGTCCTAATATTTGTTATTATAAATAATAACAGAAGAATTGTTTAAAGTAGAGAGTGTTGTAATGTCCAAAAGCCAAACTTTATTTAAAAAAAAAAAGTTGGATGTAATAATTTCCAAAATTTACAGCATGATTTACCCAAAGACTCTGCTTTGTTTATTTATTTGCATTTAGATTGTTAAGAACAACATTTTTACTGTGGTGAAAAAACCCAAAAAGAACACTTTCGGGGCAGTCGAATATTTTTATATACTTTTATATACATTATATAATAATATTTATATAATTACATTATATATTACAAAAAAGATTGTAAAATATAACAACAGACATTTTGAATTTCATTCTTAAATAAAAAACCTCATATGTACATATGAGTTGTAAACATGTAAATATGACTTGACAAAAATTTGGTACCATTTACTGTAGTCTGTACAGTTAGAATAACTCCTGTGGCTATTGTAGTGGTTATAGAATTCTTATAGTTATAAAAGTAGTCTAAATGTAGCTTCATACAACTTGTGTTCTGTATTCTAAATCCTAAGAGGTCATACAGATACACCCAAAACCGAAAATTTGATCATCATTTCCTCACTGTTTACTTTGTTCTGTTGAACACAATAGAACATATTTTGAAGAAAGCTGGAAATCTGTAACCATTGACTTCCATAATATTTGTTGTTCCTACTATATATGGATATCTTCTATAGTGTTCGACAGAATAAAGAAACTCATAAATGTTTGGAATAAATCTGTATTTTGGGGTGAAAATAATTGTTAAGCATACTTTTAAAAAGAGTACTTATATAAAATTATACAATTGTCTGTTTGTGTACAGGCCACCAAGGATTTGTAGCTGAAATCATGGTTTTTGGTGATACATATGGTTCAAATTTGCAGCTGTCAGCATTTTAAGAGTGGTTATGAAGTAAAATGGTTTGTCTGTACAAGAAATTGAACATTATGAACTCTCTGGACATTGGTCATGACTCTCTGGACAATTTGGATCTGTAGATTGAATATCATATAAGAAGATACTGCACTTAAACATTTGAAGGACACCGCGAGTGCACATTAAATTCATTGAAGCACATTTCTTATTTACTAGGGCTAAAATGACACATACTGTAGAAAAGTACACAATGGCATAGTTTGTGTTTATGGGTATAATTATCCATTCAGCAGATTTGAATTTTGTGTGTACGTCTGTGAATTTGCAGGATGCCAAGTTTGTCGAGGAGAGGAGGAAGCAGCTGCAGTCTTACCTGCGAATGGTGATGAATAAACTGATCCAGACACTGCCTGAATTCACTGCCCAACCTACAAAGGAAACCTTACTGCAGTTTCTGCCTTTCTGCCAGTGAGTAGACCAACATGCACTAACACAGTAATCCACATGCAATAACTGTCAACTGTATGTATTTCAGATCCATGAACTCTATATGACACTGTATTTCAGTGCCTTGATGGAAGATGCATGCCATTTTGAATTGTCACTCAAGTAGGACAGAGCAATCAAACTTTCAAATGTCACAAATGCATGCTGAATATTGAAACCGCGCTCTAGAATGAATTATACGCATTGATAGAGCTGGATTCGCATTTGTCTTGCCATCAAAAACTGTTCAGTAACCACTAAGAATGCATTTTAACTCACTGATAGCGTCTTGTTCACATCCCTCAATTTTTTTTTGATTAGGCGTGATTTATTATTAACAGAAAGTGCACAGAAAAAAATTAATCATGGGATTTACAATATTTTTTAAGGTAAGTGGTTGCAAACAATTTATATGGGCTGAATTTAAACAAACGAATTTAATTTAATAATGTTCAACTTTGTTTGTTTAAATTCAGCCCATATAGATTGTTTGCAACCACTTACCTTAAAGAAAATATATAAATCCAATAAATATTTTTTTTCAGTGTGTAATATGCATTATGTTTGGGATTTATTAAATAAGGGTTCAATGTTTTTTATTTATTTATTTAGGAATTGGGTTTATGGGTAATGCCACCTATTAGAAAAAATAAAACATTTAATACAACCAATGTGCCATACACTTTACTTGAAAGTGATTAGCAAAAACCTATTCTTAAGATTATTCTAATTCTTCCAATATTTTACTATTTTATTTTGGGGCTGACAGTAAAGAGCTACTTGTGACAAAAATGTGATGTAACAGCAAACATTTCTCACCTCAGTCGAAACCCAAACATTTAAAATAAAAATTACATTATGTACAGTAAAAGCACCCCTAATGTTTATCCTTGTTTTACCCTCTTGGCTTTTGGCAAGTCTTTAGTCTTATTGCACTTCTAAAAATGTGAATCTGTATTTCTTTTCCAACGTACTGTAATGTCAGCCATGCTCCCAAACCAGCTAAACACCCTCTGACTCATCCTTGCCTCTTGAAGGGATAGATCACTCAAAACTGAAAATCAATTACTTGTTTTGCCCTTTACTTGTTCCAAACCTGATAGACATTACTTCTTCTACAGAACCCAAAACAAGATATTTTGAAGAGAGTTGAAGATGTCCATAGTATAAATTTGTCCTACAATGGAGTCAAAGGCTAGAGGTTTTCCGCTTTCTTCAAAATTAATTTTTTTAAGAAAAGAATTACTGTAAGAAAATTGAAAAACATAATGAGTATTTTCATTATTGGATGAACTATCAATTTAATTACCATTGATGATTCCATGAAGAACCTTTAACTTATAAAGAACCTTTCCATTCCACATTAAGGTCTTTTTTTATTGGAAAGTTATCTAGGTGATTAAATTGTTCTTCTCACAAAAAAAGTGGTTCTTTTAAGAAATCTTGATTAAAATTTGTTTAACAATAATACATTTTAATGGCATCAATAATAATAATAATAATAATAATAATAATAATAATAATAATAATAAAAACTATCCACACTCCACACTCTTGCTATTGGTCAAGTTAAAAAAGTGGGTAACACTTTACAATAAGGTTGTATTAGTTAATGTTAGTTAATGCATTTACTAACATGATCAAACAATATACAATACGTTTATTACAGTATTTGTTCATGTTAGTAAACGTTAATGAAAATAATATTGTTCATTGTTAGTTCGTGTTAACTCACGGTGCATTAATGTTAACAAGTATGAATTTGGCTATTAATAATGCATTAGAAAATGTTAAACTATGATTAATAAATGCTGTACATGTATTGCTCATTATTAGTTCATGTCAGTAAATACATTCACTAATGAAACCTTATTGTCAAGTGTGACCAAGAAGTGATTGACAGAATTAAGAGGACTACTCTTAATAAATGCCTCTGTTTACTGTTTTAAAGGAGGAAATCTGATGAATGACATACCTGTAGTGGTCAGTGAGTGATAGTTTGGTTAAGAGAATACGCTTAGACATTTAAAATCATATATAAGTCATATTACGGACCAATTGTGTATCACTTCACTTTGATTAGCAGCTTTGATTAGCAGCTTTTTAAAATGCAGACATGCATTAGACTAAACAGTGTCTGGAAATATGCCTCGTTACAATGCTCTCCTCCATTAATCTCCATTATCATCATTTGTTGAATTACTACTGCCACGATGAGTAAAATGCACATAAACATCACTTTTTAATAAACTCTATTTACCACCTGATTTTTGTGGGCGGTAATAGCACAACGTTAATTACAGCAAGCAAGCAGTGCTCACTTTTACAAACTTTCTAAAGCCTTATTTGCATAGACAGGTGTGTTTGTGCTGAAAAGAATGGCTGTGACTTCATTTAAATACCCAGGAGACTTTTTCTGCACCTGGTTAAGCCAGATTACGATGGTTAGTGAATGTGACACCGTAGTTTTTTTGCTGAAATCCCTCACTGCCCACTGTACACTCCAAAATGTCATAATTTCTCAGCCGTTATTTAACGGGAAATTGGATTTGCTTACAGGACTGCTCACATCCTGCATTTTACCAGCCAATTGTCTTTTCCGATTGGCTCATTGATTTATCAAGTCAGACTTCCTTTCACACGCTGCATCTCATTGGTTTATTGTTAGCACTGTATCTGGCAGCGTGACGTGATTACAAACAGGAAATTATTAATAAAAAACAAAACTATTTTACCCTCACATCAAATCTGATTTAATTAAAAGAGACCCTTGGCGCATTGTGAGATGATAATGGCTCTTTGCTTGGCATGACTGGAGATAATTTGAGTGCTAAGGACAGATGAGTGCAGCTGCTTTTTAGGCGGACAGAGAGCCGGATGTTATGTATGATTAGGCAGAGATGTTAAATCAGTGTTTAACATCACATTTTGTTACAAAAACCTTTGGCAGTTGCTAAAGGTTTTACTTGCACTCATTATTATATTCATACACTTGCACTCATTATTATATTCACCATTATTTTGTATTGGCCACACTGTAAATATCAGTCAGTCAATCATTTAGTCAATTAGTCTGATGTGATTTTTAGTCAATTAGTGAAATGTGATTTCACATTTATAATAATGTGATTTTGGGCGTTTTGTTTTTAATTTTGCAAAAAGTTCAACTGCAGCTAATTTCTCACAGTGCATGCAAACAGATGACTGCGGATTCTCATTTGTATTTCAAATGCCTGACAACTGCCATGTGTGTGTCCTGTAGCAAAATGTAGCGAAAACTGCTACAAAATGGTAATAGTTTGATTAGTGTGTTTACATGTCTGTACTGCACTTCAATCATGCGACTAAAATAGGAATACTCCACATGTCTTAATTCCATTTCTGTTTAGTTCGATTATGACTTTAGTCAGATTAAGATAATCAAAAATCGCTGTTTACAAGGTAGACTCTTAATCAGAGTATTGTCTTAATCTTATTAAAATTGAATGTTAATACCCGGTAATGTTAATACACCAACCTATTGAAGTATGAACATATGCATTGTACTTTTTGTAATACGAAGACAAAAACACCACCAAAAGACAGTGGTGATGAGAAAACATTATGATAGAAAGCTCTTTCTATCATAAGAAAAGCTCTTCAGTTTTTCCATAAGCTGGAAACATAATTATATGTAGGAGGTGCAAAGTCATTCACACAAATATTAAACAAAATTAATATAACACACGTACATTAAACACTAACTTAACATTATAAACTGCAATTTACATAAGTGGTGAGGAAAAAAATAATAATGAGAAACAGTGATTTAAAGTCACAATCAAAAAAAAAGTCACTCAGCAAATTTTGGGAAGGCCATTGTTTCAGTGTATATTGTAAACAAAGTCAAAATAACAAGAAAACCAAGGTAACAGATATTTGCTGTAGCAGTTATAAAGTTTTTCGTAAAAATAACACCCATTGTTTCTCAGTGACTCCAGCAGGTTAATAAATGAAAATGAGATAAATTTAGTCGAAAGTGCATGCGATGGACTCCAGTGTAAAGGCTTGATACAGTGCAACATTTACCAGCTGTTCCTGCTTGTATTTCTGAACGTGTGCTTTCCAGGAACTGTGTTTATTCTCAGTAAATTTGCCAGTGTGCTTTATGTGATTAACAGTTCTGTTCTAGTGCGCTGGAAGCAGCTTTCAGACCTGGAGTAGCTGCTCACAGCCATTGAAACACATTGAAAATGATACATCCATGCCAATAAAGCCGCCTCCTGGCAAACAGACAGAGAGGAAAGCTGTCGCACAGAGGTTATAGTGAGCGAGTGCTGCCAACGAGGGAATCCTTTCATGTTAAAACCACTCTTGTGTGCGTTTCTGGCATCTCCTGACTGTTGCTGTCAGTGTTGAGTGGGGATGGCGAAGGTCTTTTTAAAGACATTCTTGTGAGGAGGTTTCTGTGGAACAAAAGCGTTTTCAGACTTTGAGTGACTTTCCACTTTGAAATGGAAGGCATTTGAGGTCTCCACATCTTTACGGAACAGGGCTTCTTCAAAGAGCTTCCAACAAAGGTGGTCTCCCTTTGGGTCGCCGGTTTAGTTTTGATGGGGCGATCTTGACTCAAGATTAGGCTAGATTAGACATGTAAGCAGTTTTTTTTAGCAGCTTAGTAGCCCTTGAAGGAAGTGTGACACTTAGTCTAATAGTTTATGTTTGTTCTGTGGACAGTTTTGTGGAATCTGTGGATAAAGACACTTTTTTCTTTAACTTTTGTGTATTGTTCAGATTGACTTTGCCGATTTTGCTCCATTGATTTCCATTATAGCAACATTTTTTGATTGTAAAAATGACAAATTTGACTTCTTCCCTACAGGGAAACCACCAACAATCAAGAAAAAACAGCTACTAAAATATCGAAAGGGTAGTAAATTTGCCCAGAGTGCATTGTTGAGTTTTTGAAAATTTCTCACCAAAAATCATTCCATTTGCTGAAGCACAGAGAAAGCTATGGCCAAATTAAGACTCAAAATCACCCCAGAGAAACATCCCTGATCTACACTGTAGAAAATGTCCATGATTTAAACTGTAAAAAAAAAAAAAAAGTAAAAATGCTACCGTAAAAATTTGTAACCTATTTAACAGTAACTTTCCTTAATGGTGGTGTTTAATAGTTGTGCGAATGAAATACTGCTGTATCATTATAAATACAACGTATTGTTCTATAGAAGTTTTCTATTTAAATATATTGTCAAATTGAAGTTATTTCTGTGCTAGCTGAGCCGAATTTTCAGCATCATTACTCCAGTATTCTTCGTCACATGAACCTTCAGAAATCATTCGAATATGCTGATTTAGCGCTCAAGAAACATTTCTTATTATTATCAATGTTAAATCATTGTTTTGACTATAATATCTTTGTTGAAACTGAAATAAATGTTTATGACCAAATAAATGTATTTGTTGAAATAATTTATTTAGATAAATTCACATTTCTTGAGTATGAATAAATAGCACATGTTCAGAAATACAAATCTGGATTTAAAATCCAGTAACACAATAAAATTGTGAAATTCGAATATTAAACATGATCATTTGAGCCTTCAGAAATCACAAATTTATATTAGAATCTTTGTAACATTATGTATGACTTTAGTGTCACTTTTAATTAATTTTTAGTCACATTTAGGTATAAGTATTAAATAAATAATATATATAATATAAAAAAATAAAAATACATCAGTTTGTACTAAAAACCTGAAGTATCACAGTGTTTCTTAACATTGTTAATAATCTGAAAGGTTTCTTGAGAAGCATATTTGAATGATTTCTGAAGTACCATGTAAAACTGATGACTGCAGTATGGTGAAAGTAAAATTCAGATTTACCATTGCAGGAATAAATTACAAAAAATATAAATAAATATAAAAGAAAAAATATTTTTATTAAATTTTTTATTTGTTTTTACAGTATTTTGGATCAAATAAACGCACCACTAAAATAAAAAAAAAGTTTTAAACATCTTACCAATCCCAAACTTTTAAATGGTAGTGTGTTATTTTTCTATTGCTAAAAATCAGCTTGGCTCAAAACTCAAAGCGAGATAAGGCATGATGCTTTTGGCCTCACTATTGACTACCCCTATGTCATTTCTATTGAGAAGGGCCACATCCAGTAACACTCGACTGGGTTTCACCGTGGTCGAACCATTTCAAAATGGGCTTCATAGAAATTACCAGCCTAAATCCACAACAAGAAGCCTTTCCAGCAGAGGTTCAGGGGATATACGGATAAGAAGGACCTGTTCCACAGCTAAATGAAGAGCTGAATCTCTGTTCTTAGAGGTTATGTAACACGAGGAGGCTTCTGTTTCGACTGCAGATCAGCCTCCTGCAGCACAGACCCATTCAATAGTATCTGCATGAGTGTCTGTGTGTTGGTTTTGTGAGGAGAGATGGATAGATTTACTGGCGGGAGGCATCGCAGCACCCCGTTCACCTGCTTCCAGTTTCTTCCCTGCTGCTCAGGCTTGATTGAAAGCTGCTCACCACTTTATTCTTCCGTTATTTTTATTTTTTTCCCTCCAGCTTCTCTGACAGCAGCAGTAGAGTAGAGCAGAGCAGAAGCCAGTACACTGTAAAACATGATAAGTTCAGGTTACTCATAACATTTGTGGAAACTTACTGTATTCTTTTTTTTTTTAGATTTAAAAAGCATTCTCATTACAAACTTGGGTGCAAAGTTTGGTGCATGTTGCGTTTTCAAATCTGAATTATAAGTTACTCGCAGTGCTTGCAGAGATGGAGTTTGTGTGAAAAAACAAACAAGCCACTGTGAGACGCTGAGTTTACGAAAGTTAATTGAAAACCAAGTTTTTAATTATGCAAAGCACTCAACAAAAGTGAAAAGGGGAAGAAGGTTTCGAAGACAGATAAAGTTGGGTGTCATCGGTGTAACAATGAAAATGAAAACTTATTTATTTATTAAAGTTAGTAATTTCCTAAAAACTGTGACAATAGGTAAAAGATTATTAAGAGAAAACAAGAGGTCCCAAAACTGATCCCTGTGGAACACCAGAAACAACACGTGTGGGCTTTGATTTAGACTGTTTGAGTTGAACAGAGTGCAGTATATGATTTTATTTCCAGTGTAAGTGTTTTTCATGGCACTCAAGGACACCCTACATAGTCATAAAACAGTGACAGTGAGTTAGTTAAGAAGTTGATCTTAAAGTACGGTAAGGATTATGTATATAATGAAGGTCTAAAAGGTAAGAAGGAACCAAATTGTTAAGTGCTTTATGAGTTAACTTTATTTTTTTATATTATTTAAACTAAATCACTTCCAGCCGATGTAAATGTTTTGAAATAGGAGTTTTGGTGATAATTTGGGCAGCAGCAGCAGCATTTTGTATTAACTGTAATTAATTAAATAGTTTGGAAGGTAGCCCATAGAATTCAGCATTACAATAGTCAATTCGTGATGTCACGAAAGCGCGCAAGAATAGCAGTACTTTTGGATAAAAAGACAGGATGAAGATGATTCATATCCCTGATATAAAACAATGCAACATGAGTAACGCTATTGATATGAGCTTCCACAGACAAGGGTGGATCAATGATGACACCCAAACTTATTGGATTTGATAAAGGAACTGATCTTTTTTCTATTGTGTTTTTTGAGCTAATGAAAATAATTTTCATTTTATTAGTAGGAGTTTTAGAACATTAATTGAAAACCAAGAAGGAGGGAATGCTGAAGATGGTTTAGAAGAGCGATAAAGTGTCATCAGCATAACAATGGAAATGAATAGCAAATTTACTACAATTGGTGCCACTAGGTAAAAGAAGTGGTCCCAAAACCGATCCCTGTGGACATGAGAGGGCTTTGATTTAGGCTGTCTGAGTTGGACAAACTGAGTACAGTCCGTGAAACAGGAATCAATAACAATAATATTAATAATAATGAGCTGCTTATGTGAAATCTTTATTTCATTACTTTGCAATTTGATACTATATAAAATTTTGTGCATTGTTAGAATCATTAAAACAAATTTACCAACCAAAATTTGCACTTACATTTGGTGCTTGGCAAATAATTGATACGAGTTAAGGGGCATTGCTAGAGACAATGAGAAGAATAGTGGCAAAAATGAATTTTTACTCACGATTTACTCATCAAGTGGTTAAGTGGTTTCAAATTTCTTTATTCTATTGAACAGTAAAGAAGATATTTTGAAGAAATCAGAAAACCTTTAACCATTGACTTCCATAGTACATAAGAAAAACAAATGTCATGGAAGCCAATAGTTAATAAAAATACTTCAAAATATTTTCTTTTGTGTTCAGCAGAAGAAAGAAAGACAAATAGGATTGGAAAAAAGTAAAGGGTGGGTAAATGATCAACTTTTCAGTTGTGGGTGAACTATCCTTTAACTGTTTAAAATTCACTCCCAACCAAGGCTTCACTGGGCTTATTGCTTTTGTAAATGGCTTCTTTGGCTCAGTGCTGATAGCAGAATGGCTTTCAAGTAACATTTGCATGTGTATGTTTGTCATTTGCAACAGCAGAATACTATCCAACTAATTTGAATCAGGAACCAAGAACCAGGTCTGTTTTTTAAAGTAGATTTTAGGACCTGTACACATAAGTTTACAGTGCATCTGTGTGTTTGTGGAAACTAATTAGTTCATTTATTTATTTTTTTAAATTAGTAGAATGTCATTTAATTTCATTTTACATTATGTGTTTGTGACGAGTGATGAGACAAACATGTGTCTCTCATTTTCACTCAGTTCTCAAAGCTCCTCACAATGGTGATTATAATATAATTTAAATATTAAAAAATAATAATTTGTACAGTTTGTTTGCATAAACATCACATAAAATTCAGTCTTTATGAGTAAGTGTTAGTTAGTAATAACATGTGTTAATGTAACTATCAGTATTTTATTATACTTGCATGCATAGCTCGTGCAGTCTATACACAGTAGTCTTATGTAGTCAAGAGTCACAGTAGTCAATGGTGACACTATAAATTTTATGTAAATTCCAACATAGCACACAATTACAAAATAAATGATATCTTCCTTTGTAAATCTTGTGCAAAAACACAAAATTACACTAATTAATTAATTTCACTTATTAATTTTAACCCTTCTTTTCTTCTACAGTCTGATGCATGGGAACTAGACATCTGCTTAATTTCAGTGAGATTAAGTTCACATTAATACAATACAATTTTGAGTTAGCATAACCTATTAAAAACAATAACGTTTTTAAATATTGAGTGAAATGAAATTATTTCATTTATTTGTATTTCACTGTTCGGTTTTACAGTGTGTGTTGTGTGTTGCATAACCCCACTTCTGGCTCACTGTTCAAATCTCATTTCCTTTGAAACCACTTGAACACTATTTATTATACTGTACCGTATGTAATCACTGCGGCAAGATTAGCCTGCTCTCAACCCTCTGTGCCCTCATAAACGGTTGTGTTTGTTCCTCTTTGAGAACATAGAGGGACGTTTCTGTTTCCCCAGCTTTAGGATGAGCTAGTTGCAGGAGAAAGTATGTGAATAATAGATTTTTGCATAAATTGGTCATAAAATGTGATGCCTTGTGGGATAGAAAGGGTGTGACTGTGTCAAATCGAATTCAAACTGTGGTACAGCTTGTGGTGTTTTATGCTTGTGGAAAGCGAAGGCAAAAATATTAGAAATATAGCACAGAGCAAATAGCTGCAGCTACTCCCAACTGAATGGGAAAAAAATGTGTGTGTGGATATGAAGTAAAAATTATTAGCCCTCCCTTTTTCCCCCAATTTCTGTTTAAACACATTTCTAAACAAAAGTTTTAATAACTATTTTCTAAAAACCAATTTCTTTTATCCTTGCCATAAAGACAGTACATAATATTTTACTAGATATTTTTCAAGATACTACAGTAGTATTCAGCTTAAAAGGTGATTTAAAGGCTTAACTAGGTTAATTAAGTTAATTAGGCAAGTTAGGGTTGTTCTGTAGACAGTCGAAAGAAATATTGCTTTAAATGGCTAATAATATTGACCTTACAATGGTTTTTACACATTTAAAAATTGCTTTTATTCTAACCAAAAAAAAAAAAAAAAAAGACTTTCTCCAGAAGGAAAAATATTATAGGAAATACTGTGAAAAATGGCTTGGTATGTTAAACGTAATTTGGGAAATATTTTGAAAAAAAATAAAATAAAATAAAAATCACAGGAGGGCTAATAATATTGACTTCTAATTAGTTAGCGTGCACTGCTTCTGACTGACCACTGATTTTATAATGCAAGTAATTTATGGATAAATCTAGTAAAAATCCAAACACATTTTCCTGCAAAAGTACTATGGGTTCATTCAAAATCAATATGTATTTGCTCTTTGCTGTGGTTCTATAGTCCTAAAATGTCTGGCACTCACTATACACATGCGTTTCTTACACACAATCACTGTGCGAATTCAATTGGATGCAGTCGCACCCTTTCCATCCCCTGAGAGCTTCTTTACGATGCCTTGGTTTTATCCGTTGACCGGGAACACACAAAACTCATGATTCTCAGAGCAGCAGTGGATCCTGACATGAGTGATAGAGGCTCACCGCTCTCAGACATGCACATCGCTTCTCTGTCACTCATTTATGGCAGCCTCATAACATTGCAGCTGCCCTTCATCCCACCTGCCACCTCCAGTTGTGACCCTACTGTTTTTTTTTCCCCCAAGCAACTTCCTGTGTTTAGTTGGCCTGCACTGTAGACACCACCAGAATAAGAAATACGAAATACAATAAGAAAAAGTAAGAAATAAGATCATTCATTCATTTTTGCATTTTCCTTCAGCTTTGTCCCTTTATTCATCAGGAGTTGCCACAGCGGAATGAACCGCCAACTTATCCACCATATGTTATACACAGCGGATGCCCTTCCAACTGCAACCCAGTACTGGGAAACACCCAAACACTCTCACATGCACACTCATACATTACGGCCAATTTAGTTTATTCAATTCACCTATACCACATATCTTTGGACTGTGAGGGAAACCGGAGCACCCGCAGGAAACCCACACCAACACGGGGAGAACATGCAACCTCACACAGAAATGCCAACTGACCCAGCCGGGACTTCTTGCTGTGAGGCGACAGTGCTAATCACTGAGCCACTGTGTCGCACGAAATAAGATCATAGCAATTAAAAAAGGCTTGTTATTAGAAGGTGAATTAAATGGATAGTTCCCCCAAAATTGAAAATTCTGTGAACTTTAAGTGGTTTGATTCCAGTTTGAGGTTCTTTTTTTTTGGTTAAACACAAAATGAGGTATTTTGAAGAAAGTTGAAAAGTAGCAGCCATTGACTTGTAAAGTATTTTTTGTTTCTTGTATGGGTATGAGTGGCTGCTGATTTTCAGCTTTTTTTTTTAGAATATCTTGTTTCAAGAGTTCACACTTAGATATGTTTGCAATTAATTGCAGGTTTGGCATGCTGTCCCGGGAGAGAACCCTGAGCTCGGAGATAATCGAGCCCAAGGCTCCTGCCTGGTCAATAAGCATATAAAGGGGTTCCGAGATCAGGTAGGTCTCGAGAGCTCCCTGAAATGGGAGCAGCAAACTTGGGACAGCAGCTGCGTATTTTGAAGAATCTCCCCCAAAAGCTTGAAAATATTACTATAACCGGCTGCTGGATATAGTGATTTAGGAAAGCAAAGTATAGACTGCGGGAGCCCGAGCAGGGGAGGGGGTTGACTCATAGAGAGTCAAAAAATGCTCGAGGAACACTCCTGACGGAGATAGAGCTGGGGAGTGGCAGCGCTATATATACAAATATATGTGTGGATATAAATATATATATATATATATAAATAAATAAATAATGGGCTGATAAGGCGGAGGCGATTGAGAGACTTCTGAGAGTCAAAATTTGGGGTTTAACTCCTGTGGGAGTTAGGGCAGAGATTCTTGATTAGGTGTTGAGATGACCCCTGCGGAGGTTGAAGCCCGGGGGACAGGGCTATGTTGGCCAACTCCAACTGGAGTTGGGGAAAGGGATTGGACGATGAAGACTCTTGTTGGAGGGTGACGGGGCAAGACTCCTGCGGGAGTCGGGTGCTCGAGGAACACTCCGTAAGGAGATAAAGTGTGGAGTGACAGCGCTATATATAAATATATATTTATGTACGTGTGTGTGTGTATATATATATATATATATATATATAT
>CAIGQW010054063.1:8445295-8458208 GCA_903798125.1 Danio choprae | reverse complement strand
GAGGCTCAGGGTAAAACTCCTGCGGGAGTCAGGGCAGAACCAGGGCAGGGTCAGGCAGGAGTCAAGAAAGGGTAGGGGGCAGTAAAGAGTCCTGTGGAAATGGCCAGGGGAGTGGGGTGACAAGGGGGGCTTGGAGGAAACTCCAGTTAGGTACGTGACAAGGGGAGAAAGCTGAGTATTATGGAAAAAAAAGAAGAGAAGGTGGCTGGGTCGTGCCCTCGCCCTTGAGTAGTTGGCGGTTGGTGACTGGTGAGGGTCTTGGGCTTCTTTGAGGTGACTTTGAGGAGCAGGAGAGAACTGCTTTAAGGTGTTATAGGGGGGAGCCGGGTGGGCTCCCCCCTATAACATGAATAGGGGGGAGCCGGCTGGGCCTTTGGGATTTTCTAAAGTGTAAAAAGACCACCCTCAAGTGCTTCCAACCCAAACATTTACAAGTTTCTTTATTCTGTTGAACACTAAAAAGATATTTTGAAGAAAGCTAAAAACTTGTTACCATTGACTTCCATAGTAGGAAAAATTAATGCTAAATGAGTCAATGGTTACAGGTTTCCAACATTTTTCAAATTCTTTTGTATTCAAGAGAAGAAATAAAGTCAAACAGGGTTGGAACAAGTAAAGAGTCAGTAAATGATGTCTGAATTTTCAGTTTTCGGTGAACTTTCCCTTTAATGTAAAATTATGTTTTTATAATAATAATAATAATAATAATAATAATAATAATAATAATAATAATAATAATAATATAATAATAATAAGTAATACAAATTAATTCTATCAGACCCCCAAAATAAAATTAAGGTCTTATAAATTGGGATAATATGTGCAGTCAATTATCTTATTAATGAATACACCTTACTTTATAGTAAACATAGATACAGTATACATTACACTATGCATGGTTCATTTATATTTGCCCTATAGTTTGTAAGCAGGCACCTTGTGAGCCAGGCCCGCCACTGGCTCCTGAGCTCCTCCAGCTCATAAGTGACTGAGCTGTCATGCTATCCAGGCCTGGAGTTTTCTTTGTACGGTGAGAGCCACAGCTGTGCATGTATGTATAGCGTCTAACCCTCATCTGCAGCTGATGTCTATACAGCCCTCCCTCAGGACTCACTCACACTCACTGCGACACACACACTCAGCCTCGAGGGCTTTCCGCTCACCGCCATCATTCAATTTCAGTCTGTTAGCCTTGAGTTACGGCTGATGTCAGCGTGCGACCCGCGAGGATGTAAGGAAAGAGCGCTATTGCGAAGAGCTTGTTTCATTGTTTATTTACCTACAGCAGGGACTCCGACACGCTAGAGCGTTTAGTCATTGTAAATGCACCGAGCTTTCCTCTGCTCCGTTTAAGCGCTTAGATGCCTGGTGGGGGGACTATCTGTTTTCCAAAGGTATTACAGCACAAATGAACACCTGGAGTCAGGCAGGAGAAGAAAGAGCAAAGCGCTCAGGGGTTTACAGATGTTTCTGTTTGTTCTCTAACAGGGACAGCCCAACAGCCAACGAGAGTGGAGCCAAAACTGCCCGATCCAAAGCCTCCAGTCGCTTCCCCAGATTAGGCCGCAACTCGGCCCGTGAATCCCGGAACCCCGAGCCCCAAAGCGGCGACCTTTAACTCAAAAAGACCCGTCAGTATGGATGTACTGAGCCAAGAACCTTCTGTTATGGATGTACATAACGCCACTGTGGGAACTAAATTTGGTGAAAAAGTGGTGTATATTGGTTTAGTAGCAACTATTGTGCCTGGTGATTTATAACCGATGAAGAAAAGAAGCAAGGATGTCATTTTGACTAACTGCAGTGACATGAAACTTTTATGAGGCTTGTGCGAACGTCTGGATATAATTATTTGCACATTTGATTTTTTTTCTTTTTGTATGCATTTGTTTTGTTATCACGCTCTGCTGTGTACGAGGCACAAGGTTGTATACAAACAATCACTTTGCATTTTCCTGTCTAATAAATTGTCAACTGATTTGATATGAAGGCCAGGCGATGGTCAGTTACTGGAGTCTCGGCTCTTGCACTCCAGAGCCTTTGTCATCTGTCCTTGAAAACCTTTTATTGGAAATTTTCCTGGTCTGCCATTATCCTGAATGACCTCGAGAGTACTGTTACACTGAGACAAGCGTGGGTTGGCTGTATTGTGTGAATTAAACAGAAGAAAATTTTTGTAGCGGGGGAAACCTGTTCGCCCTATTTCAACTACAAGCACATTGATGATTGGGAAACATTACTAACCAATAGTATTTATGGCTTTTAACATGTTATGATGTATATGGGGGATCGTCGACAGGATGCTTGATGTGTGTGAATGAATAAATAGTCTAGTATCAACTTGAATGTAATGTAGAATTGCCATCAGATTCTGTTTATCTGTAACACACACAGTAGCAGATCAATTGTGTGCTTTTGCATATGTGTCTGTTTGCAACTTTTTGTACTAGCAAGCAACTGTATGTGATGCTTTTTTCTTAAACAGAGTATCTTTCTGCTCCAAATGTGGAAGGACGCAGCTGTTTCTGCAGCCTTAAGAGTGCAAGAGCTTAATGAATACATGAATAAATACAAATACCAACACATGATCTGTTTTTGTGTTTGTGTTTTTATTATAAAGGTGGGTATTAACACAATGACTGTTTTTGCTACAGTTAGAACAAAGAAATTAAGAGTTTCAAATTATTTAAAAGAACACTTCATGTTTTTTGGAAAAAGGCTCATTTTCTAAGTCCCCTCGAGTGAAACAGTTGAGTTTTATCAGTGTTGAAACCATTCAGACAATCTCAGGGTCTGGCGGGAGCACTTTTAGCTTAGCTTAGCATAAACCATTGAATCGAATTAGACCATTAGCAAAATTACTTTTTTTTTTTTCTGTTTGAAGCTTGACTTCTGTAGATTACAAAAGGAATATAATAGCTCTTCCAATCCAAACGAAATTTCAATCGGATCGAGCTCGATCGGGTCATGTGTTAACATAAACGTTTCTGCATCTAATTGAATCATCTGATTACAAACAAAAGATTTCAGATAAAACTAAAGTGCGGCCATCTGTGAAATGGGGTTCGGAACATTTTAATAAAAAACCCATGTGTAAAAAGGGTAGAAAGCTGCACTAAACTTCTGACAATTGTAAAGCATTCTTTCAATCGGAGTTGACTATCTAAATGAAAAGCCCTTCAGTATATGAAACTACTATCCAATATAAGTATTTGGACTTTTGTCTTAAAGCGGTATAATTACTTATATGCGGTCTCCATGTGCTGGCAGTCAGAAGTAGATCACTGCTCTTCACAGTCTAGCACAGAGAGTGGATTCACAGCTGACTGAATACAGGCCAGACAATCTGTGCACTTCCACTTGGATGAGCATTTAGATAATGTTACTTGTGCTCCTGGTCATGGCTTAGCAACATTTAAAACAAGAAAAGCACAGGTCATTAATTTCACAGTATAGGAGGTGCCGTGAATGTCCCTCTCAAATTTGCATTATGAGGATTCATTCGTCCGGTTAGTTAAACATTAAAGTACTTACCTTTATCGCGAGGTGTAGTTTATGTCAAGTTTAAATAAGCTGTTTTATTCATGTGGTACAGTCTTAACATTTATTGTTGAGCTGAATATGATTTCCATGAATTTCTCTGCAGAGCTCAGTGACCTTAGTTAAGTCGAGGCTGTTGTATAAACAGTTCTGAGTATTTTAGTGGGAATTCGGATACAACAGGCATTTATTCTCCTCGTTTCCCCCATTTTCTTTTTATACAATTGATTTGCATCACAAAAAATCTGACTCTGAATGCATTTCAAAAAAGATTTCCTGAAGTATCTTTTCCTTAAAAAAGGAATGGATGTTTGTATTTTTTCTTCTTCTGTTGACACCAACCATGGTCTGAAAATTTCCATCTTGAATACCAAGATTTCTTTGTTTTTCTCATATTCATTATACTTTTCTGTAACAGTTTATTTGACCGTTGCCTTGTTACATATGTTCCATGTACTTGTTTTGGTTATAATAACAATAAATTATGAACTATTACATGCAACTTAACATAAACCTAACCCTCATTCTGACCTTACAGTATGCATGTTAGGTAATTCTAGTACTTATTAAAAGGGACACTTTAACATGGACAGCTTAAAATAAAGTGTGACCCCTGTTGTTGTATACTTAAACAGGGTTGAACAGTTTTCTGTGAACTGTCCCTTTAATTCTGATTACAGAAATTATTCAAAGCTATTAACAGCTTAAATTACATGCAAATATTTACTATCAAGTGTTTTTAATAGGAGTCAAATGTAAATAAATGTTTTACCCCAAAACGTAAATTCTTGTTTTCACAACAACTGCAGTTAATGTAAGAAGCTGAATGATTGATTCATTTGGCCTTTTCTGTTTTCTACACTCGTTATTTTTTATTATTCAAATAAATAGTTTCATATGACAAGGACAAGTTAATTAGATTAAAGATGACATTAAAAATGATTATGAATATTTCAAGTAAAACTGTTTTAAAACATTAGATTCATCAAAGAATCTTAAAAAAATGTATTCCAGGACAACAGTTATTTTACATTTTAATAGATCACAATATTGTTTTTGCTGTATTTTTGGTCAAATAACTGCAGACTTGGTAAGACTACTTTCTTTAAAAAAACAAGTCTGAAGGCCAATTTATACTTCTTCCTTTTATACCGCAAAAGAAACTTGACAGTGGAGCATAGAATCCCTACTGCCTACTAGCATTTCGAAAGAGATGCACAAGTGAGAATAAAAGAAGCACTTCAAATCGTCAGAGAGTAGCAGTGTGTATAATGCTGTGATAAGTCTAAGTTACTAAATATACAAGCCTAATTTTATTATTATTATTATTATTATTATTTTTACATTTTAACATAAGATTCATCAGCGCCAATGTTCAACCCACTCACATAAAGAATGATTCAACAAATAACTGCAATTGTGCATTTCAATCAGAGATGGCGACCAAGAGCAAAACTTACAGACTGCAGCTTTAAAGGATTAAAAAATCTTTTAACAATGGCTCCAACTACATCTTTACTGCCGTCAATGGTTCCATAAAGAAACTTTAACATCGATGAATCCTTTTCATCCCACAAAAGTTTTTTTTGAGTTGTGAAAAAATAGCACAGTTTACTGAAGGGTTCTTGTAGAATTCAAAATAGTTATTATATTGCATCAAATATCACTTATTTGAAGCCTTTGTCTAGAGACTGTACATCAGTGTTTCAGGCAGCAAATGGGAGGAAACACGCTGTCATTTGCTAACCATCCGCAAAATTCACACTCAATTCCAAATTGAATGCTTAATGAGCAGAAGCAGCCGACAGGTTTTAAATACAACATGTGTCGCTTGCATAAACAGTTGGGGCTGAAAGACAAGCCAGATTTCGACAGTAATTCAGCTTTGCTTGGGGATCATCTGTTGCTGTTGGCTCTGTTTGCTTTGATGGAAAAGCTGGGAGGAGACGTTATATCTGGTCCATCTGGGAGTGAGAGAGGTAAGAGAGAGAGAGAGAGAGAGAGAGAGAGAGAGAGAAAGGCCTCGTGTATAAGAAAACATGGCACAGTATGTGTCATTTCATCGCAGGAACACAAACAACATCAGTCACCCAACATCCCAAACGAGTCCCTTTCCAACAAGCCCATCAAGTTTCGGAACAGAAACTGGTGGCAACCGTATGAGAAGAGAATATTGTCCTCATTTAAAAATGTGCTATTTATATGCAGCTTTGTGTGTTTATTGCAAATGTAATTATGATTCAATTATTGTGATTATGCTAATCTGGTGTGTACAAGTCTTAGCGAGACACGAAAACACTCGACAACAGAGAACAGGTACTTGGAGAAGGAAAGCAAACATACTGTGTCTAATTTGGGAAGGAAAGGAAGCCGATGCTTCAACACGTTTCATAGATCTAGACAGGAGGTGTCTTAGCTGAGCTTTATAGATCTGCCTGTCCCTGCGCACGTGTCCGCTGTGAGAAGCAGGCGTTACGGAGATGATCTGTGGCAGCAAACAGCAGATGCATGCTGTGCGCATTTATTCACACACATATGGTGGGCTGACCACACAGCCTCAACACACGCCAGGTTAACCTTCCATGAAGCCAGAGTTCTGCTTGAGGCCCTTATTCAATAGAGAGCACACATGATCTCTGATAGGGGAGACAGAAAATACACTGTAAATAGCATAATAATAATTCTTGTTTGTAAGATAAGATATCTGAAACACTGTTTGTAGAGATGTTTGACGTAATCTCAACTAAAAAATAAAAAGAGGGTGGGACATAAAGTAGCTCCTCCCCTTTAAAAAAACAGCCAATAGTGTTTTGTTTTTCTCACAGCTCTGCCACAGAGTGGTTGAGCTCAAGCACATCAATCGAAAAGCAAATGAGAAGCGTCTTGAAGGGGGGCGGGGCATGTCTGATGCTAGAGAGCATTTAATTGGTCAAGATTTGATTAGAAAATGAAATATGTTGCTCCATTTAGGCGGAAGTGACAAACTGCAAGCTGTGAATGTTTTTATCAGGTTTTTATTTTTTAAACACACTAGCTAGTAATTATCCGTTAAACTTACAGGCTGAAACTAGCATCTAAAAATTTTAATTTTAATTTTACGGGACCTTTAATATAAATGATTTGTATGATTTAATATAAATGTTTCATTAGTTTATGTTATTCTTAGTTATTAGTTATGTTAATTCTTTCTAAAATAAACTAAGAATGAACAATATTTCTACAGCATTTAATAGTAATAGTCAAAGGGATAGTTCACCCAAAAATGAAAATTATGTCATCATTTACTCACAGTCACACCCTCGGCTTGTTCCTGTAGTCCCAATCACCAATCTCACTCACCAACCACCACACACCACACCCATGAACCCTCTCCTGATTTCTGATCACCTGCACTTGAACCTGCAATCATCACACACTATAAATACTCACCTCACTCACTCGTCGGCTGGAATCAAAGACGCATGGTTCTCCTTGTCTTCTCTCCTGTGCTCTCCTGTGGATGTTCTCCTCCTTCACCTATGGATGCCAACACACCTATTAAAGGGAAGTGACTATTCTGATGTTGATGTTTACCAATGAACTGAACTAACCAGCTTAGCGGTTTGTGTGTGAGATCGGTCACCCTCTACAACGACATTCAAAGTCACCGTGTTACTATTGTGCATCATAGAATAAACTCCTTTAAAGCTTACCCTTCCTTGTCCTCCTTGTGTGGCCGTGACACTCACCCTTCTTGTTCAATGCTTTGTTTGTTTTTTCTTCTGTTAAAGACAAAACAGGATATTTTGAAAATGTTGGTTTCTGGGAGCCATTGACTTTCATAGTATTGCTACCATCCTACTATGGAAGTCGGTGGGTGTAACCAGTATTCTTCAGAATATCATCTTTTGTGTTCAACAACAAAAAAGAAACTCAAAGTTTTAAAACCACATGTGAGAGACTAAATGATGTGGTAATTTCCATTTGAGTAAACCATCCCTTTTTAATGTTAATTCAAATATATTTAGAGTACTAATGGATTATTAAAATACAAAGTTGATTAATGCACTGTGTTAAGTAGCATTATCAAAGATAAATAAATACTGTAAATGTATTGTACGTTTGTAAGCAAATGATCAACTAACGTAATCTTGTTGTGTGTTTGTTTTTGTCAGTGAAAATTGCTTTAAAATGAAACCTTCACCTGTCTCTTTTTATTTATTTATTATTTTTTTATTTTAGTTTCACCTATTATTTTTTCCCAGGGAAATTGTTAAAGCTGTGACACACCAAGTTGACGTCTCAGAACTAGCAGTGACAAAAGCCAAAGCCTCATGGGATAGTAAAGTGTCCATCAGATGCACACTTCTCCCCAGAAATAGTCATCGTGGTATGTCATGCTTAACGTTTTAAGGGTGCTAGGAATTCAGACATACTAAGTTCATGTATTGTTTTTTGCCTATTGCTTTATATAGTATAGATGTAGGCATATTCAGATGAATGCTTATTGTGTTGCCTTATGGCATCAGCTGTGTCTCGGTTAAAAAGCTGCAGGCAAATAGCATGTACAGTTTGTCCACGAAAAGACATTAAAAAACAAAACAAAACCGTATATCAAATAGTGACCAATGGAGAAAGCTGAAACCCCCATGAAGAAAAGTGAGTCAGTAGGTAAGGAAAAAATAATGCACACTGCAAAGTATGTACATTTATTTTGAAACATACTTCATAGCCATTAATTAAAATTAATAATTTTTTTAAAAATGTAATTAAAAAAATATACTTTTATATATTAAATGTGTAGTATGAATAAAATTGCGATCTTTTCACAAATTGCACTCTGAATTCTTGAGTCTACGCTTGGTCTAAAGGGCACATAGTGGATACAAAGGGGGCGTACTTGAGCATACTTGTAAACTGATTAATGGGCCACCCTATACTATATTGTGGATTTAATGGACACTCGTACTGTATGGAACCATGTGGATGCACGTTTTCATTGTCATCTTGGTGGTTTGTGGTTGCTGCTAAAAGAGATACAGCTGTGGCGGGAAGTTAACGAGAATTATTTATATTATAAAACAATTACCCATTTATTAGTGTCTACCTCTACCTCAACCCTGAACCCAACCACCACACTAATGTAAAAACAGAATTGTATGAGTATTATTCATAATATTTATTAAATTAAGCTTAATGCATAAAATAAATAATTTATTAATGCATATCCACCCCAACCCTAAGCCTACTCCTCAGAGTAATGTAAAAATATCAATTATTGTTCTACAGTGTCACAATTATGCTATATTGATGTGAGTATCTGCAGCTGTATCCCTTCTAGACTTTAACTTTGGTTGCTTTACTTACATTTTCTTCACCATTGTGTCACGGGACTGTAAAGTGTCCATCAGATGCACACTTCAGAATCTCGCAGGAAGGGTATTTCTCGCCTGCAGTCTTATGAGTACTATGATTTTGAATGTGTTTGGACTGTTTTTCACATACAATATAGTATGGAAGGCATATCAGATGCGAGGTGATTGCGTTGTCTCCTCACATTGGATGCGTATCAGCAAAAAGGAGGGCTTGAACACACTAAAAAGACTGCAGGCAACTGCCAACTGTGTGTTCATGAAATGCATTTCTTCTGTTCTTCTGTTAAATGTTTCTTCTCTTTTTTTCTTTTTTATTTATTTATTTATTTTTTGTGTCAGACGTTTGATCTAATTCATCAAGTACCCTGCAAAGTGGACTTTACAGGATATCTTGCCGTGATTTGAGTTCAGTTTGAAGGAGGAGCATGTTTCATTCAAATGAGATTTTAGTGTGTGATATGTTAATTTATATTGTATTTATTTATGGAGGTATATCATTTCACGCTTTTTCTAGTAAGATGCTGCAGACAATGCCGTTGTGCAAATAAATGAATGAATGTTCTGAAGGGAAATAAAGGTTTTTCGGGCTCAGGTAGAGAGTAATAAAGGAGAAGGGACTACAGTAGGGACCAATGCACATTGTGTAGGGAGGTGTCAGTCAGAAGAACACAGTTCATGCACGGAGCTCTCCTAACTAGCTGGTTTGCTAAATCAGCTATTGTTAAATAAGAGACAAGCAAATAATGCAGACCAGAGCGGTGCAACGACCATGGCTGTTTCTCAATTCTAAGAATGCAGAGAGCGGGCCCATGTTCTCTTGTAGATTACTCTCTGTCTTGCCAAGTTACCTTGAAAGAAAGAAATCGGAAGACCGCAAGAACACAGAACGCGTCCTCTGAGAAATGACTTGCTGCATTCTTCCTGATGGTCAAATGACCTTCACGCATTTTATCAGAAATTTATTTCAACATTACAGCTTTTTTTTTTTTTTTTTTTTTTTTCTTCAATATATATAACATTTACAGAAGCCTTACAAAAATACTTTGCACAATACAAATAAAACATTTTAATATGAAATTCAGCAAATAAATACCCTTAATGTGTTTATGCCCTAATAATAAATAGGTATATAAAATGCTGCACTTCCCACCTCCTTTATTTAGCCGCAATGACTTCTGGGACTTGTACAGCAAGCACTGTGCTCAAGGCTGCATTCGATGCATCCTCGATATCAAGAACACATCTGGGTGCTTTCATACGTCCTCCATTCCTGAGTATTGGAACTTTGGTGGTTGATGATGACGTTAAACGAGAAAACAAGGATGCAAGATCGCATAAGAATGCATATTGAGAAACAGCCCAGGATTGGGAAACACTGCACTAAAGTATGTACTGTGGTACAACATTTGTTCACTTCATCAACGCACCTCATTACTTCACTTCATGTTCTATATACAGTAGAATGAATGTGTGTAGTATGAAATTCTGGGATTTCCCAAATTCCATCTTAAACTTATGCAGCCTATCTTGTGATCTGTCTGAGTCCACACTTTTGTGACATACGGTGAACGGCGCTTTGACTGTATAGTTGTAGTCTGCTATGGAGCTTATCTCACTACAGTCATGGCAGTAGTGTGCATTGAGGGTTCATATGGACTTGTTCTCGAGTACTCTTGTGAGAGCTGAACTTAAAGGCCATTGTAAGTCTGCAAGACCTCAAGTGCACAGGAAGCAATCCACTTGGGATTGGGCATTAGATGCCCATCTTTTCCCTGTCATGTGACCTACAACATTAGGGCCTCATGGGATAGTAAAGTGTCCATCATATGGATGCTTCAGAATCCCACAGGAAGTAGTAAACTGGGTATTTCATAGTATATCTACTGACCTGAGTATATCTACTGCTTTATGAGTATAGTGAATTCAGACATACTACTAGCTTTATTTACTATTCCTCACCTATTTTATAATATGAAAATAGGCATATTCAGATGCAGATTTCCAGCATCCTTACCAAAAAGCTGCGCTTAAAAACAACACTTCCAGAATGAAATTTCTGTTATTATTTTCTTACCTTCCATTTGTCCCAAGCATGTATGAGTTCTAAACATAAGTGTGGTTTATTTATAAACTAATTTCGAGAGGATCACGTGCTTAGGATTGAACACGGCTGGCACCGCATCAGCTCCGTTTATTGCACCAATCAGACGAATACTGACACACTACAAATAACCAGAGTTTTCCACTCCAGTCATCTTTGTCTTGAAGAATCCCCCCTTCCACCCCTACTCCTTTCCTTCTCCTGACTGGGTGGCACGGCAGCCCAGTGGCTAGCACTGTTGCCTCACAGCAAGAACACCACCATTTTTTCCCCTCTCCAGGCCGGTCGGCGTTTCTGTGCGGAGTTTGCATGTTCTCCCTGTGCTTGCATGGGTTTTCCCCGGGCTTCCCGGTTTCCTCCCACTGTCCAAAGACATTCACTATAAGTAAATCGACTACTCCAAAATAGCATCTTAAAAAATATCTCAAGCATGTTCACAGGCAGGGGAGTTCTCGAGATCTACCTGAGCTCAAACTCCCCTCTCACCCTTCAAACGGGAGGGAGCCCCGGGCTCGAGGATATTCTGAGCTCAGGGCTCTCTCCCAGGACAGCATGCCAAATACGCTTTATTATCAATCATCAGCTAAGTGTGAACTCTTAAAAAGAAGATATTTTGAAAAATCTTTGTATATGAATAGTTGGTGGTCACCATTGGCTTACATTTTAGGATAGAAAAATACTATTGAAGTCATTGGTGACCATCAACTGGAAATGGATGTCAACGGTGACCAATCATTCTGGAAGTGATGTACTCCTTTAACTGTTTCTGACGACCCTGACATCGATTAAGCATACTGAATACTGTGAAGATACATGTGAATCATACTACAAAAACTAGCAAACCAGCATGTGAATTTATATTGATATCCATTTTTAGGAACCAAAAATTATATAGAAGTCAATGGCTGTTTTATTCCAGCATTCTTCAGAACATCTTCCTTTATGTTCAACAGAAGGAAAAAAAACTCAAATAGGTTTGGAACAAGTGGAGCGTGAGTAAAGAAAATAAAGACAGGATTGTCATTTTTGGGTGAACTAACCCTTTAACTGTAATTAATCAGCAAGCATCATCCACAGTACATGTTTATTATTTCAAAAGCAAAAGTAGAACTGCAGATTTACAAACAGAACACAACGCATTGCTTGCTTACCGTTCTGAATATCAATAATGCTTTGATTTCATGTTGTCATAAAAGGATTAGCCCTTTTATGTATATTAGAATACTTGGGTAAGAAGATAGAAAAATTAGAGCAGCTTAAGACTCTGCTGTCTTGACTTGAATGTGTTTGCTCTGAAGACCTACTTTTATTAGCGGGTAAAAATGCAACATGAAATGGGGTATTGTTCAACACGGCATGACACTTAAAGCCAAAATTAGCCAACTTGCCTCATACCTTACAATTCAATATGTGTTAGCATTAAACAGAGTATAGTACATATAGTACACCCAAGTTTGTATCTTTGTACATTTTAATATTACATTTTTTTGCCATTTTCCCTGTAGTGTATTTTTGTACATTCCTGTCTCCCAGTAGTTGTGTACATTCATTCATTCATTCATTCATTTTCTTTTCTGCTTAGTCCCTTTTATTAATCTGAGGTCGCCACAGCGGAATGAACCACCAACTTATCCAGCATATGTTTTATGCAGCGGATGCCTTTCCAGCTGCAACCCATCACTGGGAAACATCCATACACACCCATTCACACTCGTACACTACGGACAATTTAGCCTACACCCAATTCACCTATACTGCATGTCTTTGGACTTGTGGGGGAAACCGGAACCCCACGCAAACACAGGGAGAACATGCAAACTCCAGACAGAAACACCAACTGACCCAGCCGGGGCTTGAACCAGCAACCTTCTTGCTGTGAGGCGATTGTGCTACCCACTGAGCCACCGTGCTGCCCCTA
>CAIGQW010054063.1:8429019-8444895 GCA_903798125.1 Danio choprae | reverse complement strand
GGTTGTATTTTTTTGTTCCCCTTCATGGGAACTACATTGTGTGTCTGATAACAGACATATGGTAGTACACCAGATAACTGATGACGATCGATCTGAAGAGTAAGAAAATGGGCCAATGAATGCCAAATGATTTGGCGGAGCTCAGCTCCACAGCTGTCAGCGATTAGCCATTAGTGGGATATATCAGCCGGCTGCTGAGACTGAGCATTTTGCTTCAGAGCTTCTCACGAGACTGAAGATACTCTATCTGCCAACTTGTTTAAGACTGAAACCAGTTTACTCACTAGTGCGGGAGATGATGCAACTGCAGAGGTTGATCTGGGTATTCCTGTCCCCTGGGCGTTTCGCTGGTGTTCACAAAAGAGCAGTTTTCATTAAAAGAGCAGATTCCCTAAGGGAGCAGCACAGTCAATCAACATGTCTTTTTCAAGACTTTGTTCTGACTGTGCGTTTCTGGATGCGGTGGTTCCTACCTCCGGATGATGGGCCCGGGTACAATCACAGGTCTAGGGGTCCAGCATGCCGATGCGGTGCTCGCAGACAGCTCATGCCCAAGCCACCCCTGTTGCTCTCCGTGAAAGTGGTTAGCACGCGGGCAGATCTGAGGATCACAGTGGAGGTTTATCCGTCGCCTCCGGGCCTGTGGACCCCCCCACTCCTCCAGTGTGCCCCATCCAAACTTTGAGTGGTTGTGTCTGTTCTTTCCCTTGGTGGGCTCGGAAAACTGCTCCCCCACTGGACCCATCAGCGGTGACTGTTCCTCGCTGAGAGCACTCTTCCTGCGGCTCCAATACGCTCCGCCATCACAGCCCGTTTCACTGGCTAGTGAACGCACCGAGACCCCCACCCCAGGAAGTTGACGTTCCAATCACAGGTCGCCGTTAAGTTTGGTAATTGGACCGCGAAGCGAACCTGAGGCAGGCCGCTTGGAGAGGAGAACTGTTCTTTCCCCAGTGGAGGGCTGGGCTCCCTGCAAATTTATGCAATGATCTAAAAAAAGTGGCTTTTTCTCTCTCTGGGTGTGGAAGCCCAACTGTTGCTAGCATGGGACCCGCTGCCTTCCAGCTCTCAGCTTTGATGCACTTCGCCACAGGCTTTGAGGGCGCTAGAGGATGGGCTCCTTTCTCACACCTCCAGCCTCTCTGTGGGATCCTGGGAGGAAGGTAAAAGTCAATCTCTTATTTTCTTCCTTAGGGATGGTCTGCTTCCTGGGTGATCATTCCCTGCTTAGCCCGTCATAGTGGCTCACACAGACAATCAGACTTGGCTATGCATTTCAATTCGCTGTTGGCCTCCCAAGTTCACGGGTGTGTATTTAAGCTGTCATCGCTATGCCACCCCTGTCTCGCGTGAGAAGATTGTTATTCTCCTGGCAAAGGATACAATTGAGCCGGTCCCTCCAGCCGAGATGGAGAGTGGGTTTACGCCCCCACTTCATCGTACCCAGAGAGCGGTGGGTTATGCCAATCCTATCTGTGCGTTTTGATCTGTCATCTGTGCAGAATGCCGATCAGGACGCTCATGCAGAAACGCATCCCACAGTGCGTCTGTCCGTGTGATTGGTTGCAGCTATGGACCTGAAGGATGCTCACTCCATGTCTCGCTTTCTCCCTCCTTAAACTGTGTTTTTTTTTTTTTTTCTTTCGGTGTGTGACAGGGGCAGAATATGGCAGTGAACGGTCCTCCCCTTAGGGCTCTCCCTGTTTCCATGCGTGGAGGATGCCCTGTGCCTCTTCGGCACTTTTTTTGATTTATTCATTATTGGGTGTCCATCACCACATTGTGTCGCCCTTACAACAAGTGTCCAGTCATGCTGTCATTCTGACAGATGCTTCCATTACAGGCTGGCGGGCTGTGTGTATTGAGCATGCAGCTGCAGGTCCGTAAACCGGACTTCGGTTCCGTTGGCATTTCAATTGTCAATTTCATTTCACCAGTACGGGAGGGGAAACACGTGTTGGTTAGGATGGCCAGCATGGCTCCGATAGTGTACATCAACTGTTTAGGTGAGATGTGTGCTACCACCGCATGTCTCAGCACGCTCGCCATCTGCTCCTCTGGAGTCATGCGGCTAAATAACTGTGTGCCGTTTATATCCCGTACGAGCTCTAATGTGCCAGCTTACACGCTCTCACGACAGTTATGTTTCCGGAAGAATGGAGACTCCACCCTAGCATGGTCCAGCTGTTATGGGCACGCTTCAGAGAAGCCCAGGTCATCCTGCTGCTTCTCCCGAGCAGCCCTTTGCTAGCTGCTTTCCCTGCTCTGCACAAATGCGCTGGCTCTCAGCCTGCTCCGGGTTTACGCAATATGCGTTTTTCCCCAGACTCTGTGCAAGGTCAGGGAGATGAGGAGTGGGTCTCGCTCGTTGTGCCTCCTTGGCCCCACCGGACCAGAGTTTCCAGACTTATGCTCCTCATGATAGCCCTCCTTGATAAACTTCCTGTAAGAAGCACTTCTTTTTCTGGGACGAGCAGCCTCTGGCACCCGTGCAGTGTTCTGGAACCTCCATGGATGGTTTCTAGACAGAGCGCGGAGGACTTGGGTGACCTATCAGTCGATGGTTAACACCCCTGCTCAGGCATAAAGCACCCTGTATAGGCTAGCCTATGTCTTGTAGTGGAGCTCTTCTCTCAGAGAAGAACCTCGTACACGCCAGATTAGTGGTGTTTTCTTCCTTCAGGATAGCTGGAGCGCAGGCTGTCACTCCCCACACTGAAGGTTTGGCGTGCTGCCATCCCCGCTCTCTGTGAGGGCGGCGGATGGTAGCACGGTGGGAAAGCATAACCTCATCAGCCGGTTCCTCAGAGGCACGTTGCACGAGGTGTTTAATTTCATCCCCGCCATTTCATTCCATTTAATTCTATAATCTTTTTAAAAAGGATTTTATAATCCTTGAGTGGAGCCGATTTCCTCCTGATTACTGGGTAACTCCGGTCAATTGGGACGAAATTAAGCTCAGTGTCAAAAACGCTTGCTGCGCCATGCTCCCTAACCTGCAGATACGTGTACTTTCTCTATTCTGCTAGTAGTTCCCCACTTGGCGAACCCTCCGAGGCCCCCAGCACCCAACTTCAGAAGCCGGGTGCCTGACTCAGTGTGATGTCTGGTATGCCCAATCTTGGTCTACCCACATGCTGAGGTTCGATGCCTGTTATGTGCAGTCCCCAATGGTGATCCCATATGCTTATTTCAGCCATGGAGTGTTTCCCCTGACCAGGCAGACATAGCTCTTTCCTACAAACCAACCAGCTTATCATATGTAGCACTCCCACTCCATAAGGCTAGTTCTTATTTTCTTATTGCCATCAAGTCTTCGCTCTTGGGTAGTAGTAGGCCTCTGCAGCGTCCTCCCCCTTCGGGGACTGGCACGATTTCCAACCTACTGTCGTATTTCTAAAATCCCTAGACTATATTAGCTAGGTAAAAGCACATTAAGACCCCCGATATAAGTTTTCTAATTATTCCCATGTAATGATAATTTTAAGGGCCTAGGGGATGTTGAAAGGTTGCGCTCTTGGTGATACTTGTGCGCTCACGCTATGCTTGGCAAACTTCACATCAGGAGCGTGATGGGCTTAGCTGCTGTGGCATTTTCCATACACTCTCCCATATGTCTGTTATCAGACATGTTGTAGTTCCCATAAAGGGGAACGTCCTGGTTACGTACGTAACCCACGTTCCCCAAATAGGGAACGGAGATGTGTGTCTCCATTGCCACAGTAGCTGAGTTTTCAGCTGTTAGCTGAGGGATGTGCTCTTCAGCAGGCAAAAATTCTAATGCTCACAGCAGCCAGCTTATATATCCCACTAATGGCTAATCGCTGACAGCTGTGGAGCTGAGCTCCGCCAATTAATTTGGCATTCATTGGTCCGTTTTCTTACTCTATATGATTGGTCATCTGGTGTACTCCCATATGTCTGTTATCAGACACACGTCTCTGTTTCCTATTCGGGCAACGTGGGTTATGTACGTAACCAATATTTTCATTCCACTTTCCATTTTTTGTCATTTTCACAGTAGTATTTGTTCATTCCATTTTTTTTTTTTTTTTTTTTTTTTTTTTTTTTGTCATTTTCACATTTGCACTCTCCATTTTTCAGTTTTTGGCGTTTTTTCAGTAGTCGTGTATTTTTGTTTGTTCCATTTTCCCATTATATTTGCATTTCATAATCACTTTATATATTGCTGAAATTCCTGCAATAGGTTTACATAAACATTTCAGTATACGAGAATAGAGCCTGCAACACAACAATAAATGCATAAAAGATCAATATTGTTCAGAATTGACAAAAGTTTGAAACATCAACAGTCAGTCAGAAGCCATCATACTTTTAAAAAGCTTGAGCATTTAAATCAGCTGATGACAAAACTGCAGCATTAATGTGCAGTAGTGTGGACGATAATATACTGTAGTTATCATTAAACAGTACTTATTTTTTATAGCTATCATTTTTCCTGTGCTTTAGCATTCACATAATAGATAACTATGCAATTTTGTTAGTCATTCTAATTCCATGAGACGAGTGAGGTCCACACCGCAATGATAATGATGCAGAGGAACCGTATCACTGCAATGACTTTTAGAAGGATATTTTCCAACTAATGAACAATAAAATCATTTTGTAGCCATTCAGAATCCATTTAAAGACATCCATTTCAATGACATAACAGCTAATATAGCTATGGTCGTCGGTGTGAACGGGCCTTTAGTTCAAAATATTGAACTTGTAATAGATTTGGCATTTAAAATTTACTATAATTTTTCTTTCCGTAAGTAATAATAATAATGGTAAATGCTCCATTGTTTTTTTTTTTTTTTTTTTTTTTTTTTTTCCCCGTCACAACAAAAATAAATGTAGTTTGATAAATAGCGGCTGGCGTGAAAGGAATGACTTTTTCCCCATTTGCCCAGAAGCTTTCTTTTACACCCCATGGTTCTGGTGGTCTAGACGTGTTTTGACAGGTGCATAGTGTTATTTTTTTCCATGTTCCTCTGCAGAATCAAAGTGATCCAGCCATGAAATGTCACTCCTCAGTGCACTTAAGCTGTGGTCTATCTGGACTTTTTAATTATATTGAATAGGGACTGATGGAGGAAGCTGAAACCTCAAGAAAGAAAAGAGAGTCATGAGGTAAGACAGCCACAACATTTATATGAAAACGTGACTTTCTGTGATTCTTGCATTAAAAACTTTAAATATTTTATTTGCACCTGACTGGATTGCTTGGTTCAGACTGTTACAATAGTCATGATTTTTGTTCCTATGTTTTTTTTCTGTTTTTGTGTTTGGGTTAAATGCTGTTATTGTTACTAGCAATAAACTGCAGTGTTAATATTATTTGCTGTAATTGAGCTCACTGGAGCAGATTTCATAGGCTCTCTCTGCTATAGGACTGATCTAATGTGTGTTTTGAGGTGAGCGAGGGGAAAATAACTGATTATTGTGTTGAGATGTGGGACAACTCTTAAACGTTTTATTTGTTGTTCAGCTGTGGTATGTGCAATAAAAATTTTATTGTTCCACTATAGTAATGATGATATTTACAGTAATATATTAAATTTGATTAGGTGTCTCTCACATTGTCCCACAGCAACATTCAAATATTATATGATACTAATAATAATTTGTTCTATTTCGTGTCCTTTTCATTAATTTAGCATTTAATAATTCATTAATAATATGGGGCATCTAAGGTTTTTATTTGTATTTATTTATTTTTAATTATTTTTTTTTCTTTTTAAAAATGTAACGCAATAGTTACTTCGTATTGTAATTAATAACTTTTAGAATGATGAAAGAACTTATTATTGTATTTGTATCCAAAGTTCTGTACATAATCAAACTACATATAAAGCAAAAATAATAAAACAAATTGAAATTCAAGAGTTCACACTTAGCTGATGATTGAAAATAAGCGTATTTGGCATGCTGTCCCGGGAGAGAGCCCTGAGCTCAGAATATCCTTGAGCCCGGGGCTCCCTCCCGTTTGAGGCCGAGAGGGGAGTTTGAGCTCAGGTAGGTCTCGAACTCCCCAAAATGCTTTTAACTCGGGACAGCAGCCGCGTATTGAAAAACCCCCCAAAAGGCAAGTTCAATGCTATATCCGGCTGCTGGATATAAAATTGAATGTTGAAAAGGGGAGCGAAGTTTGGAAGCAGGCTCTTGGGAGAGACTGAGAATGTGGGGCTGTGATTGACTCCGTGGGAGTACGGTTGGGGAGTGATGACCTATATGGAAGGAAGAGAGAGTAGCGGAAGAATTTGCCGCTAGAAAGAGAGGAAAAAATTAGCGGAGTAACTCAACGCCGAAGGAAGAAAATAGCGGAGAAACTCGACACTGGAAAGGGGTAGGGAGTTAGAGGTGAGGGGGGGGAGAGAGCTGGAGGAGGGGGGGAGGGGGTTGAGGAAAGTGCGGAAGGATTCGACGCTGGAAGGAAGGGAATGAGGTGCGGAGGAACTCAACGCTAGGAAATGGAGGACAGGAGAAGCGGAGGAACTCGACGCTGGAAAGAGCAAAGAGGAAGGTATAATGGTCGGGGCGGGTGGGGGCTTAGGGAATGACTCCGGGGGAGTCGGAGCTCTTTGGGCGACTCCGTGGGAGTTAGAGCTGTAGGGTTGAACTCCTACAGGAGTCGGGAGAGGGAGAGGGGCGGTGGAGACTCTTGTGGGAGGTGGACTGGGCGGACTCTGGAAGAGTCGGAGTTGGTTTATAGGAGGAAGAGTAGTGGAAAAGTCAACGTTAGAAAAAGGGGAGAGTAGCGGAGAAACTCAACGCTGAAAGAGACGAAGTAGCGGAGAAACTCGACGCTGGAAAAGCAAAGAGAAAGATAAGTTAGCTAGGCGGGGGTTTAAGGATTGACTCCGGGGGAGTTCAGTTTGGGAGTGATGGCCTATGTGGAAAGAAGAGAGAGTAGCGGAAGAATTTGCCGCTAGAAGGAGAGGAAAAATTGCGGAGTAACTCGACGCTGAAGGAAGGAAAAAATAGCGGAGCAACTCGACGCTAGGAAAGGGGTTAGGAGTTGGAGGTGGGGAGGGGAGAGAGCTGGAGGAGGGGGGGATTGAGGAAAGAGCGGATGCGTTCAACGCTGGAAGGAAGGGAAGAAGTGCGGAGGAACTCAACGCTAGAAAATATAGGATGGGAGAAGCGGAGGAACTCGACGCTGGAAAAAGCAAAGAGGAAGGTATATTGGCCGGGGATTGACTCCGGGGGAGTCGGAGCTCTTTGGGCGACTCCGTGGGAGTTAGAGATGTAGGATTGAACTCCTACAGGAGTCAGGGAGAGAGGCGGTGGAGACTCCTGTGGGAGGTGGGCTGGGCGGACTCTGGAAGAGTCGGAGCTGGATTATAGGAGGAGGAAAAGTAGTGAAAAAGTCAACGTTAGAAAAAGGGGGAGAGTAGCGGAGAAACTCGACGCTGAAAAAGACAAAGTAGCGGAGAAACTCGACGCTGGAAAGGGGTAGGGAGTTAGAGGTGGGGGGAGGGGAAGCTGGGAGGAGGATGGGATGGAGGAAAGAGCGGAGGCATTCGACGCTTGAAGGAAGGGAAGAGATGCGGAGAAACTCGACACTAGGAAATTGAGAAAAGGAGATGCGGAGGAACTCAACGCTGGAAGGAGCGAAAGAAAGAATATTCAGCAATAGAGGGGGTGGGGAGAGGGGGTGGCCTGGGAATGGGCTTGAAGTGACTCCGTGAGAGTCGAGATCTTGGACACTCCGGGGGAGATGAGCTGTGGAAGGTGAGAGTGCAGGGGGAAAGAAGCGGAGTATAGCTCGCGCTAAGACGTGAGAAGAGAGAGAGGTGTTAAAGCTAGCCTTTTAAGAATGATGAAGAGAGGAATTAGAGTAGTGGAGGAACTCAACGCTGGAAGGGAGAAAAGGGGGTGGGAAACCAGATATGCTAAGTATTGTTTTAAGATGTTTTTGAAACCAAAAGCGTGTAACTGGACGGTTAGCGTCATCAGTGAAAAGTGGAGAGTAGGGGTTGGGATCCTGGGATTTCCTGAGCTGGAGAAATGCTAGGAGGGTTTGGAAGGGGTGTGTGGGGGAGGGAAGGTCGAAAATAAAGAGAGTGGCCTTTGCGTGTTTGATCTTTTACTTTGCAGGATAAAGAAACCATTTCTTTCTTCATCAAGCAAAGTTAGGTCGGAGATGGTGGGGTGGATGTGGGGGTTGAATTCGGATGTGATGGTGATTTCGGAACATCCGAGGAATCCGAAAAAGGCTAGGGTAAACATAGCGTTGAGGGTGCGAGCTGTGTGTAATGACTGGTAGCCTTTGCGTAGGGAATAAATGCATTTGGAGAGGATGTTGAGTGGAATTGGTAGTCTGGAATCAGGGGGGGAGGGATGGGTTTTTTGCATGCCTTTGATGAGAAGTGTGGTTTGGGAATTGGATATGGCGTCTGAAGGGGATCCGTGAATTATTTTGTGGAAAAATTGGATCCCGCTTAGGTAGCTTCTGATGGAGCTAGCTTGGATGTGTTTGGAAACGTGAAGATGGGAAATCAATGACGTGATGGTGAGGAGGGAAAAGTCAGGGAAAGGTGTTTGATATAAACTGTGGAAGTGTTTGAATGTGTTTCAGGCTGGAGGTATGACGGGAGGGTTCTGGGGGCTACTGCTTGTAGGATGAGAGATATAGAAATTTGGCTGAGGTGGTGTAGGGGGTGGTTTAGGGCAATATCATTTCTAAATAGGGAGGTACAGGTGTTGGATGAGGGTCTGCTTCTGGAGCCAATAGTTGAAATTTCTGGAAAGAGAAACGAGAGAGAGAGTCAGCAATTGCATTTTTACAGCCTGGTACATGTTTAGCAGTCAGTTTTTTGGGTGATGTCCAGACTAGGCGTCTTCGTAGTGGCATGAGTGACGGGGAGTGGGAATGCCCTTTATTAATGCATTGCACTGTAGCTTCCTTGTCGCAGTGTACTAGGATGCTAGAAGCGAACCATTCGTCCCCATACAGGATGGCCGCGGCAACTACAGGGTATAATATAATTGGATTTTGGATTATTGAGCATTTGGGGGGGGTGAGGGGGTGGGGGGGGCGCATGTGGAAGCGAACCAATGTCCTTGGTAAAATGCCCCGAAGCCGATGGAGGGTGCGGCGTCTGTGAATACACTGATGTCTATTGGGGATGAATTTGGGTCGCTGTGGAAAAGGAACAACCGTTCCATTGCTTAAGGAAAGATATCCATAAGCTGGTTTTGTTGCGACTGGGGTTGTTAAGAAGAACGGGGTCTTCTAGTCCTGAATGGATGTGGAGAGCTAGAGAGGGCGAGTAATGAATGGCGCCCTCGGGGGATGATTTGCATGGCGAAAATTAGGTGTCCGAGGATGGAGAGGGGTTCACGTTTGTGTTTTCTTGTTCTCTGAGTGGATTACCGAAAGAGAAATAAAGTGATTTTCTCTTTCTTTATCAGAGTCTAGTTTATACCTATCATTTAATAGAAGTGCTGGATTCGGAAGATTTCTCTTCTGAGAGAGGAATTCCGAGGTCGGCGAAAACCTTTTGGGTGGTCGCTAGTAATTTGGCAGGTGGCGAAAACAGGGGGGGGGGATGATAAGAAAATCATCTAGTGGTGGATTAGGTACGGAACCCCGTATGTGTTAGATAAAATCCAGCATATGGCTTCTGAAAGCATGGCTTCTGCATCCGAATAAGTCGGACTGCGAAGTGGGATGCGAGCGCCATTGAATGCCGAAAAGGTGCCAGTAGTCGGCAGTAATTATTGCCAGTAATAATTTAAATGCGGATGTTTTTTTTTTTTTTTTTTTAATTCAGCTGATCAACAATTTCTGGTTCTGTGGTCGCTGATTGTAGATTGGGACAGAAGGTTGGGGGAGGGAAGTGCTGGACGCCAGGGTGGAATCCGTGGGTTAGGCCTGAATGAGAAATTCAGAAGGGTTAGTATCAGGGTGAGAATGTAATTTTTTAAGCCAGGTGAGGAACGTTAACTGCAGACAACAAGTAATTATTATAATTTTTTTTATTTTTTTTTTATTTTTTTTAAATCTATAATAATTTGTAAAGGTTTGGAGCTATAGGATAGTTAGGAAAAATGTTGTAGCTGTAGAAAGGGTGGCTAGTGGAGAGAAGAAGTGGAAATGTCCTGGTTGAAATCTCTTTGTAATGTGTTGGGTAAGTTAACTTGGGGAGAACCGGAGTCCTGTGGGTGTGGTCTTGAGAGAGTGCGCCTGGGGGCGTGGTGTGTTTTTAGTTTCTGTTTTCCTTTGATGGCTATGAGCGTGAAGATTGCGGGAATGGAGTGTAGCGGGAGCTGGAGTTCTTGTTGGTGTTCCTAGCCGATGGAGTGAGTGAATGATGGGAGTCCAATGTGGCGTTAGAGTACAGTCTGTTAAGTTCCGGTTTGTTTAAAGTGTGGGGAGCGTGGATGCCGGGATCTGCGAGAAGTTTACGGAGTTCGTTGACTGTGATCCTTTTTTCTGGGTGGACTGCGGAGGTGGCTGAAGCGTGTGATTGAGGTAGGTGAAGTGTTTTGCTGTCTTGAAGTGGAAAGAGAAGGGGATCCGGGGTGTTGTAGTCGAGCTGATGTGGAACTGGTAATTCTACGGCCTCTTTGTAATGCCTCGGGCTCTGGTGGAGAACTTCGCGGGGCTGGCTCGCGATGGGCTGCCGCGAGAGTTTCGGTGGGAGCTGGATTTTTCCGGTAATTGTTGTTGGTGTTAATTTTGCTTGCTGGATGTAGCCCGTTAGCTGTAGCTTGCTGGATGTAGCAGTAGCTACTAGATGAAGCCTTGCTGGCTGTAGCTTGCTCGGTATAGAAAGCTGAATGTATCTCCCTGGATTTGTAGTAGGCGCTGAGTAGTAGCGAGCTGGGTAGTAGCGCGCTGGGTAGTAGCGCGCTGGGTAGTAGCGCGCTGGGTAGTAGCCGCTGAGTTTGTCATGTTGATTCTTCAAGACGAAGATGACTAGAGTGAAAAACTCTGGTTATTTATAGTGTGTCTGATTGGTGCAATAAGCGAAGCTGATGCGATGCCAGCTGTGTTCAATCCTAAGCACGTGATCCTCTCAAAATTAGTTTATAAATAAACCACACTTAATAAACCAAGAGAGATAACAGAATCATCCTAACAGTCAAGACTATAAAACAGAGTAAGATATTAGTAGGCCAGATCGAGCAGGAGAGTTTTTAAAAGTGATTTGGATAGGGAATGTGCTACTCTAATTTCTAAATGTGGCAGAGTTTTCCTCTATGCTTGAATCTGGACTGAGGAACTAAAAGAAGATTTTGATCACGGAATCGCACACTTCTAGTGGGAGCAACAGCGATGAAAGACAACTAGGGGCTAGATTATGTAAGGATTTATACACCAGTAAGAGAACTTTAAAATAGATTATGAATTTATTTTATGGTTGTGAGTTTACTTGCTTGCTTGGGCTGCCGCTGTAGCTGGTGTATTCAGGGAAATTTCCCATATCCGTTTATTTGTATTGTAGTCCTTAAAAAAAAAAAAAAAAACATCTTTTGAGAAAAAAAAAAAAAATCTGCGGTTATATGCGGAATGATTTTCAGAGTATCAGAACTAAAAATGCAATATGAAATTAAAAAAAAAACTTTTTAAACTTATTTAATGTTTACAATGCAAATCCAATTAGATCCACATATTTGGTAAACCAAGCAAGTCTTTCATATAATATATCCAGTACTGGGAAACACACACACACACCAGCCAATTTAGTTTATTCAATTCACCTGTACCACATGTGTTTGGACTGTGGGGGAAACCGGAGCACCCAGAGGAAACCCATGCAAACATGGAGAACATTCAAACTCCACACAGAAACGTCAACTGACCCTGCCAGGGCTTGAACCAGCGACCTTCTTGCTGTGAGGCGACAGTGCTAACCACAGAGCCACTGTGTCGCCCCCAATTCGTAAATTCAAATCACAATTTGTGAATTCACAAGTAAAAATTATAAATATTTCCCTGAATTGGATATTGGATATATATATATAAAATCGCATTTATGAATTGTGTTTTGAATTTATGAATTGGATTTGGGCACTTATGAATTGTGTTTTCAATTTATGAATTTAATTTTGTAAATGTATTATTTTTGAGACTGATCTGGCTCTATGAATGATTACTGAAATTAATAAAAAAAAAACTGAATAAATATAAATGTACACACCTTTACACAAGTAAATAAATAGACTGAATGATGGGCTTAAAATATGCGGAAATCTTCGGATTTCTGTGCGCACAGATTCCATGTGAGCCTAGCAATCAGGCACTTCCCCCTTACGCATCCAACCAAAAGAAAATGTGCAAAACAGCAGTAGGGTGAAGTGCTAAGCGGTTCAATTTGGACAGCAGCACCAATACCATTGTCACTTACAAATCACCATTACTTTTTGTGCCAAAATCAGGCTTTTGCATAGTCTCAAGCCACAAAGATTATTACAATAAGTCAAGTTTTGATAATTCTATACAGAATTACTTTTATCCCTGAGTAAAATTAAACATGTCCAAAATTAAAAACATTTCAAAACTTTTACAAACATCATAAACATGTATTTTAGATAATCTCACTTATATTTTCAGAGAAACACCATAATAAAAATCACAAAGCCAAACCAATTCAACCAACCATTCTCAAGTCTCACATCCTAAAACCTGTTACATGTCCTGTGAAATATACCCATGACAGGAAAGGTCAACACTCCCAGAATGCTGTCAGTATGAACTCATTTGAGAAATGGAGGTAAACTTCATTTGTCTAGCTCTTCAAACACTTTGCGTCTGGTCTGATGGCAAAGGACAGATGAACGATGATGTGCAAGTTCACAGAGGTCAAAGTTTTATTTTCAGTTTTTAGATTTCCTCCCTCTCCCTTCAGCCCTTAGATTGATGTACCTGGATATCTCTTTCCTAAATGTGACTTCATAACAGGTTTGTTCTGTAGAAAGTTCCTCTTGATGAAAGTTCAGAAGTTTCACCAAACAAAGTTCTGTTCCCTCAAGTCTGCATTGCCGCAAAAGCGTGTTACATTTCACACTCATTTACCCTGGTATTTCCCCGGCGCGGGCGATTCCTCGCACATCTCTGCGCTTCACTTTTTTCTCTCAGCGTGCATCAAACAAAAGGTACTTTCTTTCCAGTCTTTACAGCATCACACCATCTCTTCCTCCACTTAGCAGGAGCGTGTTTTTATTGGCACTGAATACTGATCGGTGATGCTGGAGAAACCTTACAGGAACACTCTGAACTGTCATCTCTCACACACTGCTTTAATAGTGAAATCAAACCACTGATGAACACAGAAGGTGTGAATGAAGAGAACTGAGGTGGGTAAGATCATGCGAGAAGCATTACTGCTGTTTTTCATCATGTATTCATTTTGAAAACTGATCGTACTGTATGTTTTATTTCTCTCAAGGTTTTGGTCCTTCTTGAAGGTTGAGGGTTGAAGGTTTGCAGGTTTTAATGCTTACAATTCACCTAAAAGAGACCTTGCCAGTTATTACAAATGACCTTTACAAATGAAGTCCCAAAAATCAGTAACTAACCAAGTTTGAGTCAATTATACAAAAAAAAAAAGCCTTTTCAAATTGCACTATATATACAGCTCTGGAAAAAATATGTATAAATAAAGGATTGCTTCAAACTTATTTTTGTTTTTTTGTCTTATTTGTGCTGTCACACCAAACCTTATTAATTATGATTAATTACATCAATAAGGAAAGTTTGTATTGATGTAATATGTAAAATAGTGTGTTTACTGGGCGTTTATTATGTATATTGTAATACACAAGCATCTATATAATGTTCATAACATATTAATAGAAAATTATTTTACATTCTTTGTTTATATATACACATATATAAACATTTACATTATATATATATATATATATATATATATGACACATATATAAACTTTTAAAATATATGTGCATTTATATAGAGATAATAAATATATACAGTACACATATATTATGTAAATACATTTTTTAACAGCACTAATATGTATCCTCATCAATTAAACATTTTATAATTGATTTATTGTGACTTGTGACCTCGACTACTCTTGTGGATTGCCCTCATGCTACCATTTGCACCATTTTGACCTTTGCCTGCCTGTGGATTCTCACCTCGGTTGCCCCCGACTCTTCATTACAAAGTTTCAAAATGTGTTGTTGTGATGAGGATAAAATAGCAAACACAGGCTCATTGCCAAAATGTGCCCAGGGTTGCATTTTTGAGATTCGACAAATATGTGCTCACTGGTACATATGCCTGCATTCTGTTCAGTCGATATCAAGCTGATATATTTTGCACAAGAAACGTATGAGAAAACGTGCCCCAGTAATATATTTGAGATCAAAAATGTACACGTCACCCACGGATTTGTGAAAAGAAAAACTGCAAGAAGACGTAGTACAGGGAACATATTTGTCGGTTCTCAAAAATGTAGCAGTGAAATAGCAGTGTTAAAACAAACTAGCAACTTATTGAGTCAAAGCATAAATGTCAAAACATGTTAGCAATTAGCTTAGTCATACCAGTATTTATTAGCAATAGGATAAAACATGCTATAAACATGATAGCAATGTGTAGAACATTTGTTAAATCATGCCAGCAGTGTACTAGAATGTTTTATGGTAAGTGTGGAGACACAGGTAAGGTTCAACCCAAACTGGCATGTTTATTGAACAGATGAGTAACGGTCATATATGAGTATATATGCCAGAGAGAGTTTGTGAATGTAAGGATGATGACACTGATGTATAGTGCCTTTTTACCAGGTCCTTAGGGTATTGCAGCCATGGAGGATGGCTTTCCATGAGCTAGTTTGAGGTAGATTTGGGAAGGTCAACTAACAAGAACATGGACAGGAACACACGGGGGAGATGCAGGAGAGCAAGAAGCAAGGATTCAGGAGCTGAGCAGTGACATAGCGCAGTGTTTCCCAACCCTGTTCCTGAGGCACACCAACAGTACATATTTTGGATGTCTCCCTTATCTGACCCCTTAACTTTAGGTTTTGGAGCCTCTTCTTATGTTCTGATGAGTTGATTCAGTTGTGTTTTATTAGGAAGAGGTTGAAAATGTATGCTGTTGTTGTGCGTTCAGGAACAGGTCTGGGAAACAATGCCATAGAGGGCTTAAATTGTTATGGCAGTCAATTCTTTTAATGCAAAGTAAATCATAGTAGGCTATGTGACATGGCAGCGGTGCATGCTGTTTTATGCAGTGAGAGGTAGCCTTCACTTATGCGGGGTGCATGGTGCATAGTTTGTACTATGTATTGGAGCTGAGTGTTTGAGGTCACTGAGTGGTGAGGGAGCCTGGTGTATTCCTGACAGCATGAACAGCTAAGAATGTTAATGCTAGCTCAAATACTCCATGCCGGAATTCTCTTCATTCCCCCCCATTTTCAGATTTTTTGTTGTCACCGGTCATATTCAAACCTTGAAATCAAGATTCAGCATAAAATGAAGTGATACATACAGAAGTGATACATGTAAAAATAATTGTACAAATGGCTGCAACCTGGCTCATAGGAATTGTAACTTCATGCCAGTTTTCTGGTCTTTAAGGGATAACACAAGACACAGTATAAATGATTGCCGAAAGCAGAAATGCAACAAAAGAGTAATGTATGTAAAGCAGGCACTATTATTGGAATCAGCACAGCATTAGTAACAAGTGCTGAATTTCAGAATTTCATTCCATAAATATAATTTAAGAGAGTGTGTTGTAAAATAAAAAGTGTTTGTGTGTTTTTACACATTTATACATTTACACAATTATATATAGTATTTAATATATATATAGTATTTAATATATATATAGTATTTAATATATATATATATATATATATATATATATATATATATATATAT
>CAIGQW010054063.1:8385832-8398566 GCA_903798125.1 Danio choprae | reverse complement strand
GTGTGTAGTGGATGGAGAGTGTGAATGGTGACTGGGGCTGATGGAACGTGCAGGGGGTGTGACACTAAGGCTGCTGTTGATGAAAGTGAGGGTAAAAATGTACACATATATAACGTAAATGAGTTCACCCCCTTTGAAAAGTAACATTTTAAACAATATCTTAATGAACACAACACTATTTTTTTAAATGTGAGAAGAGTAAGATTTATATAGCATCTGTTCAAGTTAAAAGATAAAACTATGGTTAATAATATAAATGAGAGAACAAAGTTTTGCATTATAAGTCAAAAATGAGTATACACCCTACTATAAGTCTCTGGAGCAAAGCTAAACTTTACAGTACAAATGTCTAATTTAACAAGTATTCAAACACAGGTGAGTCTAAATATTCATTATGCAGGTGTCCAGCTGATAGTTGACTATAAAATGTTGTTAGTTAAAGAAAACCCCTTTCCATTTCAGCAGTGGCTCCTTCTCACCATCTCTCCCTTACAGCAAACTAATTGGTGACGAGAAGTGGTTAAGGAAATTCTTCGCAAAGTTGTCAAACTGATTTCATGAGATCTTCAAAAAAATATATCATCTGGCATACAGTGCTCAGCATTAATGCGTACACCCCATTTTGAAAACAAATATTTTTATCCATTTGTCAGTGGATCTAGGTAATATATTTTGGTGCACTTGAACAAAACAGATTTATTAAACAAATACATTAATTTTAATAATATTTTAGTCACAGAATATCTTTACAAATAAAAAGATAATACATTTAAAATCAGGCAAAACATTGCAAACAAAATTACAAACTACAAAATTTTATAATAGTTTTTTTCCTTTGTTTTTCCCTCTTTTTGCAATTTTTATTTAATATTTTTCCCTAACTTATAATTTTTTTGACTGTTGTCATATGTTATTTTGCTAGGTTAGCTCCAGATTTGGCTTGATTACTGACTAATCTAATCTATATGCAACAAATATATTATTGTAAAGCATTCTATAAAGATATTAATTTAAAAGAGAGATTTGTGAGGGGTGTACTCAATTATGCTGAGCGCTGTATCTTAAACGGTTCCAGTTTTCAAACACTCTCCTTTTGATTTGACTCTAGATTCTTAGTTTGTATTTTCCTCTGCGTTACATCATAAAAAATTACTCATTTGATTTTTTTTCAGGTTACAAGAAAAACATTTGAACTATTTGTGAAACATGGCCTCAAATTTGTACCATGATTGTGTAAAATTAACGTGACAAAAGAAAAAATAAATATATTTATACATAAATTGAGTAAAACTCTTATGAAATGTATTAAATAATACACTCATTCCATTTTAATGATGTGCAATAAACGGCAGACTGTTTCTAAATTACCTTTACGTTAGTTGCTCTGTAAAATTTTCCAAACTTATATTATTGAATAATTGAGCTGTAAATGGAGAACAATTCTTTCAAGTGTTTCACCTGCGCTGTGATAGAAGATTTGTTATATGTGCACAATGATCAGCTAATTGGTCTGGTATGTCAGCCTGAATCAATTATGTGGTTCCAAGCAATTGGATTCTTCTGTTGGCATCAAGCAATGACTTCTGAGCTTATCCTATTATGTCTTGCATCTTGCTTATCTTGTATATTTGCCTTTTCTCCCTTGACAGCTGAAAAGATCAAAGCCAAAAACACGTTTCTGCACACAGACTTATGTAACATGAAAACACAGATGTTCCTAAGGATGTGCTGAGCGCTGGAACATCTCAGCAGACTAATGAATCTAGGCTGTGGTCTCAGGGGGGAAACGTACAGGAAGAGCACTCAACAACGCTCACTTGTTTCCATGTGTTACTTTCACATTCTCTGTATCTGACTTTTTTTTTTTTTTTTTTTTGCTGTGCTTATTTGGGATTAAATTTTAACCTGGAGCAAAAGGAGTCGGATCCAAAGCAGCTCCCGATTTGCAGATAAAGAGCTTCGTTTTTTGCCCCCCCCTCAAGCTACTGTAGTATTTAAAGGAGGACTTTGTTGCAAATGACATTATGAAGAGAGACAGGAATAAATTGCATTCACCAGCCCAAGGCCAGAGGGCCTGGAGTGTTTATATAGGTATGCAGCTCAGAGCTCCTCATGGTCAGTCTGGATCAGCTTTGTTTGTCTCTCCCCGTGCAGATTTGCCATCATTGAAGTTTTTGCTGATGTGTCTGAGATTTGCCCTCTTAGGAATCCTTTTGTATCACATTATGTCACATTTGTGGCCCACTGTGCAACTGTAAGCAGATTAAATTAGTGTAAATTATGCAAGTGTGTTCAAAGGACTGACAAATTGGCAGGTTTACCATTCATTATTGTTGTGATTTCATCTTGCACTTAGTAAATTAGCATGTAAGTCTTGCTAAATATGATCTGGGTCTTATTTTCTTTATCATTTGCTCATTTTGTGCACTAAATAATTGTGAGCATACTTTTAAATTATATATTGTACAGTTGAAGGCAAAAAAAGAAGGCAAAAAATAAGCGCTGCTTATTGGAAAGTTTTTAATCAAATAGTTTTGAATGATATATTTGAATAAACATATTTGAATGAATTTCTTTTGTCTTTGTCATGATGACAGTAGATACTATTTTACTAGTTATATTGGAAAGTACTAGTATTCAGCCTATGCAATTTAAAGGTCTGCTTTAAACTGCTTTCATTCCAGCTAAAACTAAAATAAATAAGAAATAATAATTCTGGGCTTTCTCCAAAAGAAAACCCCATTTTAGAAAATACTGTGAAACCATCACTTGGGAAATATTTGGAAAAAGACTGTATGTACTTCAACTGTATCTAAATGCAGTGTACAGTCATGTGATTCATATTTCAATACACTTTTACACTTTCACTGACATTTACCAGCTTCATTTTTCTACCAGTAGCAATGCTATGGAATTTTTCATAATTTACTGTTATTAATAAAGTACATTCAACATCTAACAAGGGAACTGTAAAATATAATGTTTTCAAAGCATCTCATTTGAAATGATTACAAAATGTGCTACAGCAATGAAAGTATATTCTCTTTAAGTACAATTTATTTCATTAATATTATACTATCTCCAAATACAGTTTTTAAATATTGAAGATCATTTATAAATAAAAGATGCTGCATAATCTCTTCATATATTATAGTGTTAATGAATTTTTCTTATTTTGATAGAACAGCTGTCTGCAAGATATGTAGGAATTGCATTTTTATAACCCCCATAACTTAAATCTATATGAATTTAATCTCAATTTGTTTGGTCATTAACTCCCTTTTGCTCAGTTTGTAGCTGTGATATCTTATCGGGTGAAGAGTTCCTTCCAGTATCTTGGTTTTCAATCTGTCTTTGAATCGATATTCACATTTTAATTTTAATGTCATCAATATGCTCCATTCCTTTGGGTTGGACAAAATGGATATTACAAATGAGAAACTGTTCAAAACCCGAGGCTGATTTCACACACTTGCATCATTCAAGTAGCATGCTGACATCACTGACAACTTTGACAATGGAAACACATGGATGATCGAAATACAAAAGAAAACGCATTCATCAAAATCCAAACAGACTCAAGGTGCATATCACCTTTTCTCATAAATATTAATGAGCAATTAATAATTTATAAAAATGCGGTACAGAACAGGTGCGAGAGAGCCTCAAAGTTTATTCCTAATTTTTTTTTTTTTTGCCAGTACATGCCTTGTGGTTGCAAACGCAGGCACGTCTACCCTTTTAATACACACTCAACATCTCGATGTAAGATTAAAGTAAGTTTATGAGTTTTCACATCTTGTGAAACCAGACGGACGTGCCTCTGAGGAGGATATCATAAGTTCAGTTTAACTCCGTGTAGATGATGAGGATCGAAAGCACACACAAAAAATCTCTGACAAAATATGTACTTTCTCAGGCAATTTCTTTAAAGTGCTGCACTAACTGCGCCTGAGGGTAAATCCCTTCTCACGGAACCTTCATTAAGTGAAGAAAAAATTTTAAAGTGAAAATCAGATGACAACAGGGACTGTCGAGCATACCACATGCTCATGTTTGGAAATGTTCTCGTTTATGATCAAAAATTACATATGTTTTATGTAAAATGCCTGAGTATGACCCTACTACCACTTTGATGCGTATTGTCTCTTAAACTTTGAAAGGATTCTTCACCCAAAAGTCTTTGCACCCTGAAGTTCTTCCAAACCTAAATGGGCTTCTTTGTTCTGCTGAACAAAAAAGAAGATATTCTGAAGAATGTTGGTTACCGAAGAGTATATGATAGCTGTTGATTTTTTTTTGTTTGTTTGGACTATTGTTAGATGTGTTAGATTTTCCTTGAGGGCCCAAATTTAGTCTTGTTTCAGCCAAGATGTATGTCTATGTTTGAATGTCTATTAGACGTCTTTTAAACATAAAATTTATTGGTGTGGTGTTTGACTTCAAAAGAAAAACACACTGTTAACGATTTTGTCAATTTACAGAGTATTTAACTGTAATATGACAGTTATGCAGTATGTTACTGTATTTTAAAGTTGCATTGTGAAAATTACTGTATATTTTACAGTAAATATATACAAAATTCTGTAAATACATATACAGTACAACATGATAAATGGTGCTGTAATTTTTGCTGTATCTGATTTACAGTAAATTAATGGCAAACTGCTGCCAGTAAGTTACCGTAGATTCTACAGGAAATTGTTAACTGGGCCAGTTGGCATTTCTGTGTGGAGTTTGCATGTTCTCCCGGTGTTCGCATGGGTTTCCTCCTGGTGCTCTGGTTTTTCCAACAGTCCAAAAACATGCAGTATAGTTGAATTGGGGAAACAAAATTGGCCATAGTGTATGAGTGTGTGTGAATGCGAGAGTGTATGGGTGTTTCCCATTACTGGGTTGCGGCTGGAACGGCATTCGCTGCGTAAAACATATGCTGGAATAGTTGGCGGTTCGTTTCGCTGTGGTGACCCCTAATAAATAAGGGAGTAAGGCGAATGAAAATGACTGACTGACAATGTGCTTACATTCATATACGTCTTAGGCCAGCATTAGATTTGTTGTTTTAGCAATGGTTTAATCATCATATATGTGACCCCCTGTGACCCTTTTGTTAAATTGCTACTGTAAATATATCAAAACTCAATTTTTGTTTAGTGGGCATTGCTAACAAGTTAATTTGAACATAAGTTAATTTAAACACAGTTTTATGAGTATTTACATTTTTTTGAACCCTTGATTTTCAAATGGTTTTGATTCTTGATTTTCAAATAGTTTTATTTCGGCCAAAAATTATCTTATCGTAGCGAACCACACACCAATGGAAAGCTTGTTTATTCAGCTTTCATATAATATATAAATCTTATGACTGGTTTTGTGGTCCAGGGTCACATTTACTTATCTCTCGGTCTCCACCTGAACAGTGCAATATTTGAGGATAAAAACAGCTGGTAAAACACTGATAGCTCTGAACTGGACTATAATGGAGGCAGGTGGACAGATAAAAAAATATAGATAAACAAATAAAATACACCTAAATTTAAAGGTGAACTTGGAGAAATGCTGAAAGAATACTTCAGAACATTCTGACTAAAAAAGATTGTGCTTAGAGCCAAGGGAAGTTTTGCCTGAAAAAGCCATTATGTTCTGAAAATTGTGGTTTATTTTATTTTGTGGACATGTTTCTTATGCTTTGTGCTTTATCTTAGTGAAGAGACCAAACACACACACACACACACACACACACACACACACACACACACACTCGCACGCACGCACGCACGCACGCACGCACGCACGCACGCACGCACACACACACACACACACACACACACATTGTGTTTTAAATTGTGTTATTTCGGCATATTTTAAATGAACAAGCCCACCAAAAATGTTTTTTTTGAGTGATGTGTATTTAAAGATATTTGTCTTGAAAATATTAACCTGAAACAATGAAAATCATATAAGAAGATTCAATAAAAAAAAGTATTCTGAGATGATTATCCCACTCCTACCTCTAAAACAAACCATAACCATTTTTTTCAAAATATGCACAGTATAAAAAAAGAGATACAAATGTTACCATGTTACTGTATTGTCAATTACAATCCTCTCTGGCAGAACAAAATAGTTTTGTGTGAGATATAGAGCAGAATTTAACCATTGAAAATATATAATCCCAACCCACTTAATTGAGTGCATTTCTCACTTAAACAAACCCAATTGTTTTCTTCAATACTGTGAAACCTTTCGTAAAATGTCTTGAAACTGAAGCAGCAGTTTGTGAATTTACTACATGAATATATAGCATGGGCTATATGCTTCATGCTAATAATTGCTACCAAGGATGAGGATTAAGGTCGCTAAATAAAAGCTTGAATCTCTTGAATCCCCCCCTCGTATGGATTCTAAAGATTTAAACCACAGTGAACAAATAAAAGGAACTTTTTTTTATTTTAAATTGTGTCGTTGGTGTATTATTTAATCAGTATTTCCTGTGTGACCTGATAAAGACCTTGTAGGTCGAAATGTTGTCTAATTTAATTGTCTTTTGAGAGCTAAAGTGGCAGTGTGCTAATTTAGTTTACTTCTGCTGCTATTTTTAATCACAGCATGACTAAAGGGGACTGTGGAATAATTATAAGCAATGGTTTAATGATTGCATATTTCTATTTAAAATGATGTAATTCTTCACTATACATAAAGATGAATATTTTAAGTGAGTAAATCTGATCATACATAATATACATTATATATGTTGTCGAAACATCAATATTGTATGTTTATATGCCTCCATATTTCATACCTCTTGCACACATGTATGCTGTCAATGCATGAATATTTTACGTTTCAGCATCTCTGCAAATGTACTGTGAAATAATGACCAGAAGTCATGTTTTAGAGTCGAACAGTCACATTTTCTTACATCCATCTATTGTCTGTGGATAATTATTTGTCCACTTATAAGAATTACAGTACATGTTTGTGTGTGTCACCATTGCTTTTCAGTCATTTTGAAGCATCAGATTTGGAGGTGCAATTGCATTACAGTTCATGGCCTGACAGAGGTGATTTATTTTTTTTGTTTCAAAAAATCTCACTTTGTGTTTATTCGAAGAAAAAAAGTCAAACAGATCTGGAACAGCATTAGGGTGAGTAAACGACAAGAGAATATTTGGTGAACTTTTTCTAAGTTATGCACTTATAATCTCTCCCTCCGGTGAGCTGTTAAATGCTGCAACTGGATCATTAACTGATTTGGTTAAACTCCTGAGTGAATCATTCAGACTGGCTTTGTGAACTGGATCAACTGATTAATTGGCTAAAAGGAACAATTCGTTCAAGCTGCAGGCATCACAGTTTTTCTCAAACATTCTCATACTAGCTTTTCATGAACACGATATTCAGTGAACAGTTACTTAAATTCAAGGTTGTTCCTCACAAGAAACTATCATATATCTTTAAAATCTCCAAACGGACTCATTTTGTGCTCCACTGATAAAAACAAATCTTCAGTGGTTTGAAATTACATTTTCTTTTTGTCGTCATCATATTCACCCTTCACTTAATGCTATATTGTCACAAAAAATCCTATACATTTTTATCTATTACAATTTTATGGTAAAAGGTTTATGTTAAGCTTTGGACGTAGGGTTAAGAGATCTATATATGTATGCATATATTCCTTATCGATATAATGATTAATAAAAAGTTTGAAAAGGCTGTTACGTTTGAAATATTTTAGCATATTTATCTATAACTCAAAATGTTATATATATAACAGTTCTGTCTGGTCCTTGAATCTGATTGGCTGATAGTCGTGCGATATTCTGCCAGTAACAGCACTCGTCCAGCCTCTTAACCCTTCACCCTTGTGTATTACTCCGCCCACATACAGCAACAAGCAGAGGACACTCTACAGTTTGACAAATATTCCTGCTGTTGGACAACGTAATGTACTTTTGAGGCTTTTTTAGTCGAGAATGTAGTTTTTTAGATTGCAACTATGCAGTTTATTTATAAGGATAGTGACTATTTTTAAATATTTATCATTTCTGAGAGACAGTGCGTCGACGGCCATTAGCCTGTCTTTGAGCAAAGACGGTTGACGATGTTTATCCACAAGATGGCAACACAGCCGCATAATAAGCCCTTAGAGGATGAAAACAGCGTAATTTCTAACTACAGCTGATCAAATCATTATTAAACAGGTAAATTACTTTCTAAGTTGATCTCTCTCTTTTGTATGTTGTAGTGCTGCATTTATACCATAGTAATATTGTGATCTCCCGATTGCAAACTGAGATGGCATGTCATGCCATTCAGCCTTATAATCTTAAAATGTGAACAAAATCACCATTCAAATACTAGCTCTAAAGTGACGTTAGTAAATGAGCAACAGTTTCTGCTTTTCTGATGTCAGCTGCAGATTTGAATGAATGGCAGAAGAAAGTAGTTCCTCTTACAAAAGGGTTTTGAGACTTTTGGGTTTGATTTTCTTTTTTATACACACGATTATGACGTCGAACTGCTGTATAAACACAACATCACACTCGTAGCAGTGCGATGTGGCTGTATATCGTCATTGGTGGGACACTAAGACACTCTGCCTGCAGCCTCGTGCCAATGCACGCCTCCCACCAGTGCCGATATACAGCCACATTACACTGCTACTCGTGTGATATTGCTCATTTATATATATATATATAGTTTATTTTAATGTTTCATAATATCTATGCATCAAAGAGCTAAAAAGAGCTGTTTTTTTTATATCCAGACAATATCTCATGTCTCTGCATCAGTCACTAAAGGCCTGTGAAGTTGTGCCTCAAGCATGTTAGAGACATAAAAATGGCTTTCTGTATAATTCAGACAGATCTATTCATCTGCAAATGCATTTCGTTTCAGTTCCAGAACATTATCAGCAGACATTTGTGCTGATATGTGGAATTACAGTCATTTTCTAGAAGCCCACTATGCATCATATACAGCTTTTCTTTTACATTTCACCATTATACTATACACTTATATATGCTGATTGAAAAGGCTTTAACGATATTCTCATTCTACCTTTAGCGGATGTATGTTAAATGCATGTTATATGAATGTATAGCAACCCTATGTTGTTTCATAGTGATTTTGAAATATAGTATAAACAATGATTTGTTTGAATAAAGTAATGATTCTGTAGTAGGTTTTACAAGAAAAAAGCCTTTCAGTCTTTCTATTTCTAATAATTTAGTCTACTGTATAAACTTGCAGTTTATTTTAGTAACAAAAACCAAGCTAACAAACATGACATTGACAAGTTGACTTGAAGATAAGAATGAGCTTAACAAAGACTCACCAAATAACATGTTATATTATTTAACGGGACAATTGTTTCTACACTATATTTAATTAGTGAATTCTGCTTTCAACCACAAAATTCTCCATTTTATTTTATTTTATTTTATTTTATTTTATTTTATTTTATTTTATTTTGAATTCTGACTAGTCTCAGCCCCTTCAATTTCTTTTCTTTTCTATTAATTAAAAAATCTAACCAAATTTGGTGTCAGACACTTTTATTTTATTTTATTTTATTTTATTTTATTTTATACATTATTTTTGGAGGGACGAGAATAGATTAGATATGATTTTTATTTCCAACTGCTTAGCAGAGTGCCAGAAATTAGCTATTTAGTTGTGAACCCATTGTATTATATTTGCATTATTTACATGCACTTTACTACTGAAAATGTTTTCTACAATTTCTTTCACTTCTCATCATTTTTTACTTTATTTAGTTTTGTCTCTCTCTATCTCTCGCTCTCTTTTTTATATTTGTTTAGGGTTGAAATTTGCTCCAGCTGTTTCATCAGAGTGCCGGAAATGAGCAATTGAGTGTGCTCTTGTGAAGCTTTATGGAGATGCTTCACCCTTGGCCGGATCTGATTGGTTTGAAGAGCCCTCACTGTATATGACAACAGCTGCGCATCTGCATGAATGCCATATACTATAAAACACACATTCCACACTCCATACGTTGTTGAGGAGACAGAATAGCAAAGAAACACATCCCAGACTCACTATTTTTGCCCCCTTGTCATTACGCATACTGATTACTTGAAAACAAAGAAAACTTGTAATGTTCAAAATTTAATTTCATTAACAGCTCATTTGTCGAACAGGGCCCTCATAAATGGCTACAGTCACATTCACATCTCATTGAATAGGGTTCCAGTAGCTTTGTCACCCATTCAGCCATCTGTTAATCCTGGCAAAGGGCCCGACACAAGGGCACAACCAGTATGGCCAGGTTGGCTCATACCCGAGGTGTGAAAATTAGCATGAAACAGGAGGAACTTTTACACAACAAGAAACAGCTCCATTATTCTGCACACATACTCATTGCTTATCTTCTGATTGCTTATGTTTGATTTCAGGAATAAAGCGCCCTTTTTAGTTTTACATTTCTAAACTGAGTTTGTTTTGTTTTGTCATCACGGACCATATGCATAATGTTTTGTCCTCAAATGAGGGTTAAATAGGGTTTAAAAAGTTACTAATAGTTATCACTATACTTCCCCAGTTGATTGATCACATTAATAATAATAATAATAATTTAACATTTTGATCTTTTGTTACTAAATGTTTTATTACTAAAAGTACTATTAAGTTTTCAAAATAATCATGTTTACATATGCAAAGTAGACATTATTTCATTAAATTTCATCATTTCATCATGTGTATACATTTCTAACACAGAAATTTGAACACTGAGGAAGTCCTTTTTTTATGTATTGTTCAATTTTTATTAATTTATTGTTGGCAGTTATGCAATCTAGCACAAGTTTTAGGCCTAGGGAATGCCATGATGTTTTAGCCCAAACCATCGCTGATTCACCCCCATGCTTCACACTTGGCATGCAACTATCTAAATGGTATGCATCTTAGGGGCTTTTCCACACCATAACTCTCCCTGATGTGGGAAGACAGTGAAGGTGGACTCATCAGAGTTTCACATTCATCAATTTCACAAATCAATTTATGTTTCACATTGTTCACAGCCCAAGATTTTTGCTGCTGGCACCATTGAAACTGACGTTTGGCATTGGCACGAGTGACCATAGGTATAGCAGCCCGGTCATGTATATTGACCCTGTGGAGCTCCTGACAAGCATGTTTTGTGGAAACAGGAGAGTTGAGGTGCACATTTAATTTTGCAGTGAGTTGGGCAGCTGTGGTATTACTTTTTGTATACAATCCAGGTTAGCACCGCAGAACCCTTTTAGACAGCTTCCTCTTTTGTCCACAGTTACTTCTGTTGGATGTGGTTTGTCCTTGGTGGTATTCTGACATTACCTTCAATACCGTGGCTCTTGATACATCACAAAGACTTGCTGTCTTGGTCACAGATGCGCACCAGCAATTAGTCTTCAAATTGTCTTGCAAATCAATTCAATGCCAAACCCTAGATGTCTATTTGACATTCACGCATTGATGCCCTTTTGACTATAATAATAATGACACAAAAAGTATTATAATATAATATTTTTTTTATCCATCTGATCAGTTTGGATTTTGTATCTCTACAATGCATGTAAAATACCTTGATGTCAAAAGGAGATACAATTGACATCTATTGTAAAATTGGCTTTAATAACAATTTTGTAATCAATCAATTTTGTTTTTTGATGCCAATTTTAGATGTCAATTTGATGCTGTTTTGACATCAAGGTGTTTAATTTACCCCAAATCGCTTTGCATTTTGTACGTGTTTTTTAATGTCGTTTTGATATCAAGGTGCCCACTGAGAAACAACACTGAGAAATAGAAATCTAGACACATAAACTGCTAGATTAGATTGAAAAACAAAATGCTTTATGAAAAGCCAAGGAAACCCAAATCCTAAAATTGACTGTTGCATTTTAGCCTGCAGGGTCTTGCTTTAATTAAATATTAGTAGCTCTGCTAATTAAAAGCTACTTAGACATCAAATTACATCTATAATGTTGATCTGTATGTACAAAGCTAAGATGGTTTGTTGTTGCTATGCATAATGTGGAAATTTGAAGAAGTCTTTCCTCTGCCATCCGCAGATCTAGAGCAATCCATGTTCTTTCGGAGGAAATAATACTATAAACAATGCAAGAAAATGCTGACTGGGAAGGAGATATGAGAAGCTTGAACTTATGGAAACGCTTAGGCTCAGTGAGATTTGTGGGAATTGCCTTTCACTGTCAGCACATATACACTAGCATTTCGCTGGCACTTCAGTCTATTGGTGAATATTTTTGGTTTAATTGTGTTATATCACACTAGCACACTAGAATTCATGAGTGTGTAGTATAAACAAAATCACAAATGTAAGTTAAGCTATTAGTGAGTAATACTGAAAAATATTTTGGACACAAATTATTGTTATTTTGTCACTGTTGCACTACAAGTGTTGTGAATTCACAGAGGAACATAGTCAGCACTTTTCAACAAATTGGCTGAATAATTGACTAAATAATACAATGATTCATTTATAAACGCTTGTTACTTTCTTGAATAAATCTGTGTTTTTGTACAATTAGGCAAAATTTATGAGCTGAATGCACAATTCTGCATATCTAAGGAACACACAGCAGCTTTTTGGGGGGCTGAATCTGTGTTTTGGAACAAACTAGTTGAGCAAATAATAATAATAATAATAATAATAATAATAATAATAATAATAATAATAATAATAATAATAATAATAATAATAA
>CAIGQW010054063.1:8358656-8375255 GCA_903798125.1 Danio choprae | reverse complement strand
GTGTGTGTGTGTGTGTGTGTGTGTGTGTGTGTGTGTGTGTGTGTGTGAGAGAGAGAGAGAGAGAGAGAGAGAGAGAGAGAGAGAGAGAAAGAGCATTGAGCACTGAGAGCTGCGTCAGAGCTGAGCTCATTAATATCCACGACAATAAGGACCTTAGGAAGTAAAGAATAAGCATATGAAACTATTCCTGAAGGGTCAACGCGGTGGTGCAGTGGGTAGCACAATCGCCTCACAGCAAGAAGGTCGCTGGTTCAAGCCTCGGCTGGGTCAGTTGGCATATCTGTGTGGAGTTTGCATGTTCTCCCCGTGTTCGCGTGGGTTAAGCCACATTCATACATATTTTTTGTAGATATGAGAGAACAATTTAACTTACTGAATCAATGCAGTATATGGCACCTTTTTTGTATTTGTACTAAAGTAATGTAAATAGTTGCATTCAATTATTATTTTATTTATTTATTTATTTTTTCAAATTTCAGTTTAAACGGCCTTCAAAAGTTAGGATATTATGTGCACATTAAAAAAAGGCAATGCAACAAATTAAAGATGTTCGTCATATCTTAGCTTTTCAAATGTAACCCTCTTTGTAATCGTCAACATTTTCAGAAGTAACAATAATTCAATTACACATATTTTTTTGTACTTAAATTGCATAATGCTATTACATGTAACTAGTTTCTCCACAACATTTACTATGACCATAGAGTAGCAGTATCATAGTATTATCATTTTTCGGTTCTATATTTTATTGCTGTTTAATACATTTTGCTCTAAGGTTTGTTTCAGCCAAGATTCAGCAAAAAAAAAAAAAAAAAAGGTTTATCATGTTGGAATAAACCCAAACACTTTTATTAAAAACAGAAAATTACTAACATGACAGATTTATTCATTCTGAAGTTGTTTCACTCCCACCAAATGTTCTTAAAGGACAAACATAAATTCTTTAGAGCTGTTACTCTAGAACCACTCAGATTGATTCAGTCCAATTCATGAATAAATAGTTCAGTGAGACGCTGTAAAGAATTTAAATTAAATTGTTCCCAAGGAAAAACAACACAGATTCATTTTTATTAATGAATCGCTCTTAAAAGCTGCATCTCAAAAGTCTGTCCAGGCAGCCATTGTTGCGGGCCTTTGACATTAACTAAAACCAAAGACATGAAGGAAATGCTCTTATTCACTCTGAATCAAAGATCTGAGTACATCTCGTACTGTAGGTAAGGCTCACCGAGGAGTCTCTGGTATCCTCAGCATTGGTTTATTCTCTGTCAGCTGAAGAGAAGCAGTCCTCTGAAGATTTTTTATGATCCATATGACCAATCCCAGGATCAGTCGATAGTCTCGGAGAGGAAGTTAGTGTTACAGGGGCGAACACTCAGGGGGAAAACAGTGGGAGATAAAAGTCTACCTCATGCATAAATATTTATATCAGTTGTGGATGGGGGTTGAGAAATTGAATCTCATTGCTGTGACTCACCATGTGACAAGTGCTAGATCAGAAGACTCATATTGTTGGTAGAGCTTTCGGCAATCATGCCCTTAGACCAAGCAACGGGCTGGTGGGTGCAATGGTCTGTCATCTCCATTAAGCAGGAAAACTACAACATGGATGGGCAGAATAACTCACTCAGGCTTAATGTGCAAAATAAGCTGCAGTGGTGTGCACAGCCTCTGTAGAAACCCATAGAGGAACATTATCTGATGTGACAAGTTGCATCGGTGATTGATTTGTGCGCTTTATTGTGTTCTGGTTTAAACCGGTATGAATGAAAAGGTAGTGCTGTAATTAAGCCTGAGCTGTTGTGGGCTCTTTGGTTGATGATTCAGCATGTTCCCATGAGGATAACGCCACGGCCAACAACACAAAGCTGGTAATGAATGCTTGGAAAAATCGATAGCACTGTTGTTTAATTTGTAACACCTGTGTCATGGATTGCCAAAGTTGTTTTAAATACTGTAATTCTAATTATGTTGTGTTGGAAAAATGGAAATGTTTATGCAGTGAATCTGTTTGTATCTCATCCTAGGACACAAAACTTCTTTTTTAAAAAAAATCTGAAATTGAGATTTATATCTTAAAGCTGAATAAATAAGCATTTTAATTGATGTATAGTATGTTAGGGAAATATTTGTCTAAAATCTGTTTGAAATCTAAAATCTGAGAGTTCAAAAATATCTAAATACTGAGAAAACTTTTTTTAAAGGTGTTTATATTAAGTACTTAGCAAGGCTAATTACTAACCATTAATCAAGTTTTGATATATTTACAGATGTATGTTGTATATGTACAATATTTTGTCATGGAACATGAGCTTTACTTAATATTTGAATGTATTTTGGCATAAAATAAAAAGCATTTTGACCCATACAATGTCATGCAAGACATAAGAAGTTTTGTGATCGAGAGTCACATATTCGCAATCAAAAGTATTCAATGTTTTATATATTTATGCAAACTTGGGCTTTTTGGACCCAAAAATCAACTGTGACAGAAACTTGTAAGCACTAAGATGCATCATTTATAGGAGGTTATGAAACCTAAAAGACTTTCTTTAATTTTTGGGGGGTTGAATAATTGTGCATGTATTTTGCAATTATTTTTCGTAAAATTAATGTTTATTCACATTTTTGTAATATACACCTTTCTGAAAAATGAAGTTTCAATGTAGCTAGCTACTTTTAGGAAGTAACTTGTAGTGTGTCTAGCTACTTTTTTAGAAGTGTAATTTGCTAATAGCTTATACTGTACATTTCCTGATGAGTAGCTTTCCCAGCACTGATATGTATTAACCTTGAAATGACATTTTTCTGAGCCTAATTACAAAAGCAAAACACAAATAAATAAAGTAGACTGCAGAAAACAAAGAAACTGCAGGAAAACATCTTGACATTTTTTTCCTCTTGACATCCTTATGTCCTCTTATTTATATTGAAAAAAAAAATCAATGCCGACATTTTCTAATTTGTGGAGCTGCTTGTCAACCTAATTTTCCTATTGGCCAGATAATAATACCAATAAACATTTGCATATATCAGAAAACACTGTTATGTGTGCCAATATTTCATGAATCCCTATGATCTGTCTGTTAGATGGTCTTGGCCTATAGTTGGTGATAGCCTGGATGCCTTGTCACATATACGTTGTGTATTATTGCTGTCACTGAATTGGCTGTGGATTCTCTGTGAATTTGCATGCTTTACCTTACAGATGGCCTGGGACAGCTTGGTCCTTGCTGTTCATAGCGCTGCCTTGTTATCGGCTCTGATGATAGTCATGAGTCCTCAGCAGAGCTTGTATTTCCACAGTTATCCACGGCTTCTTTTTGGAGTGTATAGTGATGTCATGCTTGCTGATGTAGAGTAGCTTGTCAATGATGCCATGTATTCCTCCAAGTTGGTTGAAGTTGCCGGTTGCTGCAGTGTTTCTGAACCTGTGCAAGTCAGTGTGCTCAAAACTGACCACAAGTGCAGAGATGGCTCCTGCCGACCAGGTTGTCATTTGGTTCTGAACTGGTCTTTTACATTTGAAGAGCAGTCTATATGAAAATAGTATTGTAACAGTTGAATAGTTGAAATGCGTAAACACAATCTAATGTGTTTGTAACTCTTGTTGAGAAGTCCATATATTGATAGAATTTAGAAAGCACTTTTTTGGAGAAGGGTCTGGCTGCAGACCAGGTGCAGATGCAAGCTGAGCTGCATGCAATGCTTTTATTGGACACACCTAACCCAGCCCCTAACCCAACCTCTCACAGTGACATCACTAGCTCCATTGAGTGCATTGTGTCTGAGATTACATGTCTCAGCTTGCATATGCCAGTCTGCAGTCAGATACTATTGCTTTTTTGAGATTAACATGAATGAAATTTCCCACAACAATAAACAGTCTATCAGAGTTAGTGTTCTGCTGTTCACTAATAGCATGTACAGTTCAAATAGCTTTATCATTTGCACCGCATACTGCATTTAAATCCCAAACTCAGCAGAAAATAAGGTTTAATGTCCACATGAAATCAAAATTTGAAATCAAATGAACATGAAATGTGTATTACATTTGGAATATTAACAACAAATATGTTTGGACTGCTTTGCATATCTCTTAAAAGGACAGCTTGGGATAGCATACAGTATGACATTTTAACATATAATATGGATACAATAAATGGATGTAATTGTGAATTTAATAGAAGACAAGCCTAAGTAAATTCTGAATAAATTTAAGCACTATTAAATGCACCTTCACCAATGAGATCAGTTTAGTGTATCTTTAATAAATGTCATATGTATACAAAAACACTGCACAAAAGTAGCATTTACATTACAGTTTTAAAGTCATCTTATCTGCGACATTTCTTAAAATACTGCAAACAAAATGAACTGCATTTTACACTCACAGTTAAGGACAAATTGCAATACTGGAATATAAAAAAAGAAAAAGATAAGCCCTTATATCTGATTAGTTTTTTCACCAACCAGCATAGGTCTAAATTATCATTTCCCTACTTCAAATTAATCATAACCTCATAACAATCAGACTTATCTCAGGCTCAGTCCATTAATCAGTCAAAACTATTTCCCAACCTCATTTCTGCCTTAATTGAAATTAGGTTGTGCGCATAATTTGGAGATTTCTGACTGGAGCATAAAACGCTGCATACTTGTTGTAGTCATTGCTTGTGCTTATAGAAGTAAAACAAACGATCGTAGACTAATATTCATTTACTGATTGGTTTATCGATGAAGCATTCATTGATAAAGAACACGGCTGATTAAATTTTATCCATTGAATTATACTACCCTGTTGCTTAAACTAAAACACAATAATAAATCTACACAAAAAACTGCTAAGTTGTTGTAATTAAAATTTGGTAAAATATGAAAAACCTACAGTGGCGGAGAATTAAGAAAACACATGAAAACACTTACAAACTGAATTCATCAATTTGACAACACGCATGCAAAAAAAAAATCCCACAACACATACAAATACAGAAACGTCCTGGTTACGTCCGTAACCCACGTTCCCCGAATAGGTACGTAGGTAAAGAGTACGTCAGACGACCAATCACTAGTAAGAGAACGGGCCAATGAATGCAATGAATTGGCAAAGCTCAGCTCCACAGCTGACAGTATTTAGCTATTAGTGCTATATAAGCTGTCGGCTGAGAAGCGAGCATTAGAATTTGCCTGCTGAAGAGCTGAACACTCAGCTAACAGCTGGAGACTGTGGTAGTGGAACCAGACATATGGAAGAGTGTATGGAAATGCCACAGCAGCCAAGCCCGTCACGCTCCTGATGTGCAGTTTTCCAAACGTAGAGTGAGCACACAAGCATCACCAAGAGCGCAACCTTCCAACGTCCCCTAAGCCCTTAATTACCATTACATGGGAATAATTAGAAATAGATCGGGGGTCGTAATTGAACTTTTACCTAGCTAAAGTAGTAAAGTAGGATTTTTAGAATATGACAGTACGTTGGGAAAGCGTGCCAGTCCCTGAAGGGGGATGATGCTGAGGAGACCACCTGCTACCCAAGAGGGGAGAATTGATAGTAATAGAGCATATGGACTAGCCCTAATGAGGGGGAGTACTTCATATGATAAGCTGATTAGCGGGTAGGGAAGACACGGGTCCGGGAGACATCACTCTGAATTCTCTAGGGTTCACAGAGCGGGAAACTTACTAGCAGAATACAAAAGGCGCACGCATCTCCGGGTTAGGGAGCATGGCGCAGCAAGCGTTATTGATACTGAGCTTAATTTCCTCCCGATTGACCAGGGAGGAAACAGGCTCCACTCAAAGATTATAAAATCTTGTGAATGTGTTAGGTGTCGCCCAGCCCACAGCTCTGCAGATATCTAGAGGCGCTGCGTGCTAACGCCCAGGAGGAGGCGACACTTCTAGTAGAGTGTACTCTCACATTCAGGGGACGCGGCTCGCCGTGGCATTCATAAGCAATGTTGATGGCATCAACTATCCAGTGGGCCAACCTCTGTTTTGATACGGCACTTCCCTTCTGCCAACCACCATAACAGAAAAAGAGCTGTCCACAAGATCTTAAGTTTTGCGTTCGTTCCACGTAAAGGCGCAAAGCGCGAATGAGACAAAGCAGTGAATAGGCTGGGTCTGCCTCCTTCGAAGGCAGTACTTGCAGGTTCACCACTTGATCTCTAAATGGGGTGGTAGGAACCTTGGGCACATAGCTGAATTCCAGGCACGATTCCCTGACCAAAAATGTCTTTAAATCCCAGACTCTCTTGAACGATGCCAACGCAATCAGCAGAGCTGTCTTCATGGACAGGATTTTCAAAGATACCGAGTCGAGTGGCTCGAATGAATCTCTCTGCAGAACCGCCAGGACTACAGAGAGATTCCAAGAGAGCATGAGAGGGGGGCGGGATAGATTTAATCGCAGCGCAACTCTGAGGAATCAGATGATTAGATTACGGTGACAGCCTACACTCCAGCTTGTACTGAAGGAAGGATAACACAATGCTAATCTGGCAAGTTCGGGGGTCTTCTTGATAAGAAGTGCACCACTCAGTGAATAGACTCCACTTCAGGGCGTAGACATGCCTCGTAGAGGGTGCTCTAGCCTGAGTGATGGTGTTAACCACCGCAGCCGGTAAGTCACCTAAGTCTTCCACGCTCCTTTTATGGACCACACATGGAGGTTCCAGAGATCTGGGCGCGGATGCCAGAGGGTGCCCCGTCCCTGGGAGAGGAGGTCCTCTCTCAGGGGAATGCACCAGGGAGGGGAGTGTGAGTGTGAGTTTGGCAACCGAGGTCCAGTTGGGCCAGAGAGGCGCAACAAACAAGACCTGCTCCAGGTCCTCCCTGACTTTGCACAATGTCTGTGCGATTAAGCTCACTGGCAGGAACGCATATTTGCACATACCCGGTGGCCAGCTGTGAGCCAGCTCATCTGTGCCAAGGGGGGCTTCGGTCAGGGAATAAAACAACTGGCAATGGGCTTTTTTAGGAGAAGTAAACAGGTCGACCTGGGCTTCGCAGAAACGCTCCCATATCAACTGGACCACACCGGGGTGGAGTCTCCATTCTGCTCGGGACACTAGCTGCTGTGAAGCCAGCGCTGAAGTGGTCTCATATGAAGCAAACCGAGCGGCGTGACAGCAGCTACAGATGCCATATGCCCCAGGAGCCTCTGAAATAATTTCAGTGGGACCACTGTATTCCTGTCGAGCTCTCTCAGATTGCATCTGATTGCATCCTTCGCCAAGACGTCAGCAATCTCCTACAGTTCGCGAATGGCACCATTGGAGCGATCACTGATGTGTCAGCAGAGGGGCAGCTTAGGAAGGGAGTGCTCACCCCGGGAAGCAGAGCGGCCCGAGGAAGAGCTAAAAATAAGAGAGTGTCACTTACCTTCCTCCCTGGATCCTGCGATGAGACTGGACTGAGAGAAAGACATCCGTTCTTTTGCACTGTGGGAGCCTGAGGCGAGGGGGCCCGGCACTGCGAGCTGGAAGGCAGAGCGTCCCAGACTGGCAAGGCTCGGGTTTGCACACTTGGAGAGAGAGGAAACTGCTCTTTTATTGAAAATGTGGGTACTGCCGACCCAGAGGCCAGCAGTGGTCTTAAAGTCGATTTTGTTGACTGGAATGATACTCGGCCCTCCACCGAGGAAAAAGCAGGTCCCCTCTTCTCTGGATGGCCCATCTCAGGGACACTTCACGGTCTGTTTACCAGACTAAATGGCGGTCTGGGGCAGGGGCGTCACAGTCCTGCAGGAGGCTCTGCGTTGTCACTTAGCCGGTGGAACGAGCAGCGAAAGTGGAGCAGATCTTGGAGCCGCGGGTGGACGCTCTCTGCGAGGAGCAGCCGAGGTGAATGGGGCAGCGGGAAGAGCAGTTTTCCAAGCCCACTGATAGATGACTTCTCCCATCGCCTTGGACTGCTCTTTCACCACCGAAAACTCCTGGGTAAAGTCCCTGACGGTGTCGTCGAACAGGCCAGCCTGGGATATGGGAGCATTAAGAAAGCGAGCTTTGTCAACGTCTCTCATGTCAGCCAGGTTTAGCCAGAGGTGGCGTTTCTGGACCACAAGTGGGGCCATCATCTTCCCCAGGGCACAAGTAGCCGATTTGGTGGTCATGAGAGCATAATCGGTTGCCATACGGAGCTTATGCATCAAGCCCGGGGAAGAACCACCCTCCTGCAGCTCAGCCAACTTCTCCACTTGATAGTGTTGATAGGTGGCCATAGCGTGCAGGGCGGATGCAGCCTGATCCGCAGCAGTGTGGGCTCTGGCTATGAGAGACTCAGATAACCCGCATGCTTTGGAAGGGAGTTTGGGTGGACCTCTCCAGGTAGAGGCGCCTTATATAGTGCGCTCCACCTGAGGAATCGCGTCATATCCCCTGGAAAGCGGGAGCGCACGAGGACCAGGCAGAAAAAAGTGCCCTCCATGCCTGTGTGAGCTCACTGTGTACCTCCAGAAAGAAGGAGGCGGGGGGCATGGAGGGTCTCGCCCTCTTCTTAGCACCCACGTAACACCCATCTAAGCGTTCCAGTTGCGGTGCTGGGGGGCAAGCTATCTCCAGTCCTACGGCCGAAACAGCCCAAAATAACATGGCTAACATGTCCAATACCAAATCTGAGACCTCGCTGACCACCCTGGAGGGTGGCAGGGGGACCGGTTCTTCATCGGAGCATGTCAGCTCGCCCTTCGATGCAGCAATGGATATCAGGTCATAGACCAGGAGCTGGAGGATAGACCAGCACTCCCACTCAAAGCTTAGACAGAGCCAACTAATGAGGAGCGAGGGGTTCGCGGGCCCGAAGGCAACGGATAAGCCCCCACTGTAACCCTCAGGCCTGCCCGAGTGCTAACAGATTGGCGGGGAGCAACAGGGGTGACGCACCCTAATGCAAAAGTGTGCCACAACCTCAGTTGTGCAACAGTCAAGCCCTCGCCGTGAGGGCAAGAACTGTCCGCGAGCACCGCTTCGACATGCTGGACCCCCAAACATGTGATGCAATGCTTGTGCTTGTCATCTGGGGCGAGGAAACCACCACATCCAGAAATGCACGGTTGGAACAACACCTTGAAAAAGACACGCTGCTCGACCGTTTGTCAGCCGGCAGCTTATATAGCACTAATAGCTAATCACTGTCAGCTGTAGAGCTGAGCTCTGCCAATTCATTTGGCATTCATTGGCCCGTTTTCTTACTCTTCAGAGTGATTGGTCATCTGACGTACTCCCATATGTCTGGTTCCAGACACACGTTGGAGTTCCCATATGAAGGGGAACGGACTGCACATAGTGCAGACCACAATAATAATGTTTTGGGGGACGCCATAAAGCAGGGCTTCTCAAAGTCTGAACTCCAAATCCAGATGCGGTGAGAATTCAATCCAGACCCACCCCATTTCATATTTCAAGACCACTAATTGTGTGTAAGTGGTTAAACGTGTGGATTTACTACTCTGAAAATGCATATTAAAATGCTCTTTAGTTTTTAATGCCTAGGTTTGTCCATATTTTACTCAAATTTGGTTTAGAACAACACAGCAGGTTGCAGAGTGTGCATTCTCTTTTATCTCTTTTATAGTTTCTAATTTAAAATCACTGTAAAGCAAACAAATAGTGTTTTACAGTCAATAGTAAAGAACATTTACTGATTTTCCAGGCCAATCCGATGAGGAAATGTAACTATTTTACATATTCTCAGAAAAGTGGCTAATTCGTAAAAATTATTCATTCATTCATTCATTTTCATTTCGGCTTAGTCCCTTTATTAATCTGGGGTCGCCACAGCGGAATGACCCGCCAACTTATCCAGCATATGTTTTACGCAGTGGATGCCTTTCCAGCTGCAACCCATCTCTGGGAAACATCCATACACACCCATTCACTACGGACTATTTAGCTTACCCAATTCACCTATACCGCATGTCTTTGGACTTGTGGGGGAAACCGGAGCACCCGGAGGAAACCCACGCCAACACGGGGAGAACATGCAAACTCCACACAGAAACGCCAACTGACCCAGCCGAGGCTCGAACCAGCAACCTTCTTGGTGTGAGGCGAACGTGCTATCCACTGCACCACCGTGAGGCCCCGTACAAATTAATACAATTTAATTCATATGAGAAGGAAAGATTTATAAAATGAGGCATGCCCCTAAACCCCACTCATAAACCCTACCCCTCATTCAGTGGTGAGCATATCATAGTAAAATGTATGAGATAGAACAAATTAATAGTAATTAGCAACTAAATCAAAAAGTTATGAATTGCCATGAGATTGCATTGGATTTTTTTTTCTTTTTTTTAACTCACAGTTGTAGATAATCTCCTATTTGATTGGGCAGTCTGGCATACATTATTGTACTGTACTGTACAACACCTATATAGAGCAATATAAAATATATTTTTCTCTCCAGAAAAATTCTCTCCAGTTCATGTAGACCTTGAAGCCATTGAAAAAGAATTCACGCTCAGCCCACATGGGCCCTCAACAAATAAATGCAGTCGACCACCCGCTCTCCAAATACATGGTCTCTGTACGGCGAACAGGACGATGCTGATTCGGTTAACTAGGTCACTCGCACCCTCGATCTTAATTCGGCGAGCAGAACTTTGATTTCTGGCAGCTCAACAAGGCCCCCACAGAAACGGGCTCATTCAATTGCTGGCTGTTTCCAGGCACCTGTTCAGAGGTGAATGTGTGCAGCTGAGGATTGGATTAGCTGACTTATTCTTGCTCAAAGTGCCTGAATCAAATCAATCAGAGCCTTTCTCGTCCCTGCTCCTCATCTGGGACTTCTTCCGAATTGCAGCAGATGAAAGACTTGCTGTCTGTTCCCTGGCTATTTCTAACAAAACGCCGCCGCACCCTTTGATGGACCTCAGAAATTGGTGTGTTATGGAGTATTGAAATGCTTTTAGGCCACAGTTACACTCTAGGCTTTTGTATTCACATAGGAAGGAAAATATACATCTATAGCATGTTAGAAGAAACAAAGATAAAACTACTGTCAACACTATCTACATTTTTGTTACTACTTTTACCTTATTAAAATGAGTTAACGTTGTCTTATATTAATTTTTCAAGTTTCAATGTGAGTTTTACATGAGCTTGTTGAGAAACACTTTACTTGAAGAGGTAGTTTATAAGACTGTCATAGAAGCTTTATAATCATGATTTCAGGAATCTGAATGAGAGTTTATTCATGCTTTTGAGAGCTGTCGTTATGTGTCATTCGCTCAGTTATGTCATTTTAAATGCAAAGATGACATTGTTTGAAATGTCCTTGTTATAACAGCTTGACATAAACAAATACATCCCAACTTGTCATAAATGTGTCATAAAAATGATTATCGTGAGGCCATTATAATCCTGTCATGAAGTTTTTTAACAGTCATTAATATTTTTCTTGACCTCAACTACAGCGGTACAAATCAAAATGTCATTTAATATTAATGACGCTGTTATAAAAGGATTGGACAGAGTACTGACACTTGTAGAGAGAAATTTTAATTTAAAAAATGTAGTTAATTCCACTAAAAAAAGGGATAAGAAAAATATTAACGACACAATTGCAATGGCTTAAGTTATTTTGAAAGTATTACTGTTTCTTGTGATGAAAGTTAAAATGACAGAAAATGAAATAGATCCAACTAAAATTGTAATCAAGAAACTTTTCGTAACTATTTTAAACAAAGTACTAGATGAATAAAATATATATCATATAAATTCAAAAATAATATTACATTTATAACATAAATTTAAAGTGCGAATAAGCGAAAGCGTAAGAACATCTTAAAATTATGAGGGGGGTGTTGTCCATTTGTTATTACTGGGGGGATATTAATGGCCGTATTTTTTCCTCAAATAGCTCTCTATGGTAGGTACAGCCCTGTCATGAATAAATCTGGAATTTTAAGATTTCATAATGCATTTTCAAGCATTTACAGCTCTGCTTACTGCTCATGCACACAAAATATAATGAAATAATTGGAAACCATGGAGCAGACAGAATTTTTTTAGCAGGTGTTGAGGTTGACAGAATCCATCCTAGACTAAAGTTATTCCACATGATCTGGTTCATCTGCAATCAGAGTAAAGTGCAGGAGCGGGTCAAGTTCTTTGGGTTGATATTTCCAGGTTTCCGCATTGCTGAATTGATTCGATTGGATACAACAAAGTTCATCGACCTGTTTACGAAAACTTCACAATGGAACATCCCGTTAGCATCAAAGACAGCAATAGACGAGGAACATCAGAAAAAAAAGAATGAGGAAAGAAAAAGCTTATTTTATTCCAGTTTAAAGTACATCTTCATCTCCAGAACTAATACTCCATTAGATAATGATGTAGCAACAGAAACATTTTCTCTCAAACGTACTATTGAACGAAACAGAAAATAAATAAATATATTTCAATAAATAATTGCTGAACACAATAACTTCAACCAGCTACTTCTTGGCACAATGTACTGTATAATCTGCATACATATACTGGCAATGGTATAAATATACGCTTATGGTCACATCTGTTTGGGACAAAATAAATCAATAAATCAATAAAACGTACCTTCCATACGACACATTTGTAAAAAGTGCAAAAAACCTTACATGTGGCAGCAGATACACCTACTGATGACATTTTGACAAATATTTCAACATGCTCGTATGCGTTTGAGAGTACACGTTAAAAAAAAAAGGAACGTCAAAAGAAGGAGACCAAACACGTATTTTTAAAGTTGTGCCCAAATGTCCATGTTGTTTAACAGTGTTGCTCATGGCATGACAATGCTACTTTCGCATGAAATATTCAGCACATGTGACTCCATATTTCGAGCGTCCGATTATTTAGTTATAATGACAAAACAAAAGGCACGGCCTCGATTACAGTCTCGCTCAAATCGGTACCAAAGTTTTCTGTATTATATTTCACATAAGAGCATCACCCTGTGTTTTATACTCTACACCAGCCCTTTAATATCTAGGAATCAATAATGTGGTATGTTTCATTTCTATAATGTCTCATTTAACCGTAGCCATTCTCTTAGATCTTATTGCTATTGATCTGAATCTTTTTCCAATGCCAATTCTTTACGTCAGTTTCCTGTAATCTTTTCATTGACGGAACACAAACACATCATTGTTACAGTGGATATAAATAGTGGCGAACACTTGAGTGTCCCTCATGTTATCGAGAGGGCATGACATGCTCACCCCTGTTGTTCCTCCAGTCCACTAGGGGCAGTGTGGAGAGTCCTTTCATGACATGATTTCACTTCTGGCTCTCAGCTGCTTCTTAAACAGTCACTTCAGTCTTACTGTTGGTTACAAAGTAGGGTTGCGTGGGTAGGTAGTGATGACTGCGAGCAGTGTGTAGCTCGTTGACCTGCTCCACCATGCACATCTTCCTGGGGTTGTAGGTTTTGCGTCGGCCTGCAGTCTCTGCGGCCTCCCAGCTCCTCAGCATGCCGGGATTTGCGATGGTATTGGAGCTGTAGGCCATCGCGGGATGGGACACATTGGCTTTAATGCTCTTGGGCTTCTGTCCGTTTTGTTTGATGCAGGGGACCTCTGTGACGTAGGACGCTGTGGGCTCCACGTGCTCCATTCGGATTGGATGAAGCGGCAGGTTTCCTTTAGCTGCAAGTTCAACCAGGTGACGGTGCTGCTTGTTGAGAAAATCACCGTTGGCTTTGGCAGCTGATGGAAAAATAGAGAAGAACAGTGAGGTTAGTCGAACATGCAGTTGTATGAAATTGGTATATTTAATGAGAAATTGAATTTTTCTAAAGATGAAAGAGCTGGATGTACCCTGTTCAGAAAGAATTACATGAAATTAGCCTGCAAAAATGACCTATTACAGGGAGATGTTGAGGAAGGAGCAGGAGAGATTTTCTTATTCCTGAATGAAAGATTTAAATAGATATGTTTTGGCACAGCTATTTAACACTTTGTTCAGTTGCTTAATTTGTTTCTGTGGAAAAGGTGGGACACTGTGCCAATGGTAATGGCTATTTTTGTCAAAATCATATTCACTATATATAACATATAACTATATATAAATCATATAAATATATATACAAATTATATATAAATCAATACAATTTGTAAGTATAAATTATTAATGAAATACAATATGAATGTAATTTAAAGCATAGCTGCAAGCAGCAATTAAGGGGCCAAGCAGTTCAGAGCCAGAATGAGTAAAGCAGTACACAGGCAGAATGAGCACATTTGTCGGTGCCGTAAACAAAAACCATTTTGCCTATTGATACGAATTTCACAACACTTGGTCAACATGGTCTGACAATGATCCGAGTCAAATTTGGTGATATTTCAGCAAACAGTCTAAAACTTTGCAAAAGAATTTTCTGAACAAAATCAATATGGCGAACATGATGTTGAGCCAAATAGAGCATATTTGGAATCAATGTTCTTTGCATTACCCAAGGAATAAGTTGAGATTTTACCACAATAAACATACAAGCAAATTTATGATTCATTATTGATGGTTAGTGAACGGTTTATAACATCTGACCACTAGGTGGCGCTGTAACCAAATGTATGTGTTGGGGTCATTATGAGTTGCCAATGACACGTCTAAAGTTCAGTGTCAATTTGTTTAAGCACTGCAGAGTTGAAGCCTCAGATGCACTTTGACATTGTGCTAGCACATTACGTAAATGACAACTGTTTTGCTTATTAATATGATTTTCATAACTTTTGGTCAGCATGGTCTGAAGATGAACTGAGACAAATTTGGTGACAATTGAACCAACAATCGAGAAGGAGTTAACAAATGAAGGTTTTTGAACAAAATCAATAAAATCAATATACAAGAAGTTGGCATGTTTGCTATCAATGTTCTCAACATGATCCAAAGATTATTTTGATATCAATTTTACCACAAAAAAAACTATGCAATTAACAATAAAAGCCTTGTAATTGCTTGTCAATTTTACCCAGAAGGTGGTGCAAACTGACGTAGTTTGGTCAAAGTCAGGTCTAGATAACACACATTAAGTTTGGTTTCAATAGTTCAAACCATTGCAGTGATTCAGTTTGTAATGTCATCTTGCAGCATTACATCAAGTTTGCGCATGTGCTAAATGACAACAGTTTAGTCTATCGACATGAATTTCATAGCTTTTGGTCTACATGGTCTGAAGATTTTCCGAGTCAAATTTGGTGAAGATTGGACCAACAGTCTAGGAGAAGTTAAAAAAAAGAATAGTTTGAACAAAATCAAAATGGCGGACAGGAAGTTTCGCAGATTATGCCATAATTGATATCTGTATTGTTGGAATGACACAAGGAATAATTTGAGACCAGTTTCATCAAAATAAGCATATTCAGTCAAAAGTTATTACCAAATTTGTAAGTTTCATTATTAATGGCTAATGAATGTCTTATACCTCTTGACCCATAGGTGGCGCTGCCACCAATTTTTTATGGTGTGGTTAGTGTGAGGTGACAATGACAGACCTAAAATTTGGTGTCATTATCTTTAATTATTGCAGAGATACAGCCTCAGATGTAGTTTGGCATCATGCCATCACATTTGTCAGTGCAGTAAAACCGTTACACCTATCGACACAAATTCAATAACTTTTTGTCAGCATGGTCTGAAGATGATCCGAGTCAAATTTGGAGTTAGAAAAAGTAGGTTTTTGACTTAAGGCTAGATGGCGGACAGGAAGTTCAGTTAATTAAGGCATAATTGATATCGATATTATTAGGACAACCCAATGAATGTATCAACACAAGCATCGTAACAATAGGCAAAATTAGTCAAAAGTTATTATCATATTTAGAAATATCGTTATAACGTTTGACCAACAGGTGGCGCTGCAACGAAACTTTTTCAGCACCTTCAGGGCACAGTCTCGAAGACACATACAGACACATTTTTCTTGTACTTTGGCACATGGCAACTGTGTTTTTGGGACTGAAAAATGCATAAATCTGAAAATGGGTTACAAAGTGGATGTTGTTGTATACGTGTAAATACTCAAAACGGTAGTTTTTGAAAATGATGATGGGACATATTGAGGGAGGTGTAGAACAAACATACAACAATGGCAGAATATATGGTAGTGTTGTTATTGCTCAAATGTTTGCTAATGCTTTATCAGCAAAGTGTGAATTTACTTCACATTACAAACAACAGAGGAGACATATCATACACAAATGGCAAATTCTACATTCTACCAGCAGTGAGCTGCAGACAAGTACGTTATTGTCATGTACTGTATATATATATATATATATTCAATCATTCATTTTCTTTTCAGCTTAGTCCCTTTATTAATCTGGGGTCGCCACAGGGGAATGAACCGCCAACTTATCCAGCATATGTTTTACGCAGCGGATGCCCTTCCAGCTGCAACCCATCACTGGGAAACACCCATACAAACTCATTCACAGACATACACTACGGACAATTTAGCTTACCCAATTCACCTGTACCGCATGTCTTTTGATTGTGGGGGAATCCGGAGCACCCGGAGAAAACCCACGTGATCACGGGGAGAACATGCAAACTCCACACAGAAATGGCAATGACCCAGCCGATTGTGCTACCCACTGCGCCACCGTGCTGCCAC
>CAIGQW010054063.1:8341756-8358256 GCA_903798125.1 Danio choprae | reverse complement strand
TTCTGTTGAACAAAAAAATTATGTTTTTAAGAACTTTGAAAAAGGTTGTAAACCAAACAGTAACTACTGTAACTACTGCTATCTACCAACATTTTACTAAATATTTTCTTTTGTGTTCAACAGAACAAACATACTCAATATACAGGTTTGGAGCAACTGGTTTTCTCCTAAAGCTTATCCTGAGTATCAGAAATGGAATAAAAGGTGATTTAAGTAACTGAACATGGCATTGGTGTTGGTGTCAGATGGGCTAGTCAGAGTCTTTCAGAAAGAAAGTTTACGATAGAAAGGCAACAAGAACTCAAATAATCATTTGCTACAACCAAAGGTTTGCAGAAGAGCGTCTTTAAATGCACAACACATTCAACATTGCAGTAGATGAGCAGAAGATCACACCAGTGACACTCCTGTCAGCTAAGAACTGCAAACTGTGGCTACAATTCACACAGGGTCACCAAAACTAGACAACAGATTAGACAAGATTGGAAAAAGGTTGTCTGGTCTGATGAGTCTCAACTTTTGCTGCAACATTCAGATGATAGGGTCAGAATTTGTTGTAAACAACATGCAGTCATGACTATCCTCAGCCTTATATTCACTGTTCAGGCTGCTGGAGGTAAAATTATATGAGTGAGATTTTCTTCGCACACTTTTGCTCACTGAATCACAATTGTACATTGATTAAATACCACAGCCTACATGCTGATCATGTACATCCATTTATGAACATCCACCTAAAGCCAGATAACACACTCAGATCATCTCAAACTGTTTTTTTGAACATGGTCATGCGTTCACTATACTCAAATCTCCATAGTCAGCAGATCTCAGTTCAACAGAGCACCTTTGGGATCTTGCTGAATAAGCGATTTGCATCATGGATGTATAGTCAACGAATATGCTGTACATAAATATGGATCAAAATCTCTGAGGAATTTTCCAGCATCTTGTTGAATGAGTGCCATGAAGAATTAATGCAGTCCTGGGGAAAGCAGGGAAATCAACCTGGAATTAGCAAGGTATACTCAATAAACTTGCTGGTGATATATACTGCCCATCAAAAAGAAAGAAAAAAATGTCACCACCTGGATATAAGCAAATAGGTAAGATGATAATTACTGCATGGATGAATACTGTATGTTTCAGCTGGCAACAAATTATTTAATCCTAAAAGTCTTTGCACACACAAGTTTGAAATTTTCATATGCGTTTTTTCATATTCGTATTCTAAAAATTTGTCACACACAGAAACCTTGGACACTGAGCCGAATGCGTATTAATTAATCCGTTGCAAACACATTTGCAAAATAATTTGGAGTCAATTCAAGCATTGCTGCTTTTGTTCTCCTTGTGTCCATCCAATCTATTGCACAGAGAAGAAGAAGAGAAGTGTGGGATTATCTCGAAATTCTAAGTTTTGTTTCAGGAAATCTGGTATTTTGATACTTTGCTTGTGATACTGCAGCCACATAGCACAAATTTCCGCAAACTAATTAATCCTGAACAGAGACTGGCAGTACTTCAAAGGTATGGACACACACACACTTGCCAAACAGTGGCATGGGAAAGGTGTTGGCCAGCAATTGAAACCAGCATACAATACACTACAGCAGTGGTTCTCAACAATCTGACATATTCTGACTTTATATTACACACTTTGATTGTCATTAAGTTCTCCAAGCTGTCAATGACTGCATTCTTGATTTTGGCTTTTGCTGGTCAGGTGGCTCTGAATTGTTAAAACACCTATCAAAATGCGTTCTACAGATGTACAAATTTAACACAATCTGATTTTTTATGATGCAGACAGCAGTTTCAAATTTCTTAAACAACCATGTCTGTTTAAACAAAATAAACAAAAATGTGTTTAAAAGGGTCTGTTTAAAGGTACTGGCATACGTCAAACAATGAAAACATCTAAGCAGATTGCTGAAACTACTAAAACTTGGTTAAGAACTGTCCAACAGATTACTAAAAACTTGAAAGATACTGGGGAACCATCATATTTTAGAAAGAAACGTGTGTCTGGTGAAGTCAAATCATTAAAAAACAACAGTAGAACTGACTGCTGTGATTAATAGTGAAAATAAGATCATTTCCAAATGCACAATGCGACTCAAGGGAACTCAAGGGATTGGAACTAAACCACTGTGTAGCCTTAAGAAATCAGTGAGGCTAATCAGAAATAAAGGCTACAATTTGCAAAGGGGCATACAAATTGTACTTTAAGAAGGCCATGTGGTCTGATGACTCCAGATTTACCCTGTTCTAGCCCGATAGGCAGGTCAGGGTAAGAAAAGAGGCAGATGAAGTGATGCACCCATCATGCTTAGTGCCTACCATACAAGCCTGTGGGAGAAGTGCTTTGATCTGGGGATGCCGCAGTTGGTCAGGTTTAGGTTCTTCGATGGTTTGTGTCCAAAGAATGAGGTCAGCTGATTATCTGGATTTACCTGATGGCATGGACATATTCCAGGATAATACAATCATACCTGTCAACCCTCCCATTTTTCTCTGGATTCTACCATATTTTACCATTCTATCCCGATATCATCCCGTTTAAGTATTTTCTCCTGTATTTTTAATGTTTCTATGAAAGGTGAAAAATCAACACAGTCGATCTCAAATGTGATTTAATTGCAAGAGCTGTTCAAGAGAATTATGCTTTCATTTTATTTGGGCTTTAACGTCTTTTTTAAATGAATATAAAAATGTCTGCTTTCTAATATTTCTGTATATTAGGTCATTCATTTAAATAGGCTAAACCTTTAATTTTACTTGCAACTTTGAATGTATGCTATGTATTCTATTGTTTGTAATTTTCCTTTTCTCTTCATATTACTGTTTCAACTATATTCCTTTACAATTTCTCTGAATGAACAGATTTAGGAGTTTGGGGTCTTTTTGGCAATTGTTTTGGTTGGGTTTGAAGACGTAGAGGAGTAACATATTTGAGATTGTCAAAATTGTACATAGTGGCCTAGTAGATTTATGAAAAAAAAAAAAAAAAAACTGCAAACAGACATAGTCCAAGCCACATATTTCATGGTTCTGAAAAATGTAGTCCTGGGCATGCATCTCCAATGAGCCCGGGTTGGCAAAAACATACTGAAACAAAGCCATGGTGAAAGCACGCTATAATCAAAGCTAAAGGCAATCCAACGAAATATTAGAGTGCATGATTTTTTTCATCATGTGTGTACAGGCAATGCATATCAGATCATTTTAAATGTGAGCTGCTGTATATGAGGTGCAGAGTCTCTCTTTCAATAAACTGTAGATCCTGCGATAAAACCACTACTGAAGCCTCTAACTCTGAGAGCCATTAATCATTTGTAAAATATTCTTCTGTAAATGCTAGATTCAAAAAAAGGAATAATTTATGACTTTTGCACAGCTTAAGATCCACACGGGACTATAACACTGACATGCTAAAAATGATCCTTTGGAGTGTACACTCAATCCTTACCCACAGCCTTCAGAGAGGCGTATTTGTTGAGGTCTTTTGCCGATTGCTGTTGCTCATAGACATGGGACAGCTGGCTGAGGGCTGGATACGGGTGCGTTTGCATCATGTTGTTTATCTGGCCGCCTTCTGCAAAACAAAATATTGTTAAAGGGTTGCATCAGGATTTTGTCTTAATTTACAGCATTTTCTTAGTCAGTCCTAGTAATAGGTCATATTATTTACCACTCATAACAAAAAGAAAGAAACAGACCATACATCGTGCCCAGCATGAACACACTTTGAAAATTATTATTTTAATCCATTTCACAGTGACTATGGACAATATGTATTGGTACATTTTTATAAAGCAATTTTAAGAAAACTATTATATTCATAAATAAAGGAGTCACCTAACATCTTTGGCATAATAAAAATATTTTATTTTAATGTACAATACTTGCAATGAATAAAACAATTTTTCAATATAAAAAGTAATTGTGGACTGTCAGTGTTCGTCCGCGTCATCGTTTGTTGTCATCACGTGCCTTGTCTTCCTCCCGCCACTGTCAATGTTAATCTGTTCCACCTGTGTTCATCCCTTGTGTCTCTTTAGCTTAATCATTCCCTCTTCTAGATATACCCTTTCGTCTGTGTCCATTGTGGTCCGGTATTTTGGTTCGTGTGGGTCTCGTCCTGTCTTCCCGCATCCCGTGTATGTTTCCCGTAAGTGTTTAATAAACCCGTTTTTGTAATGTTTCTCCATCTCCGTCTCGTTCTGTCACCATCCGCCACCAAGGCGTTACATGGACTAGATTTGTTTATTTTTTACCTTTTCTCACAGTCTTAGACATGTGAATGATTAGTAACAAAAAACAAAGACACACTCACAGACACACTTACACACTCTTTAATTTGCTGTCTTACTCCATATAAAGATATCCTATCTAAAGGGTTAATGGTGCCAACTGATGATCAACAGTAAAAAAGACAAATTTGACTTCTTCCCAACAGGGAAAACCACCAAAATGCATGATTATATGGTGTCATGAATTTGTAAAAAAAAAAAAAAAAGTGGTTATAAAAACAGCCACCAACAGTAAAATTAAAATGAATAAAAAACAATGTATCAAAAGCAGTGTTGTTTCACATGTCCAAGACTTTGATAAAAGGTAAAAAAAAAAAAAATCCAGTCCACAATTACTATTTATATTGTAAATACGTCATTTTGTGCTTTTTTCCACCAAATCAGTGACATTGTTTATACATTTGGCAAATAAAGAGTTAAAATCCTGTAATTTTTAAAAACATTTAGTAGTTTTGATCAAGACTGAGGTTGATTAACAGATTTATGCAAACAAATTGAAAAAAAAAACTATTTATGTGATGCATTTTTACAGCAGTTTAATTTAGAGGATGTGTTCATCCCCAACATAACAAAAGAATAGTAAATATGCCCAGAGTGTATTGTTGAGTTTTTTTAAAAATTAAAAAAATATGTGTCAAAATAAGATTTGTCACCAAAAACCATTCTGCTAGCTAAAACACAGAAAATGTTAGGGCCATATTAAGACACAAAATCACCCCAGAGTGGATGAAAACATCCCAAACAGCACATAAGGGTTAATGGTTAAAGAGGTATCTATAAATATATACTTTATAAGTATTAATAAACAACCATTATCTTAATAATATGCAGGTAATAAGCCAATAGTTAATAGTGAGAATTGGTACTAAATCTAAAGTGTTACCAAAATTGGTTTCTAAAAAATTATTTTATATTTTCTCCTAACAAACGCTCATTTTTATACCATAATAAGTTCTTTTGTTAGATTGACGTCAGTTTTTTAGCACTGACTAATCTACTGTAAAACCAAGTAATCAGATTTGCACAAATACCTCATTATATACTGTAGCATCCCATTGAAAGTATGAATTTATAAGGAAGATGAATATTCTTTATGACAAATCTGTCATAAAAACTCATTTGCATCAGGCATTGTACATACAGTACTCGAAAGAATAAATAGATCTGATAATGAGCTGTTTGATATGTGCGCACGTGTGTTCGGCATGTGTCACAACCAGGGCCGATCTGCCTCCTGTGATGTGACAGTCAACGAATAAGCGATGGTATGTATATACAAGCGGTTGCATTGATTTCCTCCCTTGACTACCTCCGGTTCATAGAGATGAATTGTCAACAGTGAATGACGATCAAAGAGGTGTAACCTGCGTGGCAGAGCTGTCAGCGTCGAGCTCCTGTTGTGACTAATTAATCACTTAGCCCTGCAGCAGGGTTTCTGACACACGTCTGTACTGAGCGCCGCGCAGTGACTCACTCCACACCAGACATCACACACATTACCGCAAACACACTATAGACTACTGTACACCCATTAGCGCTTGTTTTCGCTTATGTTTTTGTCAAATAATAACAGATTTATTTTGCCAAAGCATGTGGAAAATGCTATTTGTTTGCCAGTAGTACATCGTTATATTCAGTTATGTAATGTTTATAATGGGATGACTCAGGGAATTGGATACACTTTGAGCGAACACTTATACTCTGAAAACAACATCAAAGTCTTGACTTGTGTACTCTTCAGTTCAAAAAAAGTTTGGTTCATCTGAGATCAAAGAATCATAAAATGTAGAGTTTTCATAAAAACATTGAGCAGCACAACTGGTTTTAGCACTGATAATAATACTTTTCTTTTTAATAATAATACAGCAAATCGGCATATTATATGATTTCTGAAAGATAGTGTGGAGTAATGACTGCTAAAATCAGACTTCTAAAGTCAGCTTACATTCTAAAAGAAAAGCAGTTATTTCAAACTTTCATAATGTTTCACAATATTAATGTATTTCTTTGATAAAGAAATCACTTTCAAAGTTGTCCAAATTTAGCAGTTCATTCATGCATTCATTTTCTTTTCGGCTTAGTCCCTTTATTAATCTGGGGTCGCCACAGCGGAATGAACCGCCAACTTATCCAGCATATGTTTTACGCAGTGGATGCCCTTCTAGCTGCAACCCATTACTGGGAAACATCCATACATACCCATTCACACTTATATGCTATGGACAATTTAGGTTACCCAATTCACCTATACTGCATGTCTTTGGACTTGTGGGGGAAACCGAAGCACCCGGAGGACACCCACGCAAACACGGGGAGAACATGCAAACTCCACACAGAAACGCCAACTGACCCAGCCGGCGCTCGAACCAGCGACCTTCTTGCTGTGAGGCGATTGTGCTACCCACTGCGCCACCATGCTGCCCCAAATTTAGCAGTTAGTAATGCATATTATTATTTTTAAAAAATTTAAATATCTTGCAAAATATCCTCATGGAACATCATCTTTACTTAAAGGGAATAGTTTACCCAAAAATGAAAATTGACTCACTGTTTACTCATCCTCTAGTGGTTACAAATCTTAGAGACAGAATATATGGAACAAGTGAAGGGTCAGTAAATGATGACAGAATTTTCAGTTTTGGGATCTTTAAACTATCCTTTTAATATTCAAATGATTTTGGCATAATAGAAAAAAATTATTTGGCCTCATGCAATGTATTTTTGGCTATTTCCACAAATATACTTTTTGCTCTACGGTCACATTTGACAGAATTATTATTTTTTTGTATGTAACTTTTAAAAAAAGACTTTTTATCAGTGTGGTATTTTGGTCAAAGGCAAGTTTGGTCTCTGCATAAAAAATATAGCATAGAAAGCATATTATTTGCAACTACAGTGTGTACATTGTCTTTTGAAACAATGAAATGTCAAAATATTGGTGAAATAATGTTTCAGTGTAACAGATAGATTTATGTAAAAATGAATCATCGTACTTTTTCAGACCTGTACTTTTTAAAATATATAAAAGAATAAGTTATTATGCAAAACGTAATTTTATTTTAATGAATACAAAGTGTCTTGCTGACAAATGGCTAAATTCTAGTGGTTTGAAGGATAATGGCAAAGTAATACAATTTTAAATTACATTTAATTAGTATTTTGGTGTTCAACTAAGATAATTTTTTAAATGTAATGAAATGGTTCTTATTCTGAACATCTTTTTTGGTATATTAACTGTTACACTGAATGACATTTTAGTGGGTGTCTTCTGTAAATCATGGTAAAATGTGCGATAAATAGGAAGATGTAAAACTAACTTAATGTAGGGAAAAAATAAAGCTGTAATAAACTTTTCACCATTCTTTTGTTGCTTGAAATCCCCTTGACCCATTTATGTGTACTCAATTATCATGATATATATATATATATATATATATATATATATATACACATATATATTGTGAGTGCTTTGTGAAATAAGTCTTAATGAAATACTGCTCCTATTAGGATTTAATTAACAGTTTTAACATTTAATCTCTAAGCACAAAAGGGCAAAGGTCAGCAAGACATTATTAAGTGTGTTGAGTGTCTTCCTCCAGTGTGACCTCATTCATGACCTCAGACAAACTGTAAGTGCCAGGATGATGTGGCGATACATAGCACCATGTATCTGACTCCGACGGCAAGGTCAAAAAACAAGACAGATTCCAGCAAGCTTGAATAAGCGCATATGCGATCTTTAAAAGAGACATAAACACCTCTTTCTTGAATAACATTTGTTGGTTTTTAGGGCCAAATCGTTCCTGCTAAACATACATGCTGTTCATTTTGTACACCACAGATTTTGCGGCCTACTCTTTTGAAAAATTGACAGAAGTAGCAGATAAGTGGGAGTGATCCCATGCTTGGTTCTATTCAATTTCCTGGGTATCTTAGTGTTTGTTTTGTTTTGTGTAAGAAGCTGACTCATCTCCACTGGGAGAACTTCCTCCCAAGTGTTTGCTTGCAAATTGCCTTTACACCATCTTCTCCTTGTGCTATCGCTCTTGTCATGGCAACACAATCGCTCGTGCTCAGTTCGCAGTGCATGCAGCCAGACTCTTGTATGGTTTCCACCACCCACATGCTAAGCAAGCACAGTGTTTGCAAAGGATGGACTTTTGGTGTTTGTTCTGGTGTTGTCAAATACCCCCATCTCCGCTAGCCTGAATGAGGAAACATTAACACACGCATTCATTAGCAATTGTTATCTGCCACTGTGGAAAGAGATGGTTTTGCTGGGATCACGTCCAAATTTGCAATTAGCGGACTGCAGTGTGATCTGCTGTGATGGACTGGGTTTAAAAACAGCCATGTAAAATGACCCCTCACAGCCCATGGCAGATTATCCCTGTCACATGGATCTAATTCAGACCTGCAGGGGGGATTCTGGGATTTCGGTCTATAGGAGCCCAGTCATTGATATTATGAGCATGAGCTGATGTGGCTCAGAGGAAGAATTCTTGGTATAAGTCTGAGAGGTTATGGGTTCAAATTTTGCTTTGCTGTAAATGCTAATCAGTCAATGATTTGCAGAGGAAGGAACAGTTTTTGATGTAACCTTCAGTAACCAGCTTCTATAATAGGTCCACCTGTTCAGCTGCTTGTTAATTCAAGCCGCGTCTTTTGGATGAGATGAGGTCCTAACTCTCTGTGGTCATTAAAAATCCCATGGCACTTCTCGTAAAAGAGTAGGGGTGTAACCCCGGTGTCCTGGCCAAATTTCCTCCATCGGCCCTTACCCACCATGGCCTCCCAATCATCCCCATCTACCGAATTGACTCTATCACTGTATCTCCACTCCACCAATAGCTGGTGGTGTGGAGAGACCCCCCCCCCCTCATGAATGTGAAGCGCTGTGGGTGTATGGCCATACACAATAGATGTACTATAAAAAAATAAACATTACATTACAAATATGCGACCATGGACCACATAACCAGGCATGAATTTTTGGAAACTGAGATTTATACATCACCTGAAAGTGTTTGTTCAGATAGGAAAATTTTTGGCCGAAATGCAACTAAAGTCTGAGATTATCTAGCAAACCACTAAAAAAGAAACACTTCCCTAAATCCAACCAACAACAAATGTAACAATAGCAAACGTATGAGAAAAGTACACTGTGACCATGCAGTTTTTTCCTTGTTTATACAGCTTTTATTTTGTGGAACTGTGCTTCACTGGACTCGAAGTGGACAAAGTGAGCTACTGAGCAAACTGATCACACGGAAAAGTAGTCCATATGGAGATAGAAAGGTGAGGCAACCGTAATTGATTACAAATAATATACACTTTTCAGGAGTTTTGGGGTATTTATTTGGTGTTGTGCAAAAAATATCACAAAAATAATCCTGTTTTCATCGATAGTATTCCCCTTTAAATTTCATTAATCAAAAGAAAAGTTGTTGGCATCATACTGCCCATGGCATTCATTTTACCCAGAAGCTGCAGTCAAAAATGTTTAAGTATGTTTTTGGGTTTTACAAAAATGTAGGCTAAAGCTTGTATTACCGATGAGCATGTGTTGCAAAAATGTCAATGAGTTCACTAATACTTATATGGCCCCAAATGACAGTCACTAGATCGCAAGCCAATGTACACCTTCAGGATATGTTGCAGACAAATTTGAAGCAACTGCTTGATGCAGTAATGTTAATATGGACAAAAACAGATGAATCAGTGCCATAACGAATTAGGCAAAAATGAACCAGTGTGGTACACCATTTACAAGGCGTACTGAATAAATGTCAAAAATGTCACAACAGTCTTAGGTTGTCTACACTGGATATGACAAAGTAATCATTGTGAATCATTTGTTCATTGTGTGAGTACATCACAAAAGGAATGAGGGATCAGTTTACTGTTGAAGATTTGTTTGAATGATGTGTCACACATCCAGTATAGGCAAAATCACAGTTTATAATACACTGTACAGTCTTCACTCAGGTTGTGTGGTGCCAACCTGCTGTAGACATGATGTAAAGTACAAAATAAACTTTGATATTTATGTGTACACTACACTAGAATATATGTGAACAGGATATTTTGAGAACGCTGGAAAACAAATTACTTGACATAATGTGGAGGGTTTTTCTGAAGACAAGTAGTTTGTAAATGTACATATAAACTCAGATAGTTCTGTAGTAAGTAATCATAGTATAATACGTGTTATAGTTTATTCAATGCAGAACTAAATAAAAAAAACATGAATCCCTATTAGGGCCTCACAGTGGCTCAGTGGGTAGCACGTTCGCCTCACAGCAAGAAGGCCGCTGGTCGCTGGTCGCTGGTTCGAGCCTCGCCTGGGTCAGTTGGCGTTTCTGTGTGGAGTTTGCATGTTCTCCCTGTGTTGGCGTGGGTTTCCTCCGGGTGCTCCGGTTTCCCCCACAAGTCCAAAGACATGCGGTATAGGTGAATTGGGTAAGCTAAATTGTCCGTAGTGTATGGGTGTGTATGGATGTTTCCCAGAGATGGGTTGCAGCTGGAAGGGCATCCGCTGCGTAAAACATATGCTGGATAAGTTGGCGGTTCATTCCGCTGTGGCGACCCCAGATTAATAAAGGGACTAAGCCGAAATGAAAATGAATGAATGAATGAATCCCTATTATTTTCTTAATATTATTAACACTTTTCTCTTTTTTTGCAGATTCTGATTACATTCATTTGTAACACTACTTGAAGGGGTGTTCATAAGACATGACATGACATCATGAGGTGACTTTGTTTGAAATGTCTTTATGACAACTTGACATAACCAAATGCATCCTAGTAACTTGCTTTTGTGACTTCATGACATAAATCTTTTGTAAACATGACTATCACAAGGCCAGTGCAATTTTATAACAGTGTCATTAATATTTTTCTTGACCTCAACTAAAGTGGTTCAAGAATGAATTTGTTATTGAAATCTCATGAAAGTCATTAAATATTAATGAGGCAGTTATACAATTATTTGACAGATTATTGATACTTTTAATGAGCATTTTTATTAACAAATTCAGTGAAAAGTGTGATGAGAAAAATATTCATGACACAATTATAATGATCTCAAGACAGTTGTCATAGGCATGCATATCGGTGTAATGCCAGTCTTATGAACACTCCATTTAACTAAAATGTTACCCATTTTATTTTACTGTCTTGATTAACTAATCCAGTACTATTAGGTACCATTAGCAATGTTCATTCAACAAGTAGAATAGAATTATAAGCTGATCTGAGAGAGTCAGCTGAGTTCATTTTAAATGTCAAAGATGCAGTCTTATTGACCTTAGTCTGTGATGTGGAAGTGAAGTCGTTTTAGAACTTCCGCATCAGTTGACAATGGAAGAAATGACTAGGAATAATAAATGGCAGAAAACGCTCAAACTACTTGCTCTACAAACAAGTGCGTTCATGACTATACATTCATTCATTCATTTTCTTTTCGGCTTAGTCCCTTTATTATTCTGGGGTTGCCACAGCGGAATGAACCGCCAACTTATCCAGCATATGTTTTATGCAGCGGATGCCCTTCCAGCTGCAACCCATCACTGGGAAACATCCACACACACTCATTCACACATATACACTACTGACAATTTAGCTTACCCAATTCACCTGTACCGCATGTCTTTGGACTTGTGGGGGAAACCGGAGTACCCGGAGGAAACCCACGCAAACACAGGGAGAACATGCAAACTCCACACAGAAATGTCAACTGACCCAGCCGAGGCTCGAACCAGCGACCTTCTTGCAGTGAGGCGAGAGCGCTATCCACTGCGCCACCGTGCTGCCATGACTATACATATAAAGTAGAATAACACAATAAAAAATATCAGTTTGCAACATCAACGAGCTGTTTTTAACATCTACAAATCAATGGAAGGGAATGAAACCAGAAGTCTCAAGCCAAAAAGATTCCAATGGCTGCGCCTGCTCGTACGTTAAGAACAAGGTCAATAAAACTGCTGCAGAGAAGCAATAGAGAAGCCAGTGTGTGTGTTTATAAAAGCTGTTTGCTTCTCTCAGGAACCTCTTTTGTGCTTTAAATGGTCTGGCCTGAGAATGGCAAAGTGTTTACTCCTTTAAAAATGAGGTCAAAGTGCACTTGAAAATAATGGCTTGTTTTTAGTGTTCAACATTTTGATTTCTGTATCAAGACAACTGATTATTTTCTACAACTACAACTTTTCTTATGTTTTAAAATAAAGACTCATTCACACTTCATTTTAATGTACAACTGACTATTAAAAAACAACATACAAACCATTAACTAAGACTTTAAGCTCAATAAACTACGAATTAGCTGCTTATTAACAGTAAGGTTGGTAGTTGGTATTGGGTAGGTATTGGGTAGGAATGTAAAATAAGATCATACTCTATAAGTGCTTATAAACAGCTTATATCTTATTAATAGCGAGGTAATAAGCCAGTAGTAAATGGTGTGAATTGTTACTTAAACAAAAGTGTTACTCAAGACTCGAATGCTCACCAAGGCTGTATTTATTTAGATCTTATTATTATCAAGGTTGAAAACATTAATGCTTATCAGTATTTTTTGTGGAAATACATAAATTGCATTAAGACATTAATTACAGAATTTAATCATCTTTGTTAATGTTAGTTAATGGAAATAAAGTTGTAAAATAACAATAAATTGTTAGTTTATGTTAACTCACAGTGCATAACTAATGTCAACAAGCATGAATTGGGATTTTAATAATGCATAAGTAAATGTTGAACTATGATTAATAAATGCTGTACAAGTGTTGTTCATTATTAGTTCATGTTAGGAAACACATTAACTAAAATTAATGAAAGCTTATTGTGAAGTGGGACCTTTTTTACACCAGTATTCCTTGATGACTAGATATTATAAAAAAATAAATAAAAATTTAATAGGCTGCACGGTGGTGCAGTGGGTAGCACGATCGCCTTACAGCAAGAAGGTTGCTGGTTCGAGCCTCGGCTGGATCAGTTGGCATTTCTGTGTGGAGTTTGCATTTTCTTCCCGTGTTTGCGTGGGTTTCCTCCGGGTGCTCAAGTTTCCCCCACAAGTCCAAAGACATGGGGTACAGGTGAATTGGGTAAGCTAAATTGTCCGTAGTGTATGTGTGTGAATGAGTGTGTGTGGATGTTTCCCATTGATGGGTTGCAGCTGGAAGGGCATCCGCTGCATAAAACATATGCTGGATAAGTCACTAAATCATCATATTAAAAGTCATTTTTGAAGAATCATACTGTCAGAAACCAAAGACTGGAGCAATGATGTTGAAAATTCAGCTTTGCCATCAAAGAAATAAATGGCATTTTTAAATATATTAAAATATAAAATTGCTATGTTGTATTGCGGCGATTCATTCTGCTGTGATGACCCCTGATAAATCAGGCACTAAACGGAAAGTGAATATATGAATGAATGAATGAATGAATGTTGTATTGCAAATAACTTTTCTTTTACTGCAGCCTTTGTGAACATAACATAAAAAATAAATACATCAACACTACTCCACATAATCAGTAATAACTGTTACGTCTGATTAACATGATCAAACGTATGAGTTAAAAAGGCAAAAGGAGATCAGATTAAGACCGCATGATGTACTGTATAGCATAAACCATGTTAAATAGACATGAATGTGCTAGAGAGGCTGGACTGCTTGGTGTTATAAACACTGATGTCCTCATTATTCAGCCCATATGTTTATTTGTTCACTGGCGCTCATTAGACATGCAGAATTCTGTCTCTCATGAGAAGCGCCACTGAAATCCACACAGAGTCATTACCAGCAACCTACAAATGTCAGCGGATTGTTGCATTTCAAACTGACTGAAAGTCACACAAAAGATGAAGCATGATATATTTCAGATCCATCCAGCTGATATGAGAAAGGGTGTGAATTAAAAATGAGACGCAACCAGGCACTCAAAATGAGAAGAGAAGGTGGAAATCTGAGCATTAAAATGACACAAAGGATTCCATAATATGTATTTGTGTAGTTCAGATTTTTAGAAACCGACCACATAATATAAAATAAATAAAAAACAGTATACATTTATGCCCTATGTATATGGTTAAACTGTACAATCAGGATTGTTAAAACATATTTAACAAACAATACAACATTTGTACAGCATTTGCTCATCTTACTAGAATTTTCTACAGCATTTATTAATAAAAAAAAGTAAAACCTTCCCATGTATGATAACTTTAGTTAATGCACTTATAACTAACATGAAAAAATGATCATTTCTAGTAATTAAACAAGAAATGCAACATAAAAATTTGAAATAAAATTGTATAATATAATTTTTTATACAATACTATAAAATGATTAATAGTAATTATTACATTGATTATTATTAATAGTAACTATTACAATAAAATAGTAATTCATATTTTGGATATCCTTAAATCCTAAAATCTTTGCTCAGAAATTGTCTGATAAGGCATTGGCATATATTGGCATATAAACTATTGCATGACATTTTTCGTGGGTGTCTTTTCTAAACAAAGTTGAAAATATATTAAAGCTTTTTTTTTTTTTTTTTTGCTCAAATCTACTATATGGCACAGTTACATTTAAAGCTGTATTACACTTACAATTATTGTTTAGTTGCTTGAAATCCCCTTTTCGTCACTGAAAATGCATCAGGCTATTATAACTGATGCTCTCATGGCTTATAATTGAGCTTTGTTTTCTTCCTGATATAATGAATGTATTCAAACAGCAAACGTTAAGCACTACTTGACATTAAAGGAAAAAAATAAAAAGTGGGAATTGGAAGCCCATTTATATTCAATAAAAATAAATTACAAATATGCCCACTAAACAACAACAACAAAACAGCTTTCCAGTCATGGTTTGTTAGGATAGGGCTCTATTTTATCGAGATACATTAATTTTTCTTCGGCTTAGTCCCTTTATTCATCAGGGGTCGCCACAATGGAATGAACCGCCAACTTATCCAGTATGTTTTACACAGTGGATGCATTTCTAGATGCAACCCAGTACTGGGAAACAGCCATACACTCTCATTCACACACATACACTACGGCCAATTTAGCTTATTCAATTCACCTATAGAGCATGTCTTTGGACTGTGGGGGAAACCGGAGCACCCGGAGGAAACCCACACTAATACAGGAAGAACATGCAAACTCCACACAGAAATGCCATCTGACTCACCCGGGACTCGAACTAGCAACCCTGTTGCTGTGAGGCGAAAGTTCTAACCACTGATCAACCATGTTGCCCTCATTAAGATATAGATATTTGAAAATTTGGAATCTGAGGGGTCAAATAAAATACTCGAAATACTGATAAAATCATCTTTAAAGTTCAAATTAGGTTATTAGTGATCCACATTACTAACAAAAAATACGTTTTGATATATTTACAGAATGAAAAGTTACAATATTCAATATAATGTTCAAATTATGAAAGAAAAATCAATAATTGTGACCCATACAATATTTATTTTTTTGCTATTCTTGTGCAACATAAGACTTTTGTGTTAAGACTTAAGGTTTTGTGGTACAGCGACATATGAAATCATACAAAATATTAAAACAAATAAGTTTGCAATTACCTTGCATGGAAAAAGTGATATGATATATATTCAAAACACTCTTTCACGACAAGATGTCTTAAGAAGATAAATGAATATATTCCTTTATTAACACCTGTCTAGAATAAAAGCAGCCAACTGATCATTTTGATGAGGCGAAACAGCATTGGATTTTAGCTAAATACAAAAAAAGTTCTAAAAGTAATCTATTACAGGTTTAAAATGCAACTGCTCGGATTTTGTAAGGCAAGATCCAGGCACCGTCTGAACACCACAGATAGTCTAAATGCTCCACTGAATAAGATTAAAAAAAAAACTTACCCAATCCCCATGAAAAAAGCACCCGTCTTTTTTGAAAGAATGCATAGGTTTGCAGAACAGCCTCTGTCATGTCACCTCGTCTCCTTCCAGCACCCTAGTTAATACTTTATTGGCTTGAAAAAGAGGCTTTTATTAGATGTAGCACCTTAAGTTATGCATGGGTGTTTTCCTTCATGTATCTGGGTCAGCAGCCTCCGGTGTGTCGAAAACAGCAGATAAACACTGCCGGACAGCGCTGTGCTTTTATAATAGAGGTCCAAATATATATATA
>CAIGQW010054063.1:8290728-8337321 GCA_903798125.1 Danio choprae | reverse complement strand
GAAAGAAAGAAAGAAAGAAAGAAAGAAAGAAAGAAAGAAAGAAAGAAAGAAAGAAAGAAAGAAAGAAAGAAAGAAAGAAAGAAAGAAAGAAGAAAATGTTATGAGAAAAAATAATAATGGAACTTAAAATTTAATATTTTATTATTTTTTAGTATTTTTTTATTTATTCATAATATTATTAATTAGGTCTTCATACAAGAAAACTACATAGATGCCCTTTATATCTTAGGATGTCAGTCCCTTGAAAGAGGATGATCACATTTGGGGGTCTGTGGCATCTAAAATATTAGAAATGACCTGAAAATAAAGTATGCATATATAAAAATGATCTTATTATCTTACTTGTAATAGCAAGTTCATATACATTATATAAAATTATACAGCTGCTTTTTTATTTTGTTAAACTGGTCTTTTATGAAGAGATGATCATTTTGGGGGTCTGTCACCAGGGTTGGATTTACCTACACACTGAATGCAAAGGAAATGCTTAGTTCCTGTGTTTCCTATAATTATATACAGTAATATTACAACCCTAAACACAAGAAGCAGAAAAAATCATTCAGCGTGCGCTCAGTAAACAAAAATCAAATATTGTTTTTTTCTTTATGCTTTTTGGAACAGAAAACGAAGGATGTTTAATGAAGGAATAACTGACTTCAGTGTTGTGGTTGCACACCCACCTCAGTTGTGCGTTATTTTTCTAATAATTCAACAACCTGGAGTCATTTAATCTGCATACACTACAGTTACTGCTCCTCAAGACACCATTAAGATGTTTTATTTCAAGACATTTTGCCAGGCTTTTGTTTTTAAAGTGCTCTTGTGTGTAGGACAAATTTTTTTTCTGCATCTTATCTCAAGCCTCTGTTGCTAATTCCAAACTGTAATTTTTAGAGTTTGTGGTGGAGGCTTGAGCCGTTGATATGCAGACTAATGTAGTTATTACAGAAAGAGAGAGAGAAAGATATTAAGCATGTCTGTGTGCCAAATGTGGCAGAAGTTTCTCTACTAAAAGTACCAATACTTTTCAGTTGCGATAAATTGATAAATGTGTGGGGCAGTGTTGACAAGTTGGGCACGCATGATACGAGTTTGTGTTTGCCTATTAGAATGAGAAAGAAAACATGCTTTCCATAGAGAATAAAACCAGCTTTTGTGGGAAAAACATGGAAATTGTGAGCCATTTTATCTTTTTGTTTGCTATATTGATTTGCTTGATCAGTGTTTTTGGGGGGGTTTTGATTATTTTAGCTGTATACCAAGTGGTATATATTAAAATATATTAAGTGTAATAAGCCACTCCTTCAAGACAAACAGTAAGAGTATATGCATGAGCTGGATCTGTCACATCATAACTACTGATTATTTGTACAGGGTCATTTCATGCATTTTTGCACATAAACAGCATTGCAATCGTTTCATAGTCATTGTATTAAGTATATAAAAAACGAACATTAAAGAGATAGTTCGCCCAAAATGTAACATTTTGTCTCTATTCACTTATCCTCAAGTGGTAAAAAAAAACCTTTATGAGTTTCTTTTTTTTCTGTTAAGCATGTAAAGCAATATTTTGAAAATGTTTTAAACCTGTAACCATTGACATCCATAATGGGAAAAACAAAAACTACGGAAGTCAATGTTTACAGGTTTCCAAGATTCTTTCAAATATCATATTGTGTGTTCAACGGAAAAAACGAACCTCAAACATGTTTGAAACAAGTGGAGGATGAGTAAATGATGAAATAATTTTCCTTTTTGGGCAAACTATCCCTTTAACAGAGGCCAGAGACACTGGAGATGGAGTAAAGACTTACCAACAGATAAAATAATGTATACCATAATTTTTGTACATATACTGTAAGGTACAGTGGAGGAAATAAGTATTGAACAGATTACCATTTTTCTCAGAAAACATACTACTAAAGGTGCTGCTGATTTGAAATTTTCATAGGATGTTGGTAACAACCAAAAACAATTCCAAAGATGCAAAGAAAACAAAACTAATTTGTTTGCTAATTAAGTTATGTGTAATGACACAGGGAAAAAGTATTGAACACATGAAGAAAGGAAGGTGTAGCAGCTGAAATCTCTCAGGATGCAGCAACCCTCTGTGATACGTCGTTTAAAATTAATATTAACTGCTTTAGTCCAACATCTACATTACTAGGATGTTGAAGATGAAACCAAGATGAACAATTCAGCAAGACAAACATCCAAAACAGCCAAGGAAACTCTCAAATGGTTTCAGAGAAAGAAAATCAAGCTGTAGAATGACCTGGCCAATCCCCTGACTCCAATAGAAAATACAAAATAAAGATCAGATTTGACAGACGAGACCCAGAGAACCATCAAGATTTTTACACTGTTGAAGTCTGTGAAAAAATCTCACCTGAGCAATGCATGTGACTTCATTCTCCATTCATGAGTTCGCACCCAGATCAAGATACGCACAGATCAAGATACGCATATTTGTCATGCTGCCCAGGGAGAGGGCTCTGAGGCCAGAAAGATGTCTGAGCTTGAGGCATTCTTCACATCAAGAGAGACAGAGAGGAATACGATCTCAGCATCTAGCCCGATCCCAAAAAGTTTCCCCTACCTGTGCTTGGTATGGATCTGGTTAAAGGTGTGAAGCTGGGGTGGAGGAGGGATGCAAAGTTGATGAGATGACTGAGGTAGGACGAGCTTGGTTATTTATGGAAATAAATCTCTTTGATTCTGATTGGATGATCAGTGTGATTGCTGATAGAGAATTCACTGTGTTTACTATCTATGTGTGCTTCTCCCAAAAGTAGTTTAAAAAACTTCACTATGAGAGGAGTCTTTAAGCTGCCATCACTAAAAAGCATTTTATATAAAGTATTAAATACGTTTCAGTAGTTCAGTACTTTCTCCTTGTGTCACATTGTTATTACACATAATTAATTTTCAGATTTTATTATTTTGTTTTATTTTTATGTTTTTATTGTTTTAACAAAACGTGGTTCAATTCAATGTCAACAGCTCCTTTAGAAATATTATTCAAAGGAAAATACATGACGTTTTCAGTATTCATTTCCCCCACTGTATTTTTGTACATTTATTTCTTTATTTATGAGAGCATAAATACAAAACAATCTCTGATATCCATACCGATACACGCATATAATCAAAACTACATAATTTTAATTTATTCGGCCTGCATTGCTCAAAATCAGAAAACAGGGGGAAAAAATATTGTGATTATTTGCTCCACAGACCAAACCTGAAAAAAAAATGTGCCTCAATTCAAACCCTCTTACTCACTCACTTCCCTTTGGCTTATTCCCTGCTTTACCAGGGGTTGCCACAGCAGAATGAACCACCAATTGCTCTGGCTATTGTTTTACACAGCAGATGTCCTTCCTGAGTACAACCCTCAGTGCTGGGAAACACCCACATGCTCTCCAATTCACACTCTGTGGTTTGTCAAATTTATCGCGTGTACATTTTTGACAATCTCAATTATGTTACTGCTGCATGTAAATGCACCAGAGGCTGCTGAGTACATTTGTCCTTGTCACGCAGGTCCGTGAGAGGGAAGCTGGGCGGCTTGTCATGCGTATATCAGCTTGTTATCATCTGATCCACCCATCCACCTCCATCCCTAAACCTAACCGACAGTGTTTTCAAAAGTAAGCTAGAACAGAGTCCATCCATGCTTTTACCATGATTTCACACTGCCTTTTTTTGTTTAATTTTATCTGGTTTCTGGAATTGTTCTTTTGGCGGACTCGAACCCCGATCCACATCCCAAGTCCAAAGCTGTTTGTGGCGAGTTACAAAGCAAACTGGTTAGTTTGGAAAAGCCGTCCATACAAAGGTAAATGGTCAGACGTATAATGTGAAACGGAATGGAATTTGACACCTAGTAGCATTCGTTTTTACACATGCTGGATTGTGGCTGTGGTTATCAACACAGCCACAAGAACTATCTGTTCTTATCATTTCTAGGTGGGGCGTGGCCTATGATTGGTCCATACGAAGCACTACGCATTATAACAACTAACGGAACCCACACTGGCTCCTTGTGTGCCCTACATCGCTATCTGCATCTTTCATCACCTTTTGTGCATTTTGTATCATTCTGTGTTGTTGTGTCATCGTATCATTGAGTTTGTGGGATATTTGTTGAACGTCGCGTCAATCGCTAGTTTGTGCTCGCTAGTTTGTGCTCGCTAGTTTGTGCTAATGCTAGTTTGGTCCTGTATGTTTGTTGCTTTGGATTGTTTCAAATCTGAGAGAAAGAATGGTGTGTATTTGTTTATTTCCCTTTCTGTATTTTAAGATCAACCTTTTACTGACTTTTGACTGTCTAGTGGCCATGATTTTGCATCATGTCCTGATGTGTGTATACCTAATTTGTTTCATTGAAAGGAAATGGGAGACTTAACACCATTTAGTTTATACGGTACTATTAATATTGTCATCTTTTGTTAGGGAGTCAGATAAGTCATACTGTATTTTATTTTTATATATTACTATATACTAAAAGGTTATTTAGTTTCTAAAATAAGCTGTTTTGTTTGTTATTTTGGCCTGGTCGGTCTCTGAAGATATTCCTATCTGTAAATAAATAAACACATTTATTTTGGACATATCTCTCTGGTTTGACGCATTCTGTTATTTTCATCCTATGATTACACTTTAACAAAACTTTTCTTACTTGCCTGTTGCACCCTAAACCGCTAGAGGTTGTAGCACACACAAAATGCAACCATATAGGTTGCCGAGGGCACATATTTCCCAGTTCTCAAATATGTAGCCCTGGGCACAATGAGGCTCCAATGAGCCTGTGTTGCATACTAACCTTTGCTAATGCGCCACTCTCATTACAAACATACATGGCAAATTTCACAATGTACATGTTAAAAAAATGTATGATATATTTAAACAGACCTCGGGGTGGTGCTAAATAAATGTATTATCTGTATATTCCACATTTTGTCTTCTGGCGGGCTTTGAACACTCCATGGTCATACATGACTGCTCACTTAACAGAACTTGTCCCTAAAGCCTATCTTATTTTCAAAATAAAAGTTGCACATGCATAGTAAGCATACTATAAGTTTGATATAAGTATAATATCATTGATGTAATCTCACAAGAAAACTTTATGGCCAATCAAACACTACCTGTATATTAATGATCCCGTCATTGATCGTTTTGTTCCAATTGGCTTGTTTTTCACAGGGATTTTACACTGACAAGATTTACATGAGAAGAAGGAAACAGTGGTGTTCGAGGCTCACGGTATGCCATTTCCATAGACTGAATTATTTAGCTATACCAACTGGCATTAACATGGTATTTCCAGATTTTCATTCTATGGTATCTTTAAAATTTTAAAGCCTATAGGCAACAAAATGAAAGCATGTTTACAAAGAATGTATGACCTTTTCAGGCCTGTCTCTTTATCATTTTATCATTATAATAATCATTCATAGTGCAAACCAGACTTAACTCTTTCTAAATGGACCAACATGTCCACATGTGCAAGTTTGGAAGATTTGAAATCCACACTGTTTTATATCTATTTTATATATTGTCAAGATAATATAGTCCAAAGTGCTCTATTGACACAGCCTCTTTTAGACCTCCTCTCTCCCTCTCTATTTGGGATTATTTTCCAATAGAAGGATCATTCCGTGATATGAGACGGGTGACAGCAGCAGTATTGGAAGAATGCTGCTGCAAGGCAATGGATCTCGTGCCGTTAAATGAAAGAAAGAAAAAAAACGGATGCCAAGGCACGCTGTTCTTCCAAGGGTGAAAAATCCTTGTTAAAGGTAATCTCATATGGAACCTCAATATCCCTCTGAGCAAAGTTTGAAGCTCTTTTGCCAATGGAGAGTGCGAGAACATGAGAGTTCAAGAGATGAGCAGCTTATGAATATCCTACATCACGATAGGATTACTGCAAAACACTTGTGATATTACATTAGGGAAAGCTTTACAAAACCATCTGTTAATTGGATAGTCGTTATGAGGATATGCTATGGTGTCCTTGTTTTGGGAACAACACTTTAGGTAGCACTTTAATTTAATGGTCCCCTTAGACATTCTGTTGACTTTAAGTATCTTTAAAACTAAATGTCAGCTAGAAGTCATTAGAGTTTTAGTAGACTGTCTGCTTAATATCACTTCCTAAAATCTTCTCCTACAAATCATTCTACTAAATATAAGCAACTTTGCAAGTTCATCAACTTATTCCATTAACCCTAACTGCTAATACTCTACTGATAGTTACTTACAAAGTTACTAACTGTACACAGTTTCCATTATCTAAAAAGGGGACCATCTAAATTAAGTGTAACCCAGCTTTATTCTAAACTTTGTTTCCTGACATTAGTTTCACCAGTGGTTCATAACTGGTGTGTCGCAACCTAAAAACTGGATACAGCACAGCATGCTATATGTGCTCATGCTCTCATTCATTTTCTTTTGATATTCTTTATTCCCTTTTGGTGCTTTCAAAAAGAAGTAGGACAGGAAACAAGCACAACAACTTACTATCCTAACCAATAGTGGATAGAGACTCGACCCTGATCGAAGGTCCCTGAGGGCCGAATTCGGCAACGCATACAATCATGCATACAGTAGTTAGGGCAGCAAAATAAATAGGTTTTTTAAAAAAGGAAAAGAAGTTGCTTCACATGTCTATTTTTGTTAATGTCAAAGGCTGGGCATTCAATCAAATTCTACAAAAGTCCATCAAGTAAAGTCTTTTTCCCACAGCAGCCATGTTTGCAATGCCTTCGGGCAAATATTTTGGGCTTGCAAGACCAAGTCTTGTCATTCTCAATGGGGAATTTTTAAACTGCTTAACAAAATCAGTTAAATTACATAAAGTGGGTAGGGAAAGTATTCAGACCCCCTTAATTTTTTCACTCTTTGTTATATTGCAGCCATTTGCTAAAATCCTTTAAGTTATTTTTTTCCTCATTGATGTACACACAGCACCCCATATTGACAGAAAAACACAGAATTGTTGGCATTTTTACAGATTTATTAAAAAAAAGAAGCTGAAGCTGAAATATCACATGGTCCTATGTATTCAGACTCTCTGCTGTGACACTCATACTGTATATTTAACTCAGGTGCTGTCCATTTCTTCAGATCATCTTTGAGATGGTTCTACACCTTCATTTGAGTCCATTTGTGTTTGATTATACTGATTGGACTTGATTAGGAAAGCCACACACCTGTCTATAAAAGACCTTACAGCTCACAATGCATGTCAGAGCAAATGAGAATCATGAGGTCAAAGGAACTGCCTGAAGACCTCAGAGACAGAATTGTGGCAAGCCACTGATCTGGCCAAGGTTGCAAAAACATTCTGCTGCACTTAAGGTTCCTAAGAGCACAGCGGCCTTCATAATCCTTAAATGGAAGACATTTGGGATGACCAGGACCCTTCCTAGAGCTGGCTGTCTGGCCAAACTGAGCTATCGGAGGAGAAGAGCCTTGGTGAGAAAGGTTAAGAAAAACCGAAAGATCACTGTGGCTGAGCTCCAGAGATGCAGTCGGGACATGGGAGAAAGTTGTAGAAAGTCAACCATCACTGCAGCAGCCCTCCACCAGTTGTGGCTTTATGGCAGAGTGGCCCTACAAAAGCCTCTCCTCACTGTAAAACACATGACAGCCCGCATGGAGTTTTCTAAAATTGTGAGAAATAAGATTCTATGGTCTGATGAGACCAAGATAGAACTTTTTGGCCTTAATTCTAAGCGTTATATGTGGAGAAAACCAGGCACTGCTCATTACCTGTCCAATAGAGTAACAGTGAAGCATGGTGGTGGCAGAATCATGCTGTGGGGGTGTTTTTCAGCTGCAGGGACAGGACGACTGGTTGCAATTGAGGGAAAGATGAATATGGCCAAGTACAGAGATATCCTGGATGAAAACCTTCTCCAGAGTGCTCAGGACCTCAGACTGGGTCCTGACCAAAGGGATACCTTCCAACAAGACAATGACCCTAAGCACACAGCTAAAATAATGAAGGAGTGGCTTCACAACAACTCTGTGACTGTTCTTGAATGGCCCAGCCAGAGCCCTGACTTAAACCCAATTGACCATCTCAGGAGAAACCTAACAATGGCTGGTGAAAAACTTTGTACTCACTGTAATTCTGATTAGTATCAAAATCAGAAATTGTGTCAACGCTGATAGCCTAGTAGTTAGTGTGTTCACTTATATCACTGTTGACTTTGAATCCCAGCTCACAGATCTTTTCCACTCCTATCCTCCCTCTTTCTCTCTCCAACTTCACTTCACAGGACAAGCTACTGTCTTGTCATTAGCCATGATCACTTGCAGATTATTGTTCTTGTGTTTAAATAGCACAATAACTTTATAAGTTATAGCAACTGGCTCTTTCAGTTGGAAAGTGCAACTTATTTCATTACATTGTACTGTCTTGACCTTAGATTTTGTTGTAAATTAATTTGTCACTTAAAGGGATAGTTCACCCAAAACCGAAAATTTTGTCATCATTTACCAGCCTGATGTCATAAGGAAATGTAATTATTTTACAAATTGTCAGAAAAGTACCTAATTCGTACGAATTCTTATGATTATTTAAAATTCGAATTTGAGGGGGAGTACCACCAAACCGCACCAGATTGTACAAATTAATACAAATTAGCCACTAAATCAAAAATGCACATGATGGTTCATAAACCTGTTTGAGTTCTTTTTTCTATTGAAAACAAAATAAGTTTTTTTGAAAAATGTTACAAATTGGTAACCATTAACTTCCTTAATATTTGTTTGTTCTACAATGAAAGTCAATAGTTATCAGTTTTCTGGCATTCTTTAAAATATCTTCTGTTGTGTTCAACAAAAATAAAGAAACTCAAAAAGGTTTGGAACCTCTTGATGGTGAGTAAATAGTAAGTACATTTTCATTTACTATCCCTTTAAATGCAGACAAATAAGACAGCAAAACTTATGTAAAGAAAAAAGGTGATATTTAAAATGGGCTTACAGATGAAATCACATGGTTATATTGTTGTTTTGGTAATTTGAAAAAATGGTTAAGTTTTCCTATTATACACTGCCATTAAAATGTTTGGGGTTGGCTAGATTTCTTAATGTTTTTGGAAGAAGTCTCTTCTGCTTATCAAGGCTGCATTTACTTAAAGTGTAATATTATAAACAATTATTATTGTTTAAAATAATTTGATGAATTATTATTCCCATCTTCTGGGCCACGTGATCCTTAAAATATCATTGTTATATGCTGATTTGAAGCTCAAAAAGCTTTTTATGATTAGAAATTCTGAAAACGGTTATGTTGCTTAAAATCATTAATACACTTAAAGAAACAGCATTTCAAAACTACAGCATTTATTTAAATGTATTTGCTGTCAATTAAAAGCATCATCACTGAATAATAGTATTAATTTCCTTAAACCTCTGAATAGTGCATAGTGCATATTTGATTTAGGTGATTTTTTGTACAGTTTTAACTGTGTTAGTGTTGGGTGGTCACTCTGTGCTCAATTTAAAATCTTGTCCTGAAGCGAAACCATTTGAGAGCATTTGAATTATACTGATTAAATGCATAATGATGCGACTATAATGAACTTTGTTTAACTTATTACACTCCCGAGACAGCTGTAAGTCCCCCCATTCTCCCCCTCTCTCTCTCTCACACACACACACACACATATACCCACAGGACCTATTAACGGCACTGTTTCAAACTGCCATTCATCAGATCCATTCACCTTAACACCTGTTTCACAATTAATGCCACTCATTGCCTTTGGGGGAAATCTGCAATCACTATAAAATCGGAATAACATTGCAAGTCTGTCTCTGTTGCTTATTATAAATTCTGACCCGGGTCCTGCCCCGGCTGTCTGGAATTACATTAATAAAGGGGAATTCAATAATAAACCAACACATTCTCATTTTCACTGCGGTGTTTGATGGAACGGCACTCATCCATGTTCGCTGCATTAAATCAGCACATTCGATCGAATCTAACTTAATCTTGCCAGTTAAACTGCGTTTGCTTGTCCTTTATTTTTATTAAGGTCTCCACTGTGGTAGAGAAAGCTGGCTGTCCGTTTAAAGTTGAAGCTAAACAGACAAGAGGTCGAAAATGATTCCCATTTCTGTCATATCAAATGATAAACCATCCGGAGGTGCTAAGTGTTCAACAGCAAACACATTAATCTGTCATTTCCCTTCACTGCTGTGTGCTACACGAAATGAAATATGCATCATTTTTGCCCAGTGATGTGTTGATCTAAGGATTAGAAGCTGTGTGTTTTTGTGCTAGCATGAGCGTGTCCACCATGACAACTGATACAGTCAGTCATGTAGGGAGGGGAAAAGCTACAAGGAATGATTCAAATCAGTGCATATGTGAACAAGTGACAGGCGGTTTGGGATTGATGCCATTCAATTGGTGCTAACAGAGGAAAAGCCCTTTTATTGGGGCTTGTTGTCATTGTGCTGTCAACCCGTGTGAGTTTTTTGATTAAAAATGTTCCGTAACACCGGAATTCAATTCTCTTTGGTGTCACATCAAGGTCTTCCACATGCATGTTGTCTGTCTTGGATGGTGGCAGCTATCAGTTTGAAAAAGTAGTGAAAATTTCTAGGCAGACGGACATCTTGGAAATGGATATGGTGGAGTAAAACACAAGTTCTCCCTAGCTTCACTGCTTTCCTAGATCAGCGTGTAGATTGATAGCTTTCCTTCCTCTTCGTCAATACTTGAGACACTCATAAGCTACTAAGTGATGATAGTTCACCCCAAAATTGAAATTTATTCAAAATTTACTCAAATTGAGATATTTTTTTTAAATGCTTTTGACATTCATAGTAGGTAAAATTGGTTTTCAACATCCTTCACAATATCTTCTTTTGTGTTCAACTAAAGAAAGACAAATAGGTTTGGAACAAGGCGAAGGCTGAGTAAATGATGACATAAATTAAAATGTAAAGCTCTTTGTGATACAAATATGAAAATAAAAACACACCCATTGAAAACAACTCAACAAACACCGCGGTATCACAAACCAGCATACAATGCTTTGTCTGTGAATGACAGTTTTGTATGGATAATGTTGTTAAAACCCTTTCATACTGTTTCCTACTCATTGACTATTATTACCAATCTAAACTGTTTACATAGGACCCGCCTCTTAAAGAGATAGTTCACCCCAAACTTCAAATTCTGTTATCATTTACTATATAACAACATACTGCAAATGGTGGTTACCAACATACCAATAAAAGAAAAAACTCAATAGGTTTGGTACAAGTGAAGCATGAGTATACTATTGTTATAGTTATTTTAGAATATTTGCATGTATATTTGGATTTTGTAGATGCAAAAAAATTATTAACATTATAGGTCAAATTTAGCATCATGACTGGTATAGAATTACAGCACACTGTGAGTTTATATTTTTCTAGTTTGGCTTTGCATCTGATCAGCTGCATCGTTTGCATCTGATCAGAGCAGCTGGACCATGAAATGGTGACGCATGATGTAAGATTTAACAAGCAATTAGGAACCTACATATTGAAGAATTTCACAAGAGTGTGAAAGATATTCAAGATTTCACAGCAGAATCAAGATGGTCACACATTTGTTGTGTTTACAGATTGGGAAGCTGCTCGATTTGAAAATGACTTCTGTGACCCATGCTTCATAGACTGCTACATTAAAAAACAATAGATAATGGACCACTTATGAAATTTTGCTAATTAAACCGCATCTTATCTACAGACGGTCAGTGATGAGTCTGGCAAATATTCATTTAATGTCTTCCGTTTTTTTATAATAAAATAATTTAATGAAGCCGCCATTTCATTCATTCATTCATTTTAATTTCGGCTTAATCCCTTTATTAATCTGGGGTCGCCACAGCGGAATCAACCGCCAACTTATCCAGCATATGTTTTACGCAGCGGATGCCCTTCCAGCTGCAACCCATCATTGGGAAACATCCACACACTCTCATTTACACTACAGACAATTTAGCTTACCCAATTCACCTTTACCGCATGTCTTTGGACTTGTGGGGGAAACCGGAGCACCCGGAGGAAACCCACACCAACACGCGGAGAACATGCCTCCACACAGAAACGCAAACTGACCCAGCTGAGGCTCGAACCAGCGACCTTCTTGCTGTGAGGCGAACATGCTACCCACTGCGCCACCGTGAGGCCCGCCGCCATTTCAGTCAACTGAAATTTCCTTTTCCATTTTCTTGTGCAAGACTTTATTCTTCTTTTATCTGTTTATTAGGACTGAAACATCGAAGATGATATTTCCTGGTGACAATGGGCACCAGGGTTCTGCACGCAAAGTAAAATTAGCTTTGGCAACAAGAAGCAGACCTGTGCTAGTCCCGTTTTAGTGACGCACATCAGATGGCCACATGTCCCTCTTCCCCCAATGTGCTGGAAGAAATAGGCTGGCAGCCTGTCCTCTGGGTGTGAAATCAGAGCCAGTTCTCCTTGGTGGAGTTCTCTGAGAGTGGGGAGACCATGCTGACCTGAATGCAATCCCAGTGGGGGGGCTTCTGCCATTGTAGCATGGCAGCAATGGTGGCTACGGTCTCTGAGCCAACAGAAATATGCTGCTTGCCTCAAGGAGCGTGAACCGTGGCCCAGTAAATGGGATGGGATGGTGCCTTAGGTGGGGGGCCGATATGTTGCGACGAGTACACACGTTCTGTTTTTAGACGTAGCCAATGATTGCATCAGTCCAGAGACTGGAATAAAAAGAATGGAATAAAGAGCAAAAAAAAGGTTTATGTTTTAATTGTAAATAATATTATTATTAATATTATTAAATTAGTGATTAATTTTTGGAAAGCAGTAAATAATATGTCAAATTACTGAAGAAATCCTTTTCAAATTTTGGTCTTGGCCCATATTTATCAAGCTTCTCAAAATGACATTAAGTCCTAAAAGCTTATAATTCATGGAATTTACACCTATTTTCAAACTTGAAAAAAAGTTATCACATTTCTTAGAGCTAAGAACTATTCTTATCTTTTAAATGCTTAGTAGTTTGTGATGGTGCTGTGAAGACCAAAATGTGGATATCGGTTGATTAAGCAGGTATCATCTTTATCAGCGACTTAGTGAGGGATGCCATGTCAATGTTTATTGTACTTTTAGTTAATGTTTCATTTCCATTTTGTATATTATAATGTATGACAATTTGTATACATGTACAGTAATTCGTAATTTGTATGAATTTGTAAGATCTTGTTTGTACATTTTAGTACGATTTGCTCATTGCTAATGAAAGTTGCATTTAGGGTTGGGATTTGGGGGTTAAACCAAGTTTACCAAGTAAACCACAGCTATGTGTCATAAACTACCTAAACCAAACTAGATGCTTGATAACTAACTTTGTAGCAGTTTTTAAGCATTTTTTTAATAATAATTTTATTCTTAGTAGTGCCCTTGTAAGTAATTTTACAGGTTTTAATTTGTCTCCAGTTTTCAAAAATAAAACTAATCTATATAAAAAAATTCCCATTAAAATTTGTCCTGCTTTGGAGCTAATAATGATGATTATCATCCAAGTTTATGATTGTTTATAGATGTAATTCGGCATTACAGTATTATATTCCATATAAAATGACTGCCATTGATTAAAAATTAAGACAACATAAAGGACTTTTAGATGCTTTAAAAATATATTTTACAAAATTAACTTTAAATGATTGGGAAGTTATTCTTTGTTAGCACTTTGAATGGTGCCAAGAATAACTGTAACTTGTCAAATGCTTTAGTTTTGATAACAGATATATGTGGCAGGACTTGTAAAGGGCATAAAATGGCATTAGCACTCAACATTATTTAATAATAGCATTTCAAAGAGCTCACATATCACTTGATGATAAATCAAACGCCCTGTCACAACAGAGAAGTCATTTTTACATTTCAGTCTCTAGATTTATGAAAATGGAGTAAAGCAGGAGTAAAGTTAAAAGTTAGAGGTCTGTTTGATGGCTTTAAAGTTAACGTGCCTCTATATCAAATCAGATTTCTGCAATGAGAGATCTCAGCAGAAAGACATGCTTGAAGAAGGACAATTCGCTGTAAATGGACTTATTGCAAGCAGTGCCAACGGGAAGAATAATCACACGGATGAAGAATGTAATATGTAAGCACAAATCCATTCTGCGCTCTCCGCTTTTAAGGGTTTTGTAGCATATTATCTGCTTGTTAAGTTGTGACGTATGGAATAATGTTTCCGGGTCCAAGTCTCTTCTCATCGGAATTTTAAAAAAACTCTTTCTACATAGCCATTTATGGCCACCGTTTAATCATATCACACATTAAAATAAATCTTTTACAAAATCATGGTGTCCACTGCACTGTAAAAAAAAAAAATCTGTAAATTTACTGTAAACAAATTGCAACTCTGGTTGTCATATATTTACAGTCAAATATACAATAGAAACTTTCAAAGACATTGACATTTTTTTAAGTAAACTATCATATTTCATTAATGTAGTGTTAATACATCAAATATGTTTTAAAGTACTAAACATCTACACATTGTACCTTTGTTAGACAGAGATAAAAGGTGTTGATGAGACACATCACAAACAACTCTTCCAACAACATACTATTATATAGACGATGCTCAGCGTCATACACACAAAGACTAAACACAATCATGTAAAGGCTTAAAACTAATATTATTTATCAAAATTGCATTTATCACAATAACATAAAACTCTAATGTGCATAACTGATGAGAAAAAATGATCCATAGTAATGTCAACAAAATAAAACAAAATAAGTGACAATATATTATATATTGGCCTCACAGTGGCGCAGTGGGTAGCACGTTCGCCTCACAGCAAGAAGGTCGCTGATCGCTGGTTCGAGCCTCGGCTGGGTCAGTTGGCGTTTCTGTGTGGAGTTTGCATGTTCTCCCTGTGTTGGCGTGGGTTTCCTCCGGGTGCTCCGGTTTCCCCCACAGTCCAAAGACATGTGGTATAGGTGAATTGGGTAAGCTAAATTGTCCATAGTGCATGAGTGTGAATGGGTGTGTATGGATGTTTCCCAGAGATGGGTTGCAGCTGGAAGGGCATCTGCTGTGTAAAACATATGCTGGATAAGTTGGCGGTTCATTCCGCTGTGGCGACCCCAGATTAATAAAGGGACTAAGCCGAAATGAAAATGAATGAATGAATATTATATATTGTCATACAGGGAAAATCAATTTATGGTTATTTACCGTATTTGTTAAGGAAACTGTACAAGTTACAAACGTTTACTATATAGTTTTTACATAGTTTTTTATCACAGCCATTTTTTTACATTGTACAATCTCTGGATTATATTTGAAATCTAATTAAAATAACAAAGCAATTTGTTGCCGTGACTTTTTGTCATATAATTTATTTACAGTGTGCATCCCAAATACCAATATTTTAACGATTTATAAAAGAGGAATCTGACCATCTGAGATTAGGCATATATATAAACATTACAATCATGATTTTCTATAGTATTACAGCACACTGTAAGCATATATTATTACCATTTGTTGTTCATTTTTCAGATTGAGCCAAACTGGACTCAAATATCGTGATGCATGATATCAGTCTTAACAAGCAGATTGTGAGTTTTGCAGAAAGGGTAAGGTCCATACAGAAGAAACAGATGTGTCTTCTGCACCTGCATACTGTATTTGTAAGCAGCCCTTCGTTTCATATGTTTGCGTTGGCGCACAGCTCAGAATAAATACAACGTAATAGATTTCTGCTGTTTCTTTTGGGAAACCCCATTAAGGTAATTAGTTTGAGCTGTGGCACTGAAAAAGCTCCACTTCATCTGCAAGGTTCAGTTGCTCCGTGCACTGTGGGAGGAAATGCTTTTGTTCTTCAATTCAGGTCACTGACATGCTGAATTTAACATCCTGTACTGTACAATGATGGAAATCACACTGGGCTTAAGTCTTGATTATTTCATGGCGAAAAAAAAAAAAAGAATTACCAGCATTCTGTATTCAATAGTTATTTCTTCCTCTTTCTTCTTAAAGCCACGGGTACTCTCGTAATGCCAAGCTGTGATGGTAATGGAGCACAGTACTGTGTCTTTCCGAATCCAGGATCATTGCAGAAAAAGGGTCTAGTAATTCTGCACTTTCAGTGAGGTAACTAGACCTCTTTGATGGGATCATTCAGCACACGGTGGGTGAGCATCTGGATTGTCGGCTTCTCAGAGGAGAAATATGAACAGATGAGAATGGCAGAAAAATAATTTTATTGAAAGTTCAAACGAACAGCTCTGGGTAGTATCTGAGTACATTTTAAAATGCAATATAATCAAATAACTTTTATTTTTTTGGAATCTGATTAAGTAATCCAGATTACTTTTTCAGATTCCAAAAAATGCAATGGCACACAGACTGTCATGCCATTACAAAATCGCCCTGTTTAAGATCTGATTTCTTTAAAATCAGTGATCTTCGCTGCCTGACTGATATAAGACGACAAGAAGCACTGAATTAAATTCCATTGTTCCCCACCATGTCTTTAAAATATGGAGATTTATTTTACCATTCTATTTTCAATGGAGTTTCTGCACTTGCCTCCTGCTCCTGGCGGCGCTTAAGCGGTCTTTCATCTCGTTTTAGGCTTGAACAACTAAATGAATGCTGAATGATATTTAACTGATTATATTTTAATTACATTGCAACATCGATGCTGTGAAAGAAACCTTATAAAATTGAAAATAGTCATCTGGCTGAAAAACACAGAGTCTCCCGTTTTTCACACCCATCTCCCACCACTCTCCTATTTTGCTATTTCTCCCAGAAAACTCTCGTAAAAAACTTGTGACAAAGAGTAACCAACAAGACAAAATGACAAAGTACTCCACAAGCAAGTGGAGTCACTGAATTAAATAATTTAAAAGCACAGTATGTAATTTTCACCACTAGAGGTCAAGTATTCACAACAAACAAAGGCATTGTTTTATGGCGCTGTGACTGAGTGTGGAAATTCAAGTCTTTTTGTCTTCATTACATTATACAGGATTCCTACAATCGTGCTCACGGATGAGCTAAACTATTCAAAATGTATTATCATGGTATCAAACAAGAACACTGAAGCAATTGCTGAAAAGAGACACCGCGACATGGCACAAAACTGCAGAGCTGTTCGGCTGTGGATGCCACAGTCCGCTGCATCAGGTTCTTCTTGTTATAATTTGTTTATTGTTTATTAAAGTGTGTTTTTTTTTTTATTTCTATAAAACCAAACCAAAAATTTATTTTTTAGTTTCTGTAACTAGTTAAAAGTGCTTTTGAACATTTGAACATTCTTTGAAATATTTGGGGTAATAAGTACTGTACATAAGTCAGCAAAATATATAACACTGCTCTGATGGTTTTTGGATATTTCATGAATAAATCGAATATATATATTGTGCCTTTAACTGTTTATAAACTGATTAGGCTGTGGGACACCCGTGAAAATGTTTGCTTTGCAATAAAGATAAAGACTTTTATTTATCTGATCTAATCTAATTCAAACAAGTAAAAGTAATCTAAAAGTAATCAAAAAAAGCTACAATAAATGAAATGAGTAATCTAGATTATATTGCTGGCTACACTTTCAGTTACAGGCTACAATTTGTAGCAAATGCAACTGCAAATGTGAGCAGGTGACAAGACAAGATTAGCGATGTATAACGTTTCCATCTTGTATGCCCTTAAATCTTTAAAACATACTGTAAGAGTTATAGAGTGAATACAGTCTGCAGTCTAACGCTGATGTTGTTTCCTTTCAGTCAGGTGTTCCTGAAAGAAACACGTTTAATGCGAAGAACATTTTAATAATGTAAAGAACATTTGTTTTGTCCCACCATAAAGAACCCTTAAGGCAGTGGAAAGATTGCAAGAAAGCTATAATTTCTTCACATTTAAAACCACCTGGAGGCTGAGAGTGTAGGTGCAAAGCAGGTGGATAAATAAAAAATAAAAGGCTTCAGACTAAACAGTTGATAGAAAACACATCACTTGTGTTCTGAAATTGATTCTCAGGTTGGTAAATGTCAATCTCATTGACATATAAGGATGTATCAGTAATATACTAATCTAGCAATGGCCCTGAATCTAACTAAGCTTTCCGCAGTCAAATAATTGCTGCATTTATCATAAGCATGTCTTTTGTCATCTCATGTTAAAAGAAATCTCACTGGCACGCTAAAAACAAGATTTGATAATCTTCTTCTGGCATTCACTCAACATCAAAAGAAGGGAACTTTTATCAGTATAAGGCTTTATTCTTATCTGCATTCAGATTAATAATTAAAATAATCACATCTTTAATGTATCTTTAAGCTTTAAACAAACCATCTTATGTTCTGCCACTCAATTCAAAAAACCTAGGTTGAGGAGATCCTCTGTATGAGGTGCTGTGTCTGTTCTTTTGAATTCAGGTCAAGTCATTAGCTCATAAAGAATAACCCGGAGGAGCATATATTAAATCGCTGAGGTCAGAGGTTAAAAGCAGTCCACAATTACACTCAGGTTTATGGATTTAAAGGCAGTACTGCGAGAATAATGATCATGATCTGTGGAGACGAGGTGAGCCAAACTCTTTGAATGTTCTTTTGCTGATAGCTCTTGTGACTATCCTAACATATTAGTGAATTCTATGTAAAACGTTTAAATCAGCTTGTTCGTGGTTTCGTGGTGGACTTTCTATCTATGTAAAAAAAGAAGAAGCCTATTCTATATTAGTACTCAATTTTCTTGTAGAATTAATTCATGTTTTCATTATTCAAAAAAATCTAAACAATAAAATGATGTAAAACCAACTCAACCTTCTTATTTTTATGTTTCTACTGTATCATTTATCGTGGGTTTTCCAATTGTATTCACAATGTTTATTCTTAGATTGTGTTGTTGGGTGTAGTAACTTGCTGTTTTATGACATCTAGAGTACATTTTCTGCTCAAAATGACACATTTATTCTCAAAAAAAGAGACTGTTATTGTGCATTGTGCAGTGTTCAGTTTCCTCATTACCTCTGTTGTGTCGTTATGTAATATATATAAATATATAGAGAGAGATTATATCGATTGTAACAAGAAATTCACTGTATTGTTTACCCACAAATTATACTGAATAATGTTAGAAATCGGTAACCATTGATCTTGATAGTAGAACAAGCCAAGAGTGAGTTGAAGATGACCACATTTTCATTCTTGGGTGAACTATAATTTATTCATTCATTTTCTTTTCGGCTTAGTCTCCTTTATTAATCTGGGATCGCCACAGCGGAATGAACCGCCAACTTATCCAGCATATGTTTTACGCAGCGGATGCCCTTCCAGTTGCAACCCATCACCGGGAAACATCCATACACACTCATTCACACACATACACTACGGACAATTTAGCTTACCCATTTCACCACCGCATGTCTTTGGAATTGTGGGGGGAACCGGAGCACCTGGAGGAAACCCACGCCAACATGGGGAGAACATGCAAACTCCACACAGAAATGCCAACTGACCCAGCCGGGGCTCAAACTAGCGACCTTCTTGCTGTGAGGCAATTGTGCTACCCACTGTGCCACCGTGCTGCCCTGAACTATAATTGTTTTTAAGTAAACTACTTTAATAGTATAATACTTAAAAATAGATATTAGAAAGTAAACTTGGTTTCAAAAATAACTAAAAAAATTTACTTAATGTTGATAACTTAGTTAATCAAATTTTACTTAATTGCATACATGAAATTTACTTCAAAAGCGTGTGCAAAAATTTGACAAATAAAAAATGCAACACATTTTACTTAAGTGCGTGTTGTTAATCAATAGTAGTCAATACTTAAAGAATAAGTCACTCAAAAATTAAAAATTACTCACTATTTACACATCCTCAAGTGGTTTCAAACCTTTATGGGTTTCTCTACTCTCTTGAACAAAAGAAGATACTTTGAAGAAGGCTGAAAGCCTGTAACCATTGACTTTAATAGTAAGAAAAACAAATATGATGGAAGTCAATGGTTAGAGTTGTCCAACTTTAAAATATATTTTGTGTTCAACAGAAGAAAGAAACTTATAAGGGTTTGAAACAAGTAAAAAGTGAGTATGATGACATAATGTTCTGTTTTGGGTGAACTATCCTTTAAATATTATAACTGCACTGTAACAAGAACACCATCAAATAAAATAAATCTATTTTTGTTTTCTTGCGATAAATCATTTCTTATTTAAAACCATTTGAGATTACAGGTGCAGAGCAGGTGGATAAATAAAATAAATAAATCAAATAAATCGTATGAAAAGTTTTTTTCACATTATAAAAATAGTTAGCCTATATTATGTAAAAAGTCAAAGCTAAAAACAAAACACTACACTCTTTAAAGGTAAAGCTTACAGAAAAGCAATTTTGCATAGATCCCATTGAAGAACTTTTTTTGAACCATCTTATCAGAATCACTCAGAACCACATTTTTCCTAATGCAAAAACCAATAATCTAAAAAACCCTATCAACTATACTGTCAACTATATCAAATATAACCTTCAGTGCATTGCAAAGCTTCCATGAGGGTTAAGGTTTATTCACATTTAAAACCATTCCAGAGGCTACAGTGCAGGTGCAAAGCAGGTAGATGCATACAAAAATAAAGCAAAAATGCTTCAGACTCATATGAAAAGGCTCTTTCACAGCATAAAAATGGTTCTATTTAGCAAAAAGTCCAAAAAGACCTTTCAGCTTCTATAGAGCAAAGCTCAATTCTTTATGCAACCATAAAAAGAGTTCAATTTGGCAAGAACTGTGCTACTGCTAAAAGCTCAAAGCCCACAATTCTATTGCTCTTAGAAAAAAGTTCTAAGAAACGTCTATATATTATTTCTCAGTCTTTGTTCTTTATGAAGAAAATTGCATTAAAATCATCTCAGCTTCAAAAACTACCGATGTCTACAATATGCATGGCAGTAAAGAGAGAGTGGCATTATCTTCACAATTAGATGAAAGAGAAATTTCTTCAGCTACTCACATACATCCTCGCTGGCAACCAAAATGAATCCCACTTAGGAGGGCTTTGATATTCTCACTGTATTTTGTGTTAGTTTAACCCTGATATATTTAGGGAGTTGACGTAATCAGAATGGCAACAAATGAGAATTTAAACATATGTGACAGACATTCATTCCAAGAGGTTTGATCCTGGTGTTAAACAATAGCAAACACACAACTGCAGCAACAGCCCACGGCAGTGACCAGAAATAGGCTTCTTTCACAACAGCATTGTGCTTTCAGCATCTGCTTTCTCTTATATATATATATATATATATATGGGTAGTTGACAAATAGGCAGTAAAAATGCTTTTTTGTAAAACACCATTTTTGAAGATTTTTTTTAATACTTGTGTAGCTTGAAGTCTGATGTTTGAAAAAAAAATAATAATAATAAAAAAATCTGATCTTAATAATAAAATAATCACTACCTTTATTCTTTCAGGGTTTTTTTCTTTTACTTTTTACTGAACTGTACACTGTAAAAGATATCTGTAAATTAGCAGTTTTCTGTATTTTATCATTTATGTTTTTATTCTTCCACGTTTATTTATGCTTTTAAATTGCCTTATGGAACCTTGTTCTTTTTTCCAGCAGCTTTTAACCTTGAGAAGTTTGAATAAGTGACTTTTATTACTATTTTTAATAGTTTAAAGTAATATATTGTCTGGGTTAGTGTAATAACCTTGTAATAAATGGCTAGGATTTTTTATCTGTCATTTTACAGACTTATTTTTCTCTATATTATTTCTTATACATTATATTATTTTTTAAATGTCAATAAAAGTCACTTTGTTAAACTGTAGATTTGAATTTTCAACATCAAAAGTCGATAGAGCAGAGATCAAGGTCCCATAATGCAATTCACAATCGTAAACAGAACAGAAAACACTTCTGATCAAAAAAACTATGGAAACTGTTCATTAACAAATACTTTTTACAGTATAGCATAAAAATGTCCTATGGTGTAACATAGCAAATGTGAAGAAAACAACTCCTTATGATATAAAAACAATGTGAGAGAGATTTATCTTCAATGTTGGACACTTATCTTACTTAACTTACTCAATTTCCTTCAGCTTAGTCCCTGTTTTATCAGGGGTCGCCACAGCGGAATGAACCACTAATTACTCTGGCATGCAGCAAACGCCCTTCCAGTCATACACTAATCTTCATATAGTTCTATTTATTTTATAAATATAAAATTGTATTTTGTTTTTGGACATTTTCAATAAATAGGGGTGTCACACCAATTTGTCATTTCATAAAAATCACTAGTGAAAATTACCTGATGTATTTATGAAGGATTTTACAATTTTCTTTTTAAAATATATGAGCTTTAATTTACTGAATTATGCTTAAGACAGTCACACCATATGAAAAAAAAAATAACACAGCAGTTTTTATATCAAGAGATCCATGGAGGCGACACAGCAAGAAGGTCGCTGGTTCAAGTCCCAGCTGGTTCAGGTGGCATTTTTGTCTGGAGTTGGCATGTTCCCCCACGTGTTCGCATGGGTTTCTTTTCGGGTGCTCCGGTTTCCCCCACAGTCCAAACACATGTCATATAGGTGAATTAAATCAACTAAACTGGCCTTAATGTATGAGTGTGAATGAGTGTGTATGGATGTTTCCCAGTACTGGGTTGCACCTGGAAGGGCATCCACTGTGTAAAACATATGCTGGATAAATTGGTGGTTCATTCCGCTGTGGCGACCACTGATAAATAAAGAGACTAAGCTGAAGGAAAATTAATGAACGAATGAGATCCATCGAAGACAAGAAATGTTTAATCACTTACTTCATTTAAAATGACGACAGTACCATTTATCTTCATTGTGTAACAGTGAAAATGCAATGTCATGTCAACAACCCATATCTACAGTACATACTGTACGTTAAGAATTCAAAGTGGCACAGAAAAAACAAAGTTTCGCACCACCAGCAAAACTAAATATTTAATATGTTTTACTATATGTATCATTTATAACTATATATGTAATTCAGTACACAAGTGCATTGTTTGCATAGAGGGTATGGTATATTGGGCACTCCAGGCAGGACAACCCATGCTTTTAGGCTGTTTCATAAAAATGTAGTGCATAGTTTATGCTGAGCTTGTGGGAAAAGAGAGCAAGTAGGTTACAGTCAACTTACGCATGTTGTTTGCTCTGGCCTGCACAGTGTCATAATGCTGTGTGTGCATTCCGATGGCCTCCTCGTGTTGACCCTGACGGGCTCCTTGCATGACGCTCGCAACAGCTCTGTTGAAGAACAAGCAATTCGTTAGCTTAGTTGTATTGTATAACCAGCCTTTATTTAGATATCAGAGCCCAGCTGAACAGCATACAGTGATACAGTGTCAGCAGACTGGCATCTATTCATCTGCCGCTGTCCGTAGTGCTGATTCAAAGAGAGCAGGTTTTTCTGTGAGCCGCTCTTTCAGCAAACCTGCCAACTGTGGGCTGTGCGGCTCTCATCAGAGGTTTTGACCCACTATATCACAGATTTACACCTCCGCCATCCAAGCTGAGTAACCAAAGGGTAAAAACTGACAACCGGACGTTATGCAATGCCATGTAACATTTTGTACAGCTCTCTTGGTTTACATGTGCAACTTAACCGTGTTTTCGTGTGGATCTCTTGAGATCAGTGATTCAAGAAAGCCTTTTAAACGAGAGCTTGCGTAACACAAATGCATGAATTTAGAAACCGTAATGAAGATTCAAGGGATTGTTTTTGCTCTAATTATGCATGAATATGCATGGGTAGGATAGGAGTAACAGTGAAAACACAAATTTATGACAACCAGCGCTCCTGGCAAAAAAGCTACAGAAGGTGAAATTCTTTGTCTGGGGATTTTCTTTTACCCTGGGATGGAGTAAACAAATTGTAGCCTAAATTGCCACACTGCTAAATATTACTGGGTTATATCAACACAAGTTGGCGTCAGATATGGACAAACCCAAATATTGAGCTAAATATGTATATATATGTTAAATAATTTGACAATTTAACCCAGCAGTTGGGTAGAGCAAATTCACAAAAATACAAATTTTTCACAGGGTTTTTTTTAACGCCTCATGCATTGATGCTCTCTCCCTACTTTTACTCTTTCTGCATTATTATATCTATATTAAGTCCACAAACAAAACAATTTAAAGAAAACAACATTTGAAACACATAAAAATGCTCAATTTAAGTTGTTTGTGAATGCATCATATGTACACACAGCCCCAAACTGTTACACTGAAGCATTCAAAAACAGAAAAAAATGGACTATGAAATGACTCATGACAAGCATTTTTTTCAACATCTTCTAATTTGACAAGGTTTATTTAAAACCCAAGACTCATGCACAAAACATGGCAAAACATCAAATATTTATGTTGAGCAAGTTTTTTAAAGACATTTAAGGAATATTTGGTTCCTTCGTTGTTGAGTGCCCTACCTAAAATTTAAAGTCAACTGCTTTCAATGCTACTGTACATGAATCAGACACATATCACTTTTACACACATTCTTTTCAGTGTTTCATGCCAAAAGTGTTTTTCAATGTTTCTCTTTGCTTTATTGTATCTAAATAAAAGTCCCAAACGGAAATATTTACAATCAAAATGCATTTAGAAACACATGTGATATTCTCCATTCAGTTGTCTGCTTGTTTTTGAAAGCACCATGCGTGAAGCAGCCCTACCAGCCACTTATACTGGGGCATTCTTGCATTAAAAAACCGAAACAATGGCAATGAAATGACATCTTTGTGTGCTTTTCTACCTTCTTTTTATTAGATTTTTTTTTATCCTTAAAAATAAAGGGTCTCTGTTAGCATCAATTATTCTATTGAAAGCCTTTAACATCCATAGAACATTTTCATTCCACTAAGGGTTCTTTAGAATGGAAATGAGTTGTTTACATTATAAAAATGTTATTTGCGTTATGGAAAAAAGGATTATTTGAAGAACTTTTCCCTGTTCATTTGGTAACAAAAAGGTTGCTCTATGACATCACCGGTTCTTCAAGACACCTTTTAAAGAGTGTTGTTTTAACTTGAGTCTGAACCTCAAATGCATGTGTCTAGCAAACATGCTTACAATAAATGATACTGTAAGTAGCCTACACCACCAAAGCACACTGTTGCTGAAGCATTTTATTTGGATTTAAATAGAAAACGAGAACTTTATCAAAGCAATATTTCAGCTGCTTACCGAGACATGCTCTCCCTGTGAGGTCTGTGAGCCTTTTCTAGTCCAAGTTTGGTAAATATCCCAACCAGTGCCATGATTGCCACTACTCCACATATTATATACACAATCAAGTTTGTTTTATCCTTGGTTGGATCGTGTCTTGGGTCTATTGTTTTCTTATACGGTGGCTGTCCTGTTAACCACACTGGTGTGTCGTAATTTTTACAAGTGCTCTGATCCAAGCGAGAGTTTTTATAAGCGCAGCAAAATCGGAAGCCACAAGTGCCGCAACAGTATAAATAATTGCCTGTTTGGCAAACGAACGGCGGGTCCCACTGCCCCATGACATCATAGTAACCCCGACATTTGTCCTCGGTGTGTGGAGGTTCAGAAACGCTCTCCTCATCCCGGGACCCATTGGATCCAGAGAGCATTATAAAGCCCTCGAGCTGCTGCGCTTCCCCGTCCGCGCTACACAACAGCACCAGAACTTTGACCAAGAAGTATTCTAACAGCAAGACTGTCCATTTCATCCTGTAGTCTCCTGGAGGCTTCCCTTAAAGGACAAACTGAGACTGATAATTGACTTGGTACTACCACCGATAGCAGGGCATAAATCCACACGACTGAACAAAGCCATCCGGGGAGGTTTGCATTTTCAAAGAGGTGAATTAAGACCGCAGATGTTTGGGCAGTCCACTCCTGCGGCTGTTGATCTCAATCCCAATTGTTCTGCTGATTGTCAAGTACTTTGTGGACCTCTGAAACCACTACGCAACTACCCTGAAGGCTGTCTTTGTTTGTGATGATGACAGGAGAGCAGAGGCAGGACTGTGGAGCGCGCGCGCGGAGAGTGGGAGAGACAGTGCGTAAAGGGAAGGAGGAGACATGGGAGGGCTATTGGACAAGAAGAAGTGCTCTTGTAGTAAAGAATCGCCATGAAAAGTTGCAGCCTGACTTAAGATGCTCCATGCAACTTGTAAACGAATAGGCTACTTTACCTTCTTATCTTAAAAAATTGAATAGCTTATTTGGATCACAAACCAAGTCCATTTGACCACGCATCACCAGAAAATACAAAAGCTCCGATATGATTTATGGTTTATTTGCGCAATGGATCTGCGCAATCCCTTTACGAATCTCCACTATGCTTCATTGCTCGTTCAGTGAAAGGAGCTTGCTGATACCAGATAATGTTCGCAGTGAAATGTTGTGCTGTTTAAAGAAAACGTTTCCCAATAAAAGATTATTTGTCAATGGCAAAAAAACTGAAAGGTTTTGTTTTAATCAACTATACAACAGTTATGGGCCTCACAGTGGCGCAGTGGGTAGCACGTTCGCCTCACAGCAAGAAGGTCGCTGATCGCTGGTTCGAGTCTCGGCTGGGTCAGTTGGCGTTTCTGTGTGGAGTTTGCATGTTCTCCCTGTGTTGGCGTGGGTTTCCTCCGGGTGCTCTGGTTTCCCCCACAAGTCCAAAGACATGCAGTATAGGTGAATTGGGTAAGCTAATTTGTCCGTAGTGCATGAGTGTGAATGGATGTTTCCCAGAGATGGGTTGCAGCTGGAAGGGCATCCGCTGCGTAAAACATATGCTGGATAAGTTGGCGGTTCATTCCGCTGTGGCGACCCCAGATTAATAAAGGGACTAAGCCGAAATGAATGAATGAATGAGTATACTTTATATTGCTAAATAAGGTTTAGCAAGGTAAAGTAATTCAGAGTTGGAACTTAAATTAAATTAATTATTAAAGTATTAAACTTAAATTATTATATTTACTAGCTTATTATTGTAATTTAATTATTACTGTTGCTGTTGTTGTTGTTGTTGTTGTTGTTGTTGTTGTTAAATTCTAATATATAGCTTGTTAATTAAATTATTCTGACATTTTAGCCTACGTATTGTTAGAAGTAGCTATATCATTCTATTTATATGAATTTTAGATAGTAACTATGCCTATTATTGCAATGTTATTAAACATTTTTCTTATAATTAGGCTATTATTGCATTATAGAAAAATTCTATATTCTATTAGAATGTAGTTTAGTCATGTTACACCTTTTTATCCTGAACTTTGAATTTTCTTGTTTGTTCTTGTTGTTGAACTCTTCTGTTTAGTGGTATGATTAAGTAACGTTAGTATTATACCCAGTAATGTTCATTTTGTTATTACTGTCGTTGTCCTTTATTTCGCAAATGCGAAAATATTTCCAGATTGAGCTTTAGATAGCCGATCTTCTTCAGACGGTCGTTCCCTGACTCTGTTGAGTTCTCTGGAGTCCGCACATTCCCAGGCATTGCTAGTACATCACCAAACGCATCGATTCACAAGCAGGAACCAATGATTTTGATCAGTTTTAGTGCACAGAAAGACCTTATTTCGTGACCAAACAGGGAAACGAAAGTTCATAATAAGTTAAAACCCTCTTTATTATTGTTATACACTCTCTATCGCGTTTCAATGGCAGCGGACGAAAGCGTTTTTCTGAGGGCAAAGGATCGGAGTTATAAGGGGCTGACAGAAGGTACATTAGCTGAGCTAGCTTAACGTAGATTTACACTAGAGATTTCTGTAAACCTTTAAATGTCAGTACGTTTTGCTTTATGGTCTTTTTATGTTTTTTTTTTATAAACACTGCTTGAAGTTTTTACTCTATAGCTACCAGTGGAGTGAATTCCAACAAGTCTTTTGACACACATGTTACGATTAACAAAGCACCTTTGGACTGAGCTGTAGATATTTGCATTGACGAGCGTTGACAAACATCAACAATTCAAAATGAAGTTAACCAACTTAAATAGTAATACTTAAACAGTAATAGATAATATTCAACAATCTAATAGTTTTGGTAATAGGCCAAAAGAAATATTAGAAAAAGTGCTACACTTCACTAAAGTGAGGATGAATTTGCACCACAGTTCTAGAATTTGATTGCGCATATAGCCTTGTAGTACATTTAGCATCATTTGCCTCCTTATTTTATCCTCTCTGTCTGACAAATAGTCTCACATGACTGCTTAAAAAATCCATAGTTCTAGTCAACCAAACATAAAATTGAAAGTTTAACTAAAAGTTTGTTCAACGTATATTTATTAAACATGCATACAAGTGTACAACTAATTGAACTTTAGGTTGTGTAAATCAAAAAATGTCCTAAAGTTGGTTGCCTTAAAATTGTTTTCAGAAGCTGATAGATGACACATTTGTATTGCCCACCACTGGTTCCCTTGACTAATGTACCTGTACTGTTCACCTTGTTAGTCCTTTAAAATTAACATAACATTAATAAAACAGTCACCAAAATTAAAAAAAAAAAGTTCTCTATAAACATTCATGATCACATGGCTTTATATCATCGTCACCATTTAGTAGGCATTTTCACCATTACTGGAAGTGTTCATTATGTCTTTCTATTTAAAAAAAAAAAAAAGAATTACAAATAGTCTTCAACCTTTAGTATGGTATATTTTTACGTGTTTTTGTGCCCTTGTGCAGTTCCCCTGCTTGACTGTTTATGTAAATCCTGTCTGAAATCTTCATCGCAGACTAATTTCTTGCTTATTCTTTGCTTTGCACTGGCAGTGTTGACATCTGCAGTTATTTCCCCCTTTTTTAATATGAAAAACCTACAGCAGTGACTGTTAGTGGATGCTGTGAGTTGAGTTGATATTTTAATGCTTTATCACAGGAGGCTTTTATCTTGACTTATGATTAGGTTAGCAGTATTTGAAAGCTCTGGGAGTCATCTGAGATATCCTTCTGATTTATGTTTGCTGAAAGAGGCTTGTGCTTATCGGCTGTCATGGGAGCTTTGTCTGCTCCTCTCAATTCATGTTGTTTAAAGTTGCCTGAAAATAGTTCCCAGTCTCCGGGGACCGTACATGAAAGAGTTAGACAACAAACAAGATTCCAGGCAGCAGATGGTACATTTTAAATGCTTTTGGAGTTGGTCAGATATCATGTGTTTTTATTTTATTTATTTATTTTAACCAGGTTTTCTGCTTTCCCAAAGAGATGCTCGAAGTATGGCAAACACTTCATCTTGTCAGAATGACAAAACATTTGAATTGAAACATTGTCTGTCCATCGGGATTTCTGTTGAAACTCCATGGCTGTATTATTAATTAAAATGTTGCTCTGCTCATTTAAAAACGAGAAGTCATACGATAACACAACAGGTAATTGCACAATAAATAATTAACTCTTATTTAAAACTTTGTTAATGTTTCTGAACGGTGTTCATTTGCAGTTTTACACATTTAGTACATTTTGTCACTAAAGGTATCACAAAACTGCTGTCAAATCAACAGCATAAAAAACTGTAGTTCAGTTATCGAGCAAATGATTTATATGAACAAGTTCTGTTTAGTAAATAAGAAGCAAACAGAGCTATGAGTATACTTCTCCTCCCAAACAAATGAGTTTAAGAACTGGTTATTGTAGTAAACGATGGTGTAAAGCAGGGGTGTCAAACTCAGTTCCTGGAGGGCCGCAGCCCTGCTGAGTTCAGTTCCAACCCTGTTTAAAAACACTGATGCCATGATAACACTAGAGTTTGAGCATGCAAAATTCTGTCGTACGGAGCTGCAAAAAGTGCAGGATTAAACAGGATGATTGTACATTAAAAAAAGTTTTTTTTGTTTATCATAAACAAACTATGCAACCATGTGGCTGCCTTATGAATAACTTTTATAGGCCAATTACAGAATTACCTGGTCATAAAGTGAATAGCTTATGAGCTGATTCTTTTAGGGAATTATGCTAATTCTTATACTTTAATTCTTAATAATTTAATAAAAAATTTTCATTCATTCATTCATTCATTTTCAACCGCTTATCCGGGGCCGGGTCGCGGGGGTAGCAGTCTTAGGAGAGAACCCCAGACTTCCCTCTCCCCAGACACTTCCTCCAGCTCCTCCGGGGGGATCCCGAGGCGTTCCCAGGCCAGCCGAGAGACATAGTCTCTCCAGCGTGTCCTGGGTCTTCCCCGAGGCCTCTTCCCGGTGGGACATGCCTGGAACACCTCCCTAGGTAGGCGTCCAGGAGGCATCCGAAACAGATGCCCGAGCCACCTCAGCTTGCTTCTCTCGATGTGGAGGAGCAGCGGCTCTACTCCGAGCTCCTCCCGGGTGACAGAGCTCCTCACCCTATCTATAAGGGTGCGCCCTGCCACCCTGCGAAGGAAACTCATTTCGGCCGCCTGTATCCGAGATCTTGTCCTTTCGGTCATGACCCAAAGCTCATGACCATAGGTGAGAGTAGGAACGTAGATTGACCGGTAAATCGAGAGCTTTGCCTTTCGGCTCAGCTCCTTCTTTACCACAACGGACCGGTACATCGACCGCATTACTGCTGCCGCTGCACCAATCCGCCTGTCAATCTGACGTTCCATCCTTCCCTCACTCGTGAAAAAAAACCCCAAGATACTTGAACTCCTCCACCTGGGGTAAGGACTTTCCTCCAACCTGGAGATGGCAAACCACCTTTTTCCGGTTTTATGCATCCAAAATACTTAGCAATGAGTCTGCTTTTTAGTAAAATAGCGAACAAAACATTGCACAGACATTACATCTGACTGGTCAAATAAGGACACGAGTTGGCTGTTTAAATCACTCTTCTGAACATTCTTTTTTGTGACTCAAAACAAAACATTGCACATAATGTAGTCTGATTCCACAAATTACTCTTATGAGCTTGTTCTTTTAGTGAATCATAAAATACACTATGTTCTGTGGAACCTAGCCACTGAATGACTCTTATGAGTCCTTTTTAGTGTGAAATCAGTGTAATCTGATTACCAAATGACTCTTACAGGTTCTTTTGGTGAATCAAAAACATCCTGCATAACCATTGTTGTCCAACTGTGTAAACAGACTTTATGAATAATTTTTTAATAAATCAGAAGCATACAGCGGAACCAGTGTCAGATTCGCCAACAAATCTTTTCCAAATTCCAAATCTTTTTCTAAAGAATCAAAACTTACACCTTGCAATTAATTGCAAGACTTTCAACTAATTTCCCGTCACCATTTTTTTTTAAGTTGCCATTTTTTAAAGTTGCCTTTTATTATGATTTTCACCTAATTTTTTACCCTCAGAATATTTACTGCTAGGAATATAGGACCATATTATAAATGAAAATAAAGAACCCAGCCACTGCTCCAAAAACATTCATTCATTCATTAATTTTCCTTCGGCTTAGTCCCTTTATTCATCAAGGGTTGCCACAGTGGAATGAACCGCCAACTTATCCAGCATATGTTTTACACAGCGGATCCCCTTCCAGCAGCAAACCAGAACTGGGAAACATCCATACACACTCATTCACACACATATACACACAAACACACACCACAGCCAATTTAGTTTATTCAATTCACCTATACCGCATGTCTTTGGACGGACTGTGGGGGAAACCGGAGCACCTGGAGGGAACCCACTTAAACACTGGGAGAACATGCAAACTCCACACAGAAATGTCAACTGGCCCAGCCGGGACTCAAACCAGCGACCTTCTTGCTGTGAGGTGACAGTGCTAACCACTGAGCCACCGTGTCGCCTGGTCTTAAACAATCTTCATGCATTTATGTTTTATGACCGCTTGAATGCAGATGGGTTTTTGATTTTTAAATTTCTGACAAAAGAAAAATTGGAGAAAAATTATATGTCAAGATATATCACGATATGTAGTATAATACACACACACACACACACACACACAGAAAACTTTGTCCAGATTGATGAGGGGAAGATCCGTTTGCTGTGGCAAGCTCTGATAAAGCAGGTAGTAAGTCAAAGGAAAGTTTACATGCAGTGTGATCTACACTCTATCTGCTTGTCTTATATTTTACACCCAGAAGTCCCATAACTCATTCAGTACATGAGCAATGGCTTCCCTTACTGTACCATACCTAAAACATGGATTGCCGCAAAAACTTGACAATGGCAAGAAAGCGTTCTCTGTAAATAGATGCAATATCTTATCATAGGCAGGGAAAGACTTAATAATTGTGGTTACTGACAAGTTGTTCATACATTATAACAATGTGTAGCTAAGATGAATCAGAATCCTCCATTTCTTTTGGCTGCACTGTCAGGATCAGAAACCAATAGAAATTCTCTATTCTTTCTTTAGCTCTTGAGGCTTGCTGCTGTCAAAAATTCTCTTCACAAACGTAGAGCTGGTGAGTATAGTGGAAAGCAAAGACAAGACTTGTGTGATGTTCCCAGCAGGGGCATTGTCTTTATTTATATTTTGACCAAAATATAATGCTTGAAGTTTCCAGATAAGAACTGATTCTGGGCTGTATTTGTGCTGTAAACCCCAAGGTGTGAAAATTGGCATTTTTTCCTGCCGGTTTTGTTACCTTATAACACAAGAGCTGCTGTGAAGGTGTTGTATACAGCTGAAGTTTATATACGTCAAGCGAGACAAACATTTTCCACACGTTCCAGGTGCTAAAGCTGTGCCCTCAGCTGACTCTCACACTTTTTATAAATACTTTAAAACATTTTGATTGTGACTGTAATGTAACATCTTATGTAATGTTTAATTATGTAAAACAGTGCACGCGTTGTTCACAAACACACCATGAATAATTGAGATTTTACAGCAGGTAGTTTGTCAGCTTCATGCTTTTTCTTGTTGTCCTTCCCAGATGAACAGAAGGAATGGAGCGGTCCCTTTTATTTCATCCAGGCTGCGGACCCACAGCTTGGCCTGATGAAAGCATGGAGGATTGGTGATTGTGATTCAGGAGGCGATGAGTGGGCTGAAGAGGTCCAGCTCACAAAGCAGGCCGTGCAGGCCATCAACAAACTCCAGCCCAGACCTCGCTTCATAGTCCTGTGTGGAGATCTGGTCCACGCTATGCCAGGTTAGCCAACTTTTCCATCCAAGTAGTCCTTTTTTTAAAGAAAAAATTACTCTGGAAAACTTAAGAGAACACTTCAGAGTTATTATTGATTCTCTGTGTTTGCCATTAATAGTTATATGTTAAATAGGTAGAATGTTAATTAGTGTTTTATATCTATTTTATAAATTACTGATAATGTGTCGTTAAAATTGAAAATAAGATTATTATTACTTACAGCATTTGTTTGCAGAAAATTTTTGCAACATAAAATTGCTCTAAGTGATAATGTTCGCATTTAAAGACACCATTATATTTATTTTAATAGTTATTTATAATTTATATTATAATTAATTGTAATAGTTTTAACATTAACTAAAATATATTGCATATTATATATACTACACCTCATATTATTAAAGGGATAGTTCACCCAAAAGTGTAAACTGAAATGTCCGTCATCATTTTCTCACTCTTCCAAACCTGCTTGACTTTCTTTCTGCTGTTGAGCATAAAAGAAGATATTTTGAAGAAAGCTGGAAACCCGTAACCATCGACTTTAATAGTATTCGTTTTTCTTACTATGGAAGTAAGTGGTTACAGGTTTTCAGGTTTCTTTAAAATATCTTCTTTAGTGTTCAACAAAAAAGGGAAAATCCAAAAGTTTGGAAGCACTTTAGGGTGATTAAACGGTGAGTAAATTTTCATTTTTGGGTGAAATATTCCTTTAATATAATACAATTCATTCATAAATTATAAATGAAGAACTGTGTCTTTGGTAATGAAAATCAAAGTTTCTTTCATATTGTTGACTTCTAATCATATAAAAAATATATCAGTAAAGTAATCTCAGTACGGAATAATATAAACTATTAAATTCAAGGTTCATGAAAAAAAAGTTTATTAGACTAAAAGCCCACTATAAAATACATTCATATTATTTTTATGATTGAAAAGCCAGTGTTTGTGCACAGTAGTCCTTTATTCTTCTGCCGTCTCTAATCCTTGAGGTGGCTGTTAGGAAATGGAGCTGTGAGCAATCTGAATGAGCCGACTACCTGAAATCTCCACACTTATCTAATTGCCTGAGTTCAAACAGCAGAGCACACGGTGAAGAAAAAAAAGTCACCAGCGAAGACCACATGACAGTTTTCCTGCACACATAAATATATGCTGACAGGAAGTCACCTGCGAATGTGACGAGAGTGTTTTTATATTTCAAGTGTCAGGTGTCTGAGTCAGTGTTTTCTGTAATGTCTTGCGCTCGAGTGCCAATATCAAAGCGGCTGTACATTTAAAGCCATTATGAATGAATTTAAATCACCCAAATGTTGACAGTAACTGTTTTTTCAATGGCTGACTTATCAGATTATCCTCTTTTTTTGGGATCGGAGGCAACTCCGAGGTGTCATATTTGCTTGATTTAAAATGAGCCCAGGTTTGTGGCTTCCCTGTTGGATGTAATTTATAGGTCATGTTATGATAAGCTGCCTGTAAAAGCTCAGTCATGGAACTTTATGAGGTTTGGAGACCTTTAAATGGCCCGGCGTCAACCCCTATTAATGTCAGGCCAGAAGAGCAGGCAGAGGATGCCATATGCATTACACGGCACGTCTGTCACTCAGCCCGTCTTCAACGTCTGCTCCACGCGGGCGTCAGCAGACCTACACAACTTCCTCCTCACCACTACTTCATTAAGCATTAGGAAGTCAGTGAGAGAGAAAAGCTTCCTCTGTGTTTTATTTTTGGTCATAAAGACTCAACAGTAAAGACTGTAAAAAAATAAAAATGCACATCAACAGGCACATAAACTGGTTATAAATATAGGGCAAAGGCATAAAGGGGTTTGGCTGTGGTCTGAGAGTGTCGGTGATGGTTGATTTTATCTTGGCAGGGCTGTAAACATGTTTTGATTGAACTTGTTTAGCAGTTTGTTTGTTTTTAGCAGCAATTTTAATGATTGTAGGAACTTACAGTACCATTGTTTTTTCTATTACTTAAAACTGTTTTGTAGAATGCAGATAATATACATAGATTGGTTATTTTACGTTTATTGATATTAATGTTGATATTTCACCACAGAATTTAAAAAAGGATTTTTTTCCAAAATCATGTTGTTGTTTCTTACAGTTTTGAGTTAGAAAGTCTTGCAAGAAAAAGTTAAATATAAACCCAGAATCTTAAAGAATACAAGAAAGTCTGTTTTTTTAAGATGTATAAGCTTTCTCTATATAATGCACATTTGTGAAACTGTGAAAAAGTATGAATTGCATAGTATCTTGCAATTCTGTCTTTTTTCTTCAGATTTACGAAGGGGAAAGTGCAAGAATTGTGAGATTAAAAGTCACTATTTAATTTGGGAGCCAGTTTCAACCTCAGAGTATAGACAGAGCTTGACTGACAGATGATATGACCGGTCATAATGCAAATATTATATTCTCCTGCTTACTCTTCGGCCTGTGGGCCACAACCTCAGCCTTTATTTTATTTGCTTCATTTTGAACCACTTTCACACAAACCATTTGAATTCATATTGCAGAACTTTTTTTTTTCTGCTTCTGTCTGAAATCAACATGTCAGTTTTCCAAAAGTTATTATTTGAGAGTGGAAGCATCATGGCTGGTTGTGAAAACTTCTCAATCATAACAATGGGCGTGCATTTAAAATAACATTGAGAATCTCAATTTTCATTTTGTGAATTAAAATTTTGTCATTTCAAAAATAAAGCTGCAATTATGAGATGTCACATTGTGGGATACTATATAAAGTCACCTGTAATATATATTTACTACAATATTCTATCTGTTTTTCATAGTTATATCCAGTCAGACACATGTGTGTTTCAGCATTTTAATATACAGTAGATTCTTTTTTTTCTATTTAAAGCAATTACTATTAAGTAATTTCTATTAAGAAAGTATTAATAGTAATAACAATATGCGCAACTAAATCCAAAATATAGTCCTCAATCACCCTAACCATATCGGAAGTACATTAGAATATTACAATGAAAATACAGTACAGTCCATCCAGAAGGTATTCACTGCACTTCACTTTTTCCACAGTTTTGTTATGTTACAGCTTTATATAATAATGAATAAAATCCATTATTTTTCTAAACATTCTGCAAACAATACCCCATAATGACAATGTGAAAGATGCTTTAAAAATATTTGCACTTTCCATAAGTATTTACAGACTTTGCCATGACACTCAAAATTGCTGTATTGTTTGTACTTTGTTGGTTGAGACTGTAAATCCCTCAGACGGATTAGATTTTCAACTTCTTGGTCAGACCCTGTGATAGTTATTTAACACTTAGAGAGCTGTCTATTAGTAATGAAACAAAGTATTTTGATTTCTGATATACAAATATTAATATAACATTATATAAAATGTAGATAGGATTCTACTTTGGATGCATCTTGTGGTAAGACGTAGAAATTCATTTGACATACAAACTCTCAGTGCATTATGGGTATTCTCTAGCTGTTAAGTGTACATCCTCTGTACATTGTGTATTGTGGGATTGATTGAATGGATCCACTGTGGATTCAGACACCTCTACAAACAGCTGCTCCCTCAAGTAGTGCACTATTTAAGGATATAGGAGGTGATTTCATATACAGCTCTTGAGAATTTCTACTACTTGATTGGAGTCAGTTTTTAGTTGATTTTAAGGTTCCACAGTTAACAGTTCATGCCAGAGCACAAACTAAGCCATGGAGTCTGAGAAAAGTTAGACCTCTTAGGTTAAGATCTGAGGAAGGGTACAGACATATTTCTGCAGCATGGATGGCCCCAATGAGCACAGTGGCCTCCATCATATGTTCATGGAAGAAGTTTTAAACCACTAGAACTCTTCCAAGAATGGGCTGCATGGCCAAACTGAGTAATCAGGCTCTAGTCAGGGTGGTGACCAAGAACCCGATGGACTTCAGACTGGGGCAATAGTTTATATTTCAACACAGTCAAGATAGAGGCGAGGCTAAAGGACAACTCTGTGAATGTCCTTGTGTAGCCCAGACTTTAACCCGATTGAACATCTCGGGAGATAACTAAAAATGGCTGTGCACAGACGCTCCTCATCCAACCTAATGGAGCTTAAGAGATACTGCGAAGAAGACTGGGAGAAACTGCCCAAAAATACATACTCAAAAAGACTTGAGGTTATAATGCAAAAGGCGCTTCAACAAAGTATTGAGCATATATCGAGTTATATACATTTTTTTTCTAAATAAAATTGCAAAGACTTTTTTTCATCTTGCCATTGTGTGGTATTGTTTGTGGAAAACTTAGAAAAAGAATGAATTTAATAAAGTTGTAACATAACAAAATGTTACCCTGGACCCAAACCACTCATAAAGGTCAATTTTCTGAAATTGAGATTTATCTGAAAGCTGAATGAATAGAATTTCTATTGATGGATGCTTTGTTAGATAGGACAATATTTGGCAGAGGTGTAACTATTCCTATATGAGGGTTTCAAAAACTCTAAATGCTGAGAAAATCACCTTTAAATTTGTCCTTATTAGGTACTTAGCAAAGCATATTACTAATCAAAAATTAAGTTTTTATATATTTACACTAGGAAGTTTACAAAATATCTTCAGTGGACATGATCTTTACTTAATATTCTAAAGATTTTCGGCATAAAAGAAAAGCTATAATTTTGACTCAAACTATGCATTTTTGGATATTGCCAAAAATATACCTGCATGACAAAAGGTTTTGTAGTCCAATTTCGCAAGTTTGGAAAAAGTGACGTGCTGTGAATATTTTACACACTGTAAATGTGTAATTACACCATAAAATAAAATGTAACCTGAAATCATTATATGGAGGGCAGTTTCTGCATCAGAGTAAAAAAGTAAACAAGAAGGTAATTAAAAGATAACATTTAGAATATCAAATACAGACTCATTGTGTATTTAAAGGCATAATTATGAAACATAAAATCACGGTTGTTAGTTTTAAAGCCACATTGTGCCACTTTACCCAATATTTTTAAATCCCCTAAATTACACTTTTATTCATTGTTTATTGAAGTCATATTTCAGAAATGATTACTCATCCAGCCACTGCACTGCCAAATAAAAGAAATTATAAAATCTTGCCTACCATGGTGTTAACAGTAGGTGCTGTTTTGGAACCACTTGTAAACATTGCATAACCTACAGTTTGTGTCTTTTTTTAAGTTACTGTACACACATGACTGGGTGCAGAATAAACTGAAAAACAAACAAGTTAAAAAAGAGAAGGCGGCAAAGAAGTGTTGAATTCTGCCACTATACACCAAAGTGCAAATGCGAATAATGAGGCCATGCAAATGAGAAAAACAGTAGTTATTGTGTGATTATTTTGCATCTCTAAGAATAACAATATATACATGTGACAGTGCATTTGATAAAGGTCTCTGCTGTGTTGTTACAGTTATAGTGCTGCGGGCTTCTGGCCCTCATTAAATGTCTGGATAGTTTGGGTGTAGAAGCTCCTCCAGAACCTCTCAGTTTTGACCCTAAGCCTTTTGGGCTTTTTTTTCTTGACTACAGCAATGAAAAGAGGCTGTTGTTTGGATGGTGGGGGTCCATAATGATTTTGTTGGCCTTAGTCTTGCTTCAACTGTTGTTGTTATCCTGCAGACCCCCGGTGAACCATTCCGACGGTAGCACCTCCTCTGTGGTGCAGTTCATACAGTAGACAGTAATATAACATGACAGAAGTCTATCAATAGTGCACCTGTAAAAGAATATCTGAATCTTGGGGTCCATCCTGAACCTCTTTTGGGAATAGAGGCTTTGCTGTGTCTTTTCCATAAATTTTTCTTTCGACTCACATGAACCTGAAGCAATCAGGTTTGAGTTCTAATGCTTTTTTGGAGAAAAGGAGAAAATAAAAAAAATCTCAGACATCTAAAGGGAATGCACTGTATGTGTATGCACAAGCATTTTCATTGCATACACACATATAAGAACATACAATTGAAGATACAATTATTAGCCCTCCTGTGAATTTGTAATTATTTTTCAAATGTTTGCAAGTTCTGTTTAACACATTCATTTATTTTCCTTCAGCTTAGTCCCTTATTTATCAGGGGTCACAACAGCTGAATGAACCGCCAACTATTCCAGCATATGTTTTATGCAGCAGATGCCCTTCCAGTACTGGGAAACATCCATACACTCTCATATTCACACACACACTCTCATACACTAAGGCCAATTTTGTTTCACCCAGTTCGTCTATACTGCATGTCTTTGTACTGTGGGGGAAACCGGAACACCTGGAGGAAACCCACGTGAACATGGGGAGAACATGCAAACTCCACACAGAAACGCCAGAAACTGGCCTAGCCGGGACTCAAACCAGCGACCTTCTTGTTGTGAGGCAACAGTTCTAACCACTGAGCCACCGTGCATTTTACTAGTTATTTTACAAGATACTAGTATTCAGCTTAAAGTGCAATTTAAAGGCTTAACTAGGTTAGTTACATTAACTAGGCTAACTAAAAATCTGCCAAATATTACTGGGAAAATATTAGTAAAGTATTTAAAATTTCACAGTAAAGGACTAATAATTTTTTTTCTTCAGCCTTATTGGAGGTGAGCATTAACAAACAAAACAGACGTAGAAGAAAAATATACAAATTTAAAAAATATGTTATGGAAGAGTTGGTATTTTGTGGTCTGCCAAGTGCAAAGCGTCTTTTCATTTGCGCATTTATTCAAGCAGTAGACAGTGCTAAGTGAGAATCCAGCATTTAACAGAAAGTAAATGGGGAAGTTTTTAATCTTAGTGATATAATACAGCTAATAATACAGTGCTGATAATATTATGTGCTGATTGTTAACCTGTAAAACTGTTATATTAATCAATAATACATAGTTACAGGTTTCGTTGTTGAAGTCAGATCAGACAATTTAGATGCAACCTAAGTTTAGAACTGAGCAACAGGTGAACACTCCTGTGCCATATGTAAGAAAGTGCCTGGGATCTTCAGTGCGCATAAAGTATATTTTGTGTTTGGTAATCTCTTCATTCGTGTTTATAGGGAGTTAAGTATGTTCTGTGTATCTGCTAGTGGTCCATGTTGTGAGAAGCCTCTGTTATATTTATCCAGATATCTTCCCAAATAAAATCTGAATCCAAGTTGGGGCAATCATGCCACCATTGTCTGTCCAATGGTAGTTCAGCAAAGGAAGGCTCCAGAATAAAATTATACGGTGTGGATATTAACCCTCTATTATTTCCTTGAGTTGTGAACAATTTATACAATGTATGTACAGAGGTTTTTGCCAAGGGACACTATATCATCATTCTTGAATTCTGCCCAATTTTTGGTGCTGGAAGCTTGTTGTATGTTTTTTTTTAAAGGAGAGATTGTAAAGTTAGGTTACTATATTCCCAATGATGGAATATGTTAATGTAATGTTAGTTATTTTGATACCGGGCATATAATCGTCACGTAATTTATTATTGCTTGACATTGCAGCCCACCATTATCAATGTAAAATGTATTCAAACAAACATCTATACATTTGAAAAGTGACTTCTGTATTTGCCAAATGCTCAGCTGCACACTGCACAGTCTATAAGTGAAAGCCAACAACACTACACTCACATCTCTGGACATGAAGGATGATGATCTGATTCTAAACACAAGTGAATTGAAGTTGGCGTTTGCTAACTGTAACCAAATGAAACAAACACAAAATTACTTGCATCTTTTAGACAAATTTAAGGTACAGATACATCCTTTAATGCAATTTTGATGTGAGTCCAACTTTGTATTGGCCAAGGTTGTAAACCAGTCCAGCAAAAAATGTTTTGCACACACAAGCTTGCTCTTTCTGAGTCATTATCTTCATATTTAACACTAACCCATTTTGCTGTTGCCTCTTGTGAAGCTGGATTCTGTGTTAGGACACCTGTGAGGCTCTAAAGTTACGTGCAACACACAGCAGACCGCATTTCAGGATCGCTTCATTGTTCAAATGCAGAGAAACAAAAGGCACCATTGTTAGTCACTTTTTCTATTTGTTTACAAAAAGAGGTGGGAGGAGGGCAGAGTCCATAGTTTGCTTGGAGGCGGGTACATAAAAAGAACTAGCTGGTTATGAATAAACCAGCGCAAAATTCAAACAGGTCATTATTGGCACATAAATACACTCAGTTTATATTAAAAAAACAGGCTGCATGTTTTATTTTCAAGTAAAACATGCAGGTAGCTTCTTACTCACATTTTATGAATCGCTAAAGACCACAAATAAGCTAAAAACCAATGGACTCTTTTCACATTTCCAGGTTTCTCAGTAGCAGAAGTCGTCATAGTTGGGTAAACTTAGAGCGCAGTGATTGGGAGAATACAACAAAAAACTTTTTTTACAATCCTATTTGCTGAAATAATAAAAGAAAAACTCCACAATGGTGTTATCAAGACTTTCAAAAAAAGGAAAACAAATTGTATGAGATTGAGAACGACATCCAGAAGAGAGAACAACGTTAAATATACTATCCTGCCCATTGACACTGCATTTCAAATGCCTCGCATTTGTTACGGTAATTTGTTATTGTTTGGTAAGATCCTGATGACCATTAAACACGTCATAACATTCTTGTGAAAAGGGTCTATCGCACTAATTTAATTTTGAGTTTTCAAGTGCATTGACATTCTGCCAAACATCTTTTTTTTTTTAAGAAAACAATGTTAATGACATAAGGTTGAGTAAATTTGCCTGAACTATCTCTTTGCATCATCGTTGTGATATTGTATTGGAAGTCTCAGGCATTGAGCAGCCCTGCCAGTCAACGTTTCCTTCATTAAACACGTGCTGTGATTTCTTCAAGCCTCATTGGAAGCCAAATCTGATTCTATTTCAGCCATTCAATCTCCTGCGTTCTGCCAGCCGTAATGAACAGTGAGCGGCAGTGTGTTGGACAAGCTAAGTTCTGCACGGTAATTGAAGGGCCGCTTCGTGATATCGGCACCGAACCCTTTTGAGCTTTCCGGTTCAAGGACTTCTCCTGGCTGCCAGCGGGAGAGATCATCGAGGGAGGTGATTAGATTTGGAGAGCACTGAACCTGATGCTTTCCTTATGGGAACTATAAAAACCTTTGCCTGATGCCTGTAGCCTTGCCTGTGCTGTGGTGGGGGACGTTTCAGAAGGTGAGGCGGAGGTTTTCTTTTCCTTCTGTTTCCCCTTCCACGTACTTTAGAGTTTTAATTGCCGTTGAAAGCGGATAAAAGTGAATTTCTCTGAGGAGCAGCTGCACATCAGTGGACTGACCAGAGGGAAATCAGCACTGAAGGAGCCATCTCTTCTCTGTATGTTTAGCTGATAGAGATCTCTTTTGGGAGAGATTTTAATAGGTTTCTATGGGATTTGACACTTCTGGGAGAATGTTGGGAACCTGTTGAGATTGAATGTTATGTAACTTGGAGAGAAAGTCTAAATGAGACTCAGATTCAGATATTGGGAATGGGTATTGATCACAAAGTGAGAACAGTAATTAGCCTATTCACACCAGGAGTACTCTTTTTTTTCTTTCTTTTTTTTTCTTCAAAAAACACAAAAAGTTACTATTGCCGATAAATATCTCCTTTTCTTTCTTCTTTTGTAATGAACAGTAAAGACAATTCTGTAACTTACTATTAAGTAAATTATTTATTGTTTTATTTGGTATTATTTATCCACATTCATATATTTTAAAACCTGTATGACCTTTTTTTTTTAAACAAGGACAATATATATCCCAAAATGTTTGGGAGAGACCTCCAAATCATTGAATTTACAGGGCACAGTGTAGATCCTGCTCTTCTTCTTGGCTTAGTGACTGTTCATCAAGATGACAACAAGGTTTGTTGACCATGGCTCATTATTTTATGTCTATATATTATTACTGTGTAATGTCTCGACTGTGTATTTAAAAATGGCGCTTTCTTTGTTTTCATTCTCCTGGCTAGTGACGTATCTCTGTGAACCAATAGCGTTCAGCTGCGCGTCTTGCTCCGCCTTTTGGTACCCTTTTGTTGTGCAAGGTACCTTTTCGAAAGGGTACCCAAAAAGTGGTACACTACGGTTCGCTTTTTGGTACCTTTTGACAGTGAAAATGGCCATAAAAGCGTACCGACCCGTACTGTACCGTACCAATCAGTGGAAATGGGCCATTGGTTTCATTGAAAATAACTCTTAATACTTAAAGGTGCTGTATGTAAGTTTTTGACTCTTCTAAAGCATCAATATACCATAATATGTTTGCAGATATTTAAGAAACATGCTAAGTCAGATATTCTGCTTTGAAATTGTGTTTTCCATGCCAGAACGTTGTCTTTGTTTTGGGTTTTTTAACCTGCCCACTGCCACTTTAGCCAATTATATTTTAGCCCCCTGGGTTGCCTTGTTGGAAAACCGCGTATTTCATTCATTCATTCATTCAGAAAAGTGAGGGTGAAAGGTGAAATGGTAAGGTTTATAATCTAATTAATACATTTTAAACCTCTTTAACATTATTAAATGTAGTTGCTGAATCACTGATATGTTGGTTTACATTATTTCAAAGTTCTAAAGTTCAATTGAAAAGGATAATTTTATTTTCAAGATTTGAGGTAAAATATCAGCTTTCAGTAGTATGGCAGTAAATGTCATGTAAAATGGCATTCAAACTCACAATATTAGCATGTAACACTGAATAAAGCGCATGAGGTGTACCTGAAGTGATCATGTCATCAAGTTTTCTGTTGTTCAGCTGCAAAAAAATAGAAACCGTTTCTAAAGTATAAATTCCAGGTATTGGTTAGGACAAAAATATTCCCCATATATATTGCATGCCGTTGCCTTTATTTAGCACACGATTTAAATCAGCCCTAAATCAGCGTTTAGGCTCAATAGTTAGGCACACTCTCAATCTGGCAACCTGTGCTTGCATGTTTTGTTACAGGAATGCAATACCTAGTTCAACCACTGGGTGTCAAATTTACATACTGCACCTTTAAACATAACTAAAAGACATTTTGGACAATTTCATGCGCACAATTTTGAACTGCTTGGGGATGGCCTCCTCCCATTTCAACATTACTGCGCACTAGTGCACAAATCAAGGTCATTAAAGGCATGGATAGGTGAGTTTGGTGTGAAAAAACGTGACTGGCCTGCACTGTCCTGACTTCAACCTGATAGAGAACTTTGCGATGAATTACAGTGGAAACTGAACTAGGCCTACTCATCCGATGTCAGGGCTGAAGTGGATTTTTTTAACTTTTTAAAGTGTGAAGATATATATATAATCAACTTGTATGTGGATAATCTGCTTGTAAACTTATATACCATTAGAATAATCAAAGTACTATGTAGAGTTAGAAAGAAGAGAGGGCCTGAGTAAACAACTAAGGGGTCTCAAGGGATGCATAAGGAAAGGGATAACACCTGGTGAAACAGTTAAAAATAGATTAACAAGATATATAGTTAAAGGTCTATTATGGGGGTTAAAACTAAGTTTGATCTGGTGTGACAACTGTAGAACAATGTGAAAAACAGCTGCAAAAGTGTATTTAAGGAGACAAGAGCCTCAGTGAGTCAGATTTTTCAGGCAGAGATGCTGCTGGGGGTCTCCTGAAAATCTCCTTTGTTGTCGACAATAAAGAACTCTTCTGAAATCAAAACCATCAGACTTGGCTGATTATTGAAGAACAGAAAAGACTGCTACAGGGCCTGACCTCCCAAATGCACTTAAAAGAAGAATGGTCAAAAATGTTCATAAACACATTCTTAATCCTTGTGTAAAGTGTTAGAAACTAGTATTAAAACACAGGACAAAAGCCTGTCTTGAAATGTTTTCAATATCTTTAGTTTTGGGAACTATTAGGGCATTCAAAAATGATCTTATTTGAATATTTGTAGCACCTTTATATAAAAGAGACACATTTGAATGCAAAAACCATGCATTATGATTTTAAGTTTTGGTGTCTCAAGAGACCTGCCAGACATAATGACGACGTGGTTTGTTTTTGTTAACTTATCGTCCATTTCAGACAGCTCAGAATTAGGATTTTTCCTACTCCCTACTTTGAAATAACATCTAGAATGTTAAAAAACCAACCTGTGAACTCAATGCAGATTAAAGACCCCCCAACTTCAGCGAGACGCATCATTTGACATTACTCATTAAACTTTCATGTATGTTTGCAGCACAAAATCAATCATTCAAATCAGTGAATCATGCTAATGAAGGCTATTTCTTAGATTATGCCTTATAGTTGAAACCCGATTCATTTATCAATATACACCAAAGTAACAAAAACATGTTGTCATGATTTTTTGATCTTAACATTTTTACAGTGTACCCCCTAAATAGCAAAACAAAGTTATACTGCAATATTACTATATTGCGCGAAAAAGCGAAAGATAGACTGAAAGCATATGAGTAAGAATGCAGAGTGAACTGGCATTTTTTGAAAATGACTTTGCCGTGTCTCTTCTTTGTGGCATATTTGCAGTTTTGCATGCAAGAGCCTTCTGCAGGAGATTTACCTCTGTTCACAGGAGTCGTGTTTCCCAGACTGCATGTGCATGAGAATGGCAGCTTTTGCTGAGTTACGATCTCGATATCAGTTCAGTTAATTATTCAGCCCTATAACCTTTCTATAATTAAGAAGATTTCCCATGACAAGGCTGGTTTTGGTCCCTTTCATTATAAGCCTTTAGGATAGACCGATAAAGGCTGTATCTGATAATGGAACAGTTCAAAATTTTGTTGATTTTGACAGTAGTCAAAGATGACTTCCAATAGAATACTTGTTTTACTCACATTGGTTGCTTTATAATAATTTACACTAAATGTATTCCATTTATTTATTTTTCTAAAACACATTTTAGTGAGGTGTTGGAAAGGCTGTTAATTCTCTCCGTAGACTAAAATCATGGTCTGTTGGTTTAGTTTTTTGTCAAGCATTCTCAACACCACAGTCACTAATGCCAACTCTAATTTCAGCCTCGCTACTCATTGAGTTTCAGATTCACAGCAGGCAATTAGCAAGATGCCCTACTTGTCATATTAGAGGTAACCTAAGGCTGTTATTAACGAGCTTCAAAACTCGCTTGACAGTCTGCCTTTACTTTAGAGAAATGTGGTTAGACTGAATGCTTCCCCATTTTCTGCATGAAACAGAAACTTCATTCTGAATCCTGCACATATTGACTGCTTCAGTATTCTTTTGAAGATGGAAGAAGCCATTGAAGATTGTATTTATATACTATCACATGCCTCATGTCTGGCGCAGCATCTTATTTTCCACTGAAAACTGACTTTTCCTGCTGTGTTCATAGCTGCTGTGTGCCGTATTGCTCCTGAGGATTTAACTGTAGTTTTATTTTTTGGGGGGGGGGGGGTATTTATATAGTGTTTTCTGGTCCTGTTGTGCTCATCTGAGCAAATTGTTCTGAGTGTGTGTGTGTGTGTGTGTGTGTGTGTGTGTGTGTGTGTGTGTGTG
>CAIGQW010054063.1:8257555-8290718 GCA_903798125.1 Danio choprae | reverse complement strand
GTGTGTGTGTGTGTGTGTGTGTGTGTGTGTGTGTGTGTGTGTGTGTGTGTGTATTTAATTGAACTTGTGGTAGAATAACTAAAATGTAAATAACATTAATAAAACTTAATAGACACAAAATAAAAACACAATAAAATTGTAACTTTAGAAGTTATAATTAAAAAGTTTTTTATTTTTCAAACTAGAATCTTTATAGTATACTATGTTACTTTAGGTAACTAAATCTACATTTTATGATACAGGTGTGTGTGTGTGTGTGTGTGTGTGTGTGTGTGCGTGCGTGCGTGCGTGCGTGCGACCGACCTGGTCCTGTTCCCTAAGTCCCATCTTCTTCATTAATCTCAACCTGAACATGAGAAACTTTTATTTCACTTCAGAAGGTGTATACACGGATTTACACAATGACACTGTCTGCAGCATCTTAGAGAAGTGTGACATAATATATCTCCATGAATAAATACAATATAAATGAACATATCACACACTATAATGCCATTTGAATGAAAAGTGCTTCCTTCAAACTGAAATAATGGTGGAATATCCTGTAGAGTCTACTTTGCAGGGCACTTGTTGAATTTGATCAAACATCTGATGTAAAAAAAGAAACATCCGAAATGTGTTGCGCGGAGGGGCACAAGGACCAGGATTGAGAAGCCCTGAACTAAATAAACTAAATAAAAACTAAAAACAACACACACACACACACACACAAACACGCACACACACACACACAGCTTTTATTCCTCATGTTGTGGGGACATAATTGCAATACTATTAAATTTGGACTTTCTGGGGACATTTTTTTGCTCCCCATAAGGAAAACAGCTCATGGGGACGAAAGGTGGGGATAGAATAGTCTGTACAATATAAAAATCTTGTCTAAAAGTCTATGAGATGTCCCCATAAAGGTGTGTTTGGTGTGTGTACTGTATGTGGTTTTTAGCTTTTTTGTTTAAGTAGATGTAATACAATTATAAAATTAATTCGAAAAGTAAACGCATAAAAATAAAATGTCCAAAAAATCTAATAAAAATGACTTAATTTAAAAAAAATAGTATGAAAATGTAAAATCTAAAAATAAAAACATTATATTGAAACTTGATAAATCTACAAATGTATTAAAATGATACGAAAAGAATATTGAAATAAGTATTTAAAAATATCTTGATTTATAAACACGAAGCTTTGAAGTTGAAAAACTGAAATAGCATTTTCTTGTTAAACACAATATATTAATCTTTGTTCTATTTACTAATTTGAAAAATCAGTTTTCATAGTATAGTTATAAGATCAAATTTGGTGCTGACTTTCTTAAACAAGGTTTTCGAACAAGTAAAATCTTCTTTCTTTTAAATTTTTCAGGAAGTCCATTCAGAGAACAGCAAATAATGGACCTGAAAGATGCCCTGCGAGGCACCGACCCGGACATTCCTCTTGTATTCGTCAGTGGAAACCACGACCTCGGCAACGCACCCACTCCAGACACCGTGGAGCAGTTCTGCCACGAATGGGGCGATGATTACTTCAGTTTTTGGGTGGGTGGCGTGTTGTGTCTGGTGTTGAACTCTCAGTTCTTTTTCGACTCATCAGGCTGTCCTGAGTTAATGGAGGCCCACGAGGTCTGGCTGGAGGACAGGTTACAGATGGCAGTTCAGACAGCCTCCCGCCATGTGCTCGTCTTCCAGCACATTCCGCTTTTCCTCCGCAACCCTGATGAAGAGGACGACTATTTCAACCTGCAGAGGGGGATCAGAGAGCGCTTGATCCAGAGATTCAAACGGGCAGGTGAGAAGAAAGTGCTTGAGCCTTTCACATCAAACACAGAGAAGCTGCAAGTGTTCATATGATAGGAAGGGTTGAAGAGTATGCAATCTTATTCTGAGCATGCTACATATTCAGGGTTTTCCTTTCAGGAGTATTAAACTTAGATAAAATTAAATCATGTATGTTATTTTAAATGCTATATAAGTTAGTTTAGATTAAGTATATATATATAAAAAAGTTGGTCACGCTTCTTTTAAGATAAAATTCAATAACTTTTTGATCAATTAACTCCTAATTTGCTGCTTATTATTAGTTATTAGGTAGTAGTTACTGTTGGCTTATGTATTGGGAAGGATTAGGGAATAAGATGCAGAAAATGTACTTTACTAATAAACAGCCAATATCTTAATAATAACTAAAACAAAAATGTAACCAATAAATATGACATATATATTTAAAAAAAAAAAGCCAAAACACATAAATAATTACTAAACTGTAAAAAATGTTTAATTAAATATTCATATAAAAAATTAATTATTAAATTAAAAAAGTAATAATAATTAAATATATATTTTTTCTGATATATGTATTTTGTGAAGATGTAATATTTTTATATAATTGTTTTAAAACTTCTTAATCAAAATATAACTTGTTTGTGTTGCCTCAAAGACAACAATGATTGAAATTATATTAAATTGAAGACAACGTCAATTATTGACAGTGTTGCCAGATTGGGCGAATTTGAAAAAATTGAATTTGATTGTGCAGGTAAAAAATGGCATTGGCGGGTTGACAATATTTGGGCGGTTTTTAAACATAAATGTTATATGCAACTTATTTAATAAAACACTGTTTGCTCCTACTCCATTCAGTTAGTAGTGACCAGTACATACCACAAACCACAAACCAGTGTGTGGGTAAGAGGGGGCAGTGTTTCTATGTGATCTGGTTATGTTGTTGTTCTATGACTGCTGGTGTTGGTTGCTGTATGGTTAAAAATTATGACAGTTAAAGTAACTAAATTAATTTCGATTTAAAAAAACAAAAACATGACTAATATTTTGGGCAGGTTTTTTGTGCGTTTGGGTGAGTTTTTGACAGCTTTTGGGCTGGAAAAAGTCAGCTATATCTGGCAACACTGTTTATTGACACTTTTTTTGCACTGTGAAAACATAAACACAAAAGTCTGCTTTTCAGTAATGTTATACTATTAAGTTAAACAATTTTTTAGTAGAGAATTGAGTAGAATTCATTCTTTAAAAAAGATTCAAATGAAAACAGGTAAAGAGAAATGAAACAAAAATAATACAAATGTTAAATTAAATTGTTAATACTAATCTTATCTGTCAGGTTCTGTTGTGTTCCATGTGCTTTTGTTGTCGTCATGTGCTTTCTTTGTTCTGTTTCCCGCCGTTTTCAGTGTTCATTTATTCTACCTGTGTCTCACCCCTGTGTATCATCTGTCCCATTAGCCCTCATGTATTTATACCCCTCTGTTTGGTTCAGTCTTTCAGTCCGGTATTGTATTGTCTATGCGTTGATGTGGTGTCTGTCCATGCTGTCGTCACCCCATGTCCTCCCAGAGTTTCCTGTATCTTCCAGTGCCAGTGTATGTAGTAAGTGTTTGTAAATAAATTCGTGTTTCGTTTAATCCCGTGTTCCTGTGCCTTCATGTCCCCCAGTCGAGCGTGACATTATCATTAATCTGATCTAATTTTAATTAATTGTATAGAATTGTTATGTTTTATTACTCACAATTTCTGAAATATATTGTCAGGAATGCAGAAGAAATATTCCATTTAATTATCTATTTATTTAAACCCAGAATTTCACCAAATCGGTGCAAGAATGCTACAGTAGATGCCATTTATGACCACATGCTGGAAAAATGCCTTTGTCTTGCCTGTGGCTGTTTAATTATGCTGTGAGTACCCTGGAGTGCTTTTACCGGATATATAATAAAAGCTTTACAGAGAAATATGCAAGTTGTCCATACACTTTTTATTATGCGTGTGGACTCGCTCTATAAGAGGCATGGGTTAATTATTGATTATAGAACTCAAAGCAGGTCAGAGCGGATATTGTTTTATTTAACAGCTGCTTTGGACAGCATACATTACTCAGTACTGTATTCTCATGTTGGCATCTAATGAGCATTTTTGGGGTTTGCAGTCCCTTCGCTTAAATAAAGATTTCCACTATTAATATGCAGAATCTGAATGCTGTATTAATTTCTACACAAAGATGGTATCAAATGATATGCATCTCTAAACGTGTCAGATTGATTCACTCTCCATTTATTTTCAGTTAAACATCATAGCTCTGGTACCAGAAACCATTAAAAAAAGCTTCTGTGCTCTGTTTATTGGAAAAGTAATGAAGTAAATCTACTTGGTTGAGGGTTATGTTTGCCATAAGGGAACAAAGAAATACAGATCTTCCTTTGTTGCAAAAGGTTAGTGTTCAGAAGATACAATATATATTGATCTTTGTATGGCCAGAGATATACATCATGGTGCATTGATATTGAAAATCAGTTTAAAAAATGGGCAATGCAGAAAGATTAAAGCCCTTTGGTCATGAAAAAAGTGCTGTCTTTAATATAAGAATCCAACTTTCATGCATGCTGTGTGTTAATGGAAATCAAGGAGTGTGTTGTGTAGTCCAGCGGGTACCTTGATGTCAAAACGGCATTACAAAACATAAATAAATGCAAAAAAAAAAAATGCATTTGACGTCCACACATTGATGTCCTTTTGACCAGCAAAGTTCATTCATTCATTTTCTTTCGAGTCCCTTTATTCATCAGGGGTCACCATGGCGTATTATAATATAAAAAAGTTGTATTCCTCTGAAAGCTTCAATTCCAAATTGCATCTACACTCTACATCCCTACAATACATGTAAACTACCTTGATGTCTAAATCAATTTTTGATGCCAATGTTAGATGTCAATTTGATGTTGTTTTGACAACATCAAGGTATTCAATTGACATCAAATCAATTTGCATTTTTTTTCATCAAGGTATCCTCTGGGAAATGCTTGGCAGAGAGGGGCTTTTACATGTTTCTAAACCCCACTTTCGCCATTTCCACATTCTAATTTCCTCTAATTTTCATCAGGGATGCAAATCTAAGGAATTTGTTTTGAAAAAAAAAATATGAGCCAATCCTCTTGGAGATCAGAGATCACTGTCAGAGGAAAACAACCACTGCCCACGAAATCATTTTCCGGGCCTCCTTCAGCTCGTAGATTTAATATCATGCTGCAAATTATATTTGTATGAGTTAAATCATTTTTTCTAAAAGGGAGTGAGGCTGTGAGAAGAGGATTTTTTTTTCTTTTGAGACTTCTGCCTTGCAGGAAAACATGCTGATCACTCCACATGTCTATTAGCTTTGAGGTTTGTACAGTGGGTGGTTTTTGTAATGAATACATGTACAGTTGCTGATATCCTGGGCTGTTTCTGGACCTATATTCCTGTGCTGCACTGACTCAGTAGTTGGATACTGTTTAACTTTATTGCCCAAATTAGCTGTCTGTACTCTCTATTTGTGAAAAGCAATGTGAAGCTAAGGTTTATCCAGATTTATTTTATTAAACTGATTTGAAAGTCTTTTCATTTCCTGATATGAGTCAATAATTAAATTTATCAATTATAAAATCAAAATCACTTTTTTCTTTTTAAATTTAGAAAAGTAATCAATTACATTAAAAGCTAATTCTTTGTAGCTACATTCCTACATTCTACATAATGTAACTTGTAACCGGTCTTACAAAGTGGCCTTCCCAACACTTACTATAAAGAAGTTGTTTACATTGTGCATTGATATTTTATGGCTTTGTACATTAATATTGTCAGTAAATCCAGTGAATGAAACATGAGGTAATCCGCAAGTGTTGTGTTTGACACTGTCTCTTATAGTGGAGTTTGCAGACTCTTGTGCTTGCCATTTATGCGCATGTGCTTTGAAGGAAATGTGGCTTTGGAGAGAACTCTGAAACGAAATGTGGAATCTTATGCTTTCAAAGCTAGATTTCTATTGCCTACCCTAGCTTTAATAATAAATAATAGCGTGTTACATCAGGGTTGGGAAACAGGGTACACAGAACTTTGCTGAAACTCTGAATTTACTGATTCTGTGCAGATTTACAGATTCAGGAGCGCAGAGTCTGGATGGTTGGATTCTAGTCAGGCATGCACAGAAGTCCAGAACTTTGCTCAAAGTCCTTGGATAGCCACATGAAAAAATACTATATTATACTCATTCATTCATTTTCACTTCGGCTTAGTCCCTTTATTAATCTGGGGTCGCCACAGCGGAATGAACTGCCAACTTATCCAGCATATGTTTTACGCAGTGGATGCCCTTCCAGCTGCAACCCATCACTGGGAAACATCCACACACTCTCAGTCACACACTTACACTACGGCCAATTTAGTTTATTCACCTATAGCGCATGTCCGGAGCACCCGGAGGAAACCCACGCCAACACGGGGAGAACATGCAAACTCCACACAGAAACGCCAACTGACCCAGCCAAGGCTCGAACCAGCAACCTTCTTGCTGTGAGGCGAACGTGCTACCCACTGCGCCACCGTGAGGCCCACTATATTATACTGTATATAGTATTTACAACACTTCCTTAATGAATGCTACAACATAATGTAGTATTTTCTATTGTGAACTTATAAACTGTAATTAATACCGTAGTATACTTCAGTTTTTATACAGTAAACTTAAATTAGAATCTGTGTTGTATTGTAGTATAATATACTCTGTAGTTATATGTAAACTACAGAATTGGTACATAGCAACTACCATAGCATTACCACAACAGTTTAATTCAAATACTTTATTATAGTATGGTTCAAAAACACTGTAATATCTATTCTCATGTGTGTATTGTTGCTACCTAGCATTTTCTCTTAAACACTTTCATTTTCATAGTTCTGTTAAGCTTAAAGGGAGAGCATCTAAAAATGTGGTGAAATGCCAGCTACGACTGTGACAATGTTTTTTTTTTCACACTCATACTGGCAATTAAATTGTAACTTTTCTAATGTGTCTGAAACGGTTCCTTCAAGCATCTGGTCTCTCTAAGCTCCTCCCACTCTGATCTGATTGGTCAGAAGACTTAGTCTGTTGTGATAGATCTACTTGCTTGCTGTGATTGTTCATATATTAATATATTTCCAAATATTAATTTTAGCTCTGGAAGATTCCTTAAGCTGTATTGATGATTTTGGTTCTACTATATACATTCAAACCAGTCATCATCCTTTAGAAAGGCATGTGAAGATCATTTGCTTTCATGGCACAGAAAACACTGAATATTGAGCCGCTACTAAGTGAAGTTTTTATGTTTGTGTTCTTTGTAAGCACCCTTGATTGCATCTTTATTGGTAAATCTACATTAGGGCTGTTGACAAGTGCACTAAACACACAAGCAGAAAGAAGCTCATCTTAAAAGGTGTTTTTGAGCACCCATCGTGTTGTATTATAATGCAAAACCATTTCATTTGAAATTACCATTCACCGTTTCTCGCAGTGCCAGTGGTGCTATCTTGTGGCGTGCTAATTAGCAGTGATAAGCCGAGTGTTTTCCTCTGCTATTTCAGCTGTCTTAAGGCTCTCATTCAGCACAAGTAAGTGAGAGCGGGATTTGGTTAATCAACAGAACGCTTGTCATCTGCTTGAGAATTGAAGGTAAGCTGGCAAGCGTGTTGTTTCAGGCAGACAAAGAAGAATGGTGTGTTTTGTAGAGGTTACAGTGTGATGGAGTGCCCATTGTTATCAGATATTCTTTAGGAAAGGCTGGGCTTTGTTTTTTGTTTATCTCAATGTCTTACATCATTAAAAGCAGTGTTTCAGGGCTTAGAAAAATACTGTAACTTGACAGTGGATCAAGGAAAATAATAGGGTCAGTTCATGGATATCAGTTGGTGTTTCTTCACTTTTTGTTCTTTGATTGGTAGTTTGGTTTAAAGGTGAATTGCAGATGGTCGAACCGCATGATTAAGTGTGGCGATTGCTAGAACCGCATGGTTAATTAAAAGATTGAGATAAATGATCTTAATGCTAAATTCCAACAGTTCAGGTCTGTTTAATAAACATTTGAACTCATTCGGTCACAGCGGACATTCAGATTTGCTATCAACTACTAATCCAACTTTAGTCTTTATTAGTTATTTCAGTTCACCAGCGGGAGGGGAACTTCAATGCTATGTGGAAAACCAATTACTCTAAAGAGTAATAAAACAGACCAATGAAATGCTAATGAGTTGGCGGTGTCAGCGCACACAGCTGGCAGCAATCACAATCAATTAGTGAATAATAATGCCAGCCGTGTATCACAAAAACACCTTTTCACTTTCAGAAGCCTCACGCTACTGAAAAAGTCGTTTGCTGTTCCTCCGACTACAGACAGGCTGTTTCTCCCGGTTCCAGAGCGAGCTACAGCGCAAGCAACGATGGTCGAGCTGGGTCCATTCTCTCATCCCCGGGCGTTTCTCTGGTCCGGCTCTGCAAAAGTGGTTTGTATATTAGAGCAAGTTTCCCTAAAAGAGCAACACGGTCGAGCAGCGCGTCTTTTTAAAGATGTCGTTCCAACCATGCATTTCTGGATGCGGTGGTTCCCTGTCCCTGGATGATGGGCACGAGCGTTGCATGTCTGTTGCATAGCTAAGATTGCAGAGATTGCGGCTCGCTTTTGCAAAAGGGCGAACCAACCCTGTTGTCCCCCGCAAGTCGGTTGGCACTTGGGAAGATCTGAGGGTTACAGTGGGGGTCAATCCGCCGCCCTCGGGCTCGCGGACCTCCCACTCCTCAGTGCGCTCCATCCAAGCTTCAAGTAACTCTGCGTAGCACCAAGTCGGCTGCACATGCCCTGGGAAGGACGATGGCCACGCTAGTGGTCCACGAACGCCACCTTTGGCTAAACCTGGCAGATATGCGTGATGTTGACAAAGTTTGCTTTCTTAACGCACCCATATCCCAGGCAGACACCGTTGGTGAGTTCACCCAGGAATTCATGACGGTGAAAGAGCAGTCGAGTGCGATGGGTAAAGTCATCTTTTGGCGGGCTCGTAAAACCGCTCCTCCCGCCGAACCATTCACCTCGACTGCTCCTCGCCGAGGGCACCCGCCTGCGGCTTCAAGACCTGCTCCGCTGCGTCTGCCCGCTCCACTGGCCAAGCGGCAGCATAGAGCACCCCACAGGCGTCCAGCGCCCCCGCCCCAGGACACTGTTAAGTCCGGTAAACGAACCGCGAAGCTACCCTTACAGAGAAGAGGGGACTTGCTCTTTCATTGATGGAGGGCCAAATGAACCATCAAACAGTGTTTTTCAACACCAGGCTGCAGGCCTCACGGCCGGTGGCCGCCAAATAAAAAAAAAACAAAAAAAAGTTTTTTCTTCCCCTTCTCTGGATGTGACAGCCCGAACTCTGCCAGTCCAGGACGTTATGCCTTCCAGCTCACAGGATTGGTGCACCTCGCCACGGACCCTGAGCTGGGCCACGGACCCTGGGCTCCCTTCTCTTGCACTCCCGCCCCCCCCTACAGGACCCTGGGAGAGAGGTGAATGTGAATCTCTTGCCTCCAGCTCTTCCTCGGGACCCCATGGCTCCCGGGGTGAGCTCTCCCACTTCGTGCTGCCCCACCGCTGGTGTGTCAACGATCGTGTCGATGATGTCACTTGCGCGAGCTTTGCCAGCCTGGTTAGTGCTGTCCAGCCCATCGCAATGCCTCATTCGCAGGCGAATGGAGGAGCAGGTTTTACAGCCCTTACTTCATCGTACCCAAAAACAGCGGCGGGTTACGGCCAATCCTAGATCTGCGCGTTTTGAACCGCTGCCCTCACAAGCTGCCTTCAGAAAGTTCACGCAGAGGCGCATCCTCTGGTGCGTTTGTCCTCAGGATTGGTTTGCAGCAATACAATGGACACTTATTTTCATGTCTCCATCCTTCTACGCCACTGGCAGTTTCTGCGGTTTGCGTTCGAGGGCTGAGCATGGCAATACAAAGTCCTCCCTTTCAGGCTCTCTCTGTCTCCGCGGGTTTTCACCAAGCTCGCGGAGGGTGCCCTAGCACCTCTTCAGCTCGTGGGTATCACGTGGGTATACTCAATTACCTCGACAACTGACTGATTTTAGCTCACTCGCGTGAATATTTGATTATGCACAGGGACAGGGTGTTCTGGCACCTCGACCTGTTGGGGCTTCGGGTCAACCGGCATTTTTGGTCAGTGATTCGTGCCTGGAATTCGGGCCGGCCTACTCTCAAGTGATCCTGAGACTCCAGCCTAGTTATGTGCCCAAGGTTCCAACCACACCCTTTAGAGACCAGGTAGTGAGCCTGCAAGCGCTGCCCACGGAGGAGGCAGACCCAGCCTTTTCTTTACTGTGTCCTGTTCGCGCTCTGCGATTTTTATGTGGACCGCACTCAGAGCTTTAGATCCTCTGAGCAGCTCTTTGTCTGTTAAGGTGGTCGGCAAAAGGGAAGTGCCGTATCCAAACAGAGGTTGGCCCACTGGATAGTGGATGCCATCTTCCTTGCTTATCAGTAGCCGCGTTTCCACTATCGCACTGTCACACCCTCGGCACGTTCTATCAGCCCCAGTCACCATTCACAATCACCATCCACCACACACCGTGAACAATCACCCAAATACTAATCAGCCACACCTGCACCCGCAATCACTCACTCACTATATAAGCTCACCTCACTCATTCACTCACCGGCTGGAATCAACATTGATGGTCATCTCTTCCTCATTTGTCTTCCTGTGTTCTCCTATGCATCATCGAGGCTTACTCCTGTGATCTGTTTGCCTATGCTCTCTTGTGCATCATCGAGGCTTACTCCTGTGATCTGTTTACTTGACAATCTACGAAGGGAAGTGACTCTTTCAATATCTACGAACATTGTGTCATTTTGCCACCATTGTTTATCCACATATACACCACCTGCACTAGTGTGTGTGTGAAGACTTCACTTGTTTGCTCACTCACCTGTTTTATCACTAACCGCTGTTGTGTTGACAGCGCGCACGGCTAGATCCAGCGTGTGTCCCCCTACACACACAGCCGTCACCAGTGACTGTCATTTCTGTGCACCATCGTTAATAAACATCCTGTTTATTTAATCCCTGTCCTCTCTTCCTTTTGTGACCGTGACACACGCCTAAAGCGAGCAAGCCAGGGCCAGTCGCGTTTCCACTGTCATTTCCTGGGCCTGATCGAGCCAAAGCGGGGCTTCCTCGGGGTCAGCGGCCGGCCTTTTTCCGCCTGCCGAATACCTTGGGCCAAAGAGGGCCAGCTGGGGCTTCAGGGCGGAGTAAAAGGAGAGGCGGAGTTTGCCCGAGTCTGGTAAAGATGGCGTGCCGCCATTTCACTAGTTTTCAAATCGCACATGAGTAAATGCGCCAAAAAAATAAAATAAAATAAAGGAACAAAAAACATATAGCTGGTCAGTTTAAGATAGACTATTCCATAAAACACCTTTTAGGATAGGGGTCTTTTTTTTTTTTTTTGCTTAAGATCACCCTTATGTTTCCTTTTTAAATGTAAGGGTATTGCAAAATAATATAGTAGCTATAACATAATTTAATAAGTGATATTTCTTTGCTGCATCCTCCTTGATGTTTCAATAACGCATAATAATATTTACACCACATTAAAGACACAGCAGACAGTAACTTTCAGTTGTCGAGAGTTTTTGTCTAGTTTAAATGGTGTTTTTGTGCATGAAACGTGCACGTTTAGATGCATGTGTGTGAGAAACAGGGCGAAAGAGCACTCGCTTCACAGCTCCGTTGATGCCGTGAACGGCTGGGTTTCTTTTTTTTCTTCTTCATTTCGGAGATAATACAAATTATGAATACAACAGAAAGACATAAAACTTTATAAATTATGTGTCCACTTTTGGCACAACACAATAGTGTCATATAGATCTAGATAAAATACCCTAAGCTACATTGAAATAATTTAAAGATTTAAAAATATCAGATATAATAAAACACATTAAATAAATAAACCAATATAAAACAATCAAAAGTTATAACACTTTAAGTATATACAATACAAATGAATTAAACAGTTTTAAGCCATTTTAAACTTTCATTTTACAAAGGCCTACCTGAAAAAAAAGATTTTAGATTTTTTTGTAAAAACAATAAACAGAGGAGTTTTGAAATATTATTTATAAAGTATTTGGATACGATGATGTTAATCAAATCGTGCAAACAGCATTTTTTGAAACCAATAGAAACTACCTTCTTTTCTGTCATCCAGTCCTGCAGTGCTGCTTTACAAATGGATTGGGAAAAACTGCATGTAAAAATGTGTTCTGTGTCCTCAAACAAGTGTTTGTGATTTTATATGACGTGGTAAAATTTAAAAATGAAATTTTAAATGTAAATGTTTATTAGAAGGATATTTAATATTTTAAATCATAATTCTGAAATATTTAACACTACTTTTATCAAATGATCCATTCTTTTTCTTAAAACTGATGCGGATTGTGGATAAGCTTCTGAGCGCAACGATATATAGGGTATAGCCTATATTTTATCACTTGCTCATATGTCCTGAAACACTTAACGGTTTCCTTTACTTAAGATAACCGAATAATATGCAATATCCTTAAATTAATTTTTTAAATAAAAGGGAATTACCTATTAAGTGTCATATAGCCTGGGGGAAAATGTATATGTTTTAGGTCTCTACGGAGCATTTGGGCTGAAAGTTTGATGGCGTCTACCGAAACGAGGATGTTATAAAAAGACATTTTATATTTATAGTTATTACCGAAAAATTTCTGTGGTTTTATATTGTGGATGGTGTGCTGGGTCATCCCTCCGTTAGTGGCGAGACCACTTTATGTAGGATGCCAACAGTCGGTCGGCGAGTAAACAAATATAATGAATGAAAATACATAGGCCTATGCTTATAGACATATAATGTAATGCTGTACAGTAACGTGTAATTTGTTTGTTTCGGTTATCTTCATTTTAATCGTTTTGTGATGATGCGATGGTGTGCTTTATCTGCCTGATTCCCACTGAACTGGGCGGGTTGTGTGACGTTTGATTCGGGGAACGTTCTGGGGGCGTAGTTTAAGTAAAAAAATTTAAATAAAAAACATACCAACAAATAAAAAGGTAAATAATAATATGGCTTAACAAAAACTACAATTATACAATCTATATCACACAATACACTCTACTTTGAACTTAGGAAAGAAATAGAATCAATTTGCTGGAACAAGGTCTATATTTGACAATAAAACATGTTCTTGGATATATTTCTTAAATGGGTCCCAAATTTTCTTAAACTGGTTAGATGAACCTTTAGACAGTCTAATTTTTTCCAACTTTAGGAAGAAGAGGACATCACGGATCCACTGTGTTGGGGTTGGAGGTTTCTGATCTTTCCACCTAAGCAATATTAGTTGTTTGGCCAGGAGCACAATAAAAGCTATGCAATCAGATTGTATCTTTGTAAGATTATATGACATGGGAAAAATCCCAAAAATGGCATTCAGTGGGCAAGGGGAGATAGATATCCAAAAACAGATATAGTTTTAAAAATAGTATCTTAAAAGCAGTTAAGCTTTATACATGACCAAAACAAATGTGCATGAGAGGCTGGGGTGGAATTACAGCGATTACAAGCAGGATCTATATGCTGAAAGTGCTTTGAGAGCTTTAGGTTTGTCCATTGTACACGATGTACAATTTTGCACTGCAGAAGTCCATGTCTTGCGCAGACAGAAAACTTGTGAATTCTGCATAAGACTGATTCCCAATCCTCATCTGAAATTGTAATTCACAGATCGTCTTCCTACACAGATTTTATTTAGGAGAGGGATGTATCAATTGGTGCCATAATTTTACTATAGAGTGATGATATAATCCCTTTCCAAACTGTGGGCCTCTCCAGTAAATTATCAAATGAGGAGCTAGGAGGCGATGCCGGAAACTGAGGGAACATTTTACGCACAAAATCACGAATTTGGAGATAACGGAAAAAGCTGTTATTTGAAATATTAAACTTTTCACATACCTGCTGAAATGAAGAGAAAACTCCCTCATGGTATAAGCCATTTATTTCCTTAACACCTTTAGTTTTCCAGGATGCAAATGATTTATCAATTATTGATAATACCAGATTAGAATGAATGGGAGATTTTGGAGATATGGTTTGCCAACCAAAATGACGTCTCATTTGTTTCCAAATTTGAAGTGTGGATCTTACCAGCAAATATTTTTGTGAATTTGTCATAAGGGAATGAAAAGGGAGCATAAACTAAGGCTGCTAGGGAAGAAGGCAAGCATGAGGCAGACTCGATGGCTATCCATGATAAAGCATCAGCCCCAGGATCTTCGTAAAATCAGTTAAGTATATGACAAATATTTGAAGCCCAGTAATAAGATTGAAAACTAGGTAACGACATTCCACCCATAGACTTAGGACGCTGTAAAAGACTTTTACGCATTCCAGCAGCTTTACCATTCCATATAGAGAGATTGATTTCTGACGAAATACCCATAGAGGAAGTTTTTCCACATAGCATTTCCGTTCCCCCCCTCGGGAAACGAGTTACGTAGTAACTGTAACAATGTATGGTATTCTTATTTTGGATTTACTGAAATCAAATTATTACTTTAATAAATATTTATAGGTAGGATTTTAAACACTAATGTCTATGGTTCCAAATAGAATCACGTTTTGAATGTAACTTGATGCTTCAATTACAAATCATTACACCAGTAAGTGGTGACAAATAACAAAATACGGCAACAAATAATTATAATATATATAAATTTACTGTTTGAATTTTTACAAATTTATGGTTTGAAATTGGATATTTCCATTACTTTTACTTTTTACAAAAATTTCTTGATCCTTTAGTATTTTGTTTAGATCTATTCAGAATCATGGTAAAAATCTCAATTTTAAACAAACAAAAGAAAAGACTCTCCATTTTGTCAGTGTTCGTCCGCGTCATCGTTTGTTGTCATGTGATTCCTTTTTGTCCTTCTCCCGCCACCGTCATTGTTCATCTGTTCCACCTGTGTTCATCCCGTCTGTGTCATCAGTGTAATCATTCCCTCTTCCATATATACCCTTTCGTCTGTGTCCATTGTTGTCCGGTATTTTGAATTGTGTGGGTCCTGTGTCGTCCTGTCTTCCCGCATCCAGTATATGTTCCCGTAAGTGTTTAATAAACCCGTTTTTGTTATATATCTCCTTCTCCGTCTCGTTCTGTCACCATCCGCCACCAATGGCGTTACATAATACCGGACCCAAAGTTAGCGGCGTGCATTTCCCCGATTTTCTTTTTTTAGTCTTTTTGCCCCTCAGTGTTTTATTTTTCTTCCTCCGTGTTTCCCTGAATCCCGTCCGCCCTTCCGTTTCTCTTCACCACCTGCTGGAGCAGGGGGAAAGCAGCCCTGAGGACCATGATCAAGCGACTGTGAACAGCTTTCCGGGCGACGTGCTCTGCACGCCCATCATCTGTGGCAGTGCACGATCGCCCGAAGATGGTCCTCGGGGCAACATCGCCGCAATTATGGAGTGGACACTGGCGAGTAAAAGATCGCTACTCACCGCCTTCCTGGAGGAAGAACTCGTCAGTGCCACTCCAGACCCAGTGACCAGCCAACCAACACCACCCACCTGCAGGGAGCGCTTGCCAGAGCCCACCGCAGACGGAGAGCCACCCCCAGCCGATGAGTGGTCGCCCCCTAGAGCGACGGAGCGGAATCGCGCTGAGATGGAGGAGCTTATAATCCCGTCTGACCAGGTGGACGAGCCGGCAACACCGCCAAGAGGGGGAGTCCTGGCGGCTACCCGCGGAACCAGCGAGAGTCCCACCCACCCCCCCCCCCTATGCAGATGGACAGCGGCTGGACACTGGGAGGCTACTCATTGGCTTCTGGAGCTTTATTTTTAATCTTCCGCTGTGTTTAGGCAGCAATATCCGTCCGCTGTATTTAGGCAGCAATATCCGTCTGCTGTATTTAGGCAGCAACCAACTGTTTCCGCACAGTTTTTTAATCTTCCTTCTCCGGAAAAGCCTCAGCTCCAGGGTCATGAGTAGCTTCCCACGGTCCCCCAGAACTGCAGCCAGTCATCCAGCTCCAGCACTGCTGCAGTCAGCCAGCCCCCCAGCTCTCGCTCCAGCTCCGGAAATGGAGCTCGCTTGTGGGCGCTACCTGTCTGCGTCACCCTCTGGAGGGTGTCGCGCAGCGTCAGCTCCTACGGCCTGCGAGCTGCGGACTCTACCTCGGTCCTTCGACCCTAGGGCCGTCCGCCCACCAGCTCCGCCAGGCTCCCTCGTCCCTCCGGCTCCACCTTGGTCAGTCGTCGCCCTTCCTACACCTCTGGACTCCACTCTTCCGGCTGCACCTCATCGCACCGTCCCACCGGCTGCGTTGAGCTCCTCCATCCCTCCAGCTACGCCTTGGTCCTCCGTCGCTCTGGCTACGCCGCGAGCTTCTGGAACCCCGCCGTCGCCTTGCTCGGGTGAGCCGCCTGCTTCGTCCGGCCCTCAGAAACCTCGGCGTCACCTTCGCCCTTCAGCTCTCCGTCACTTCCGTGGGCTCCACCGCCATCAGCGGCGTCTCCCTCTGTCGGCCCCCTGGAGTCAGCAGCCACTCCTCCTCCATGGATCCTCCCTTCCTCGACTCCGCCCGGGGCCGTCCTTCTGGCTGTGTCCTGGGTCCTCCTGCTCCGGTTCCCTTCTTGTGTCTCCCTCAGACTCCTCCCTTGTACCCTCCCCTTCTACCCTCCTTCTTCCTTTTGTTGTTTCCCGTTGAAGGCGCGAGGACCCGCCTTCAAAAAGGGGGGGGGTACTGTCAGTGTTCGTCCACGTCATCGTTTGTTGTTGTCATGTGATTCCTTTTTGTCCTTCTCCCGCCACCGTCATTGTTCATCTGTTCCACCTGTGTTCATCCCGTCTGTGTCATCAGTGTAATCATTCCCTCTTCCATATATACCCTTTCGTCTGTGTCCATTGTTGTCCGGTATTTTGAATCGTGTGGGTCTCGTCCTGTGTCGTCCTGTCTTCCCGCATCCAGTATATGTTCCCGTAAGTGTTTAATAAACCCGTTTTTGTTATATATCTCCTTCTCCGTCTCGTTCTGTCACCATCCGCCACCAATGGCGTTACACATTTATTCAGAATCATGCAGATCTAAACATTATTTTCTTTATTTATTCAGACTGTAACTTACGTTTTTTTTCTTTCTTTTTACTGAACTTTGTTTTCCATCCTAAACTATTTAAAAAACAAAAGTCCAAGGAATAATGCTATACAGTAGAACAAGCAGATACTTTTTTTCCATCTATTGAAGGATGATAATATTAAAATAGACAATAAAAGTAATAAAACTTTATAAATTAATAAATTGGGAAAAGTAAAAGTAAATAAATAAAATAATATTTGATGTTTGTTTTGCTGAAGATTACTTTTACTAGTGCTGTTAAATGTTTTTAAAGGTTATTTGAGCACTTGATGACAGCAAAGTTGATAAAACAATTGAATTAACATGAACAATTAAATATCCAATACTGATTACTACCAATTAGCAAAAAACACACCCACACATCCTCAAGCAACTCATTTGCAAGTGACATAATATATGCCTTTTAAATATGTTTTCCCGATGACATACAGCTCTGCTGTGATTATTAATTGGTATTAGTCGTCAAGCTCAATGATAGTCGCCTTTCATGTATATTTGGATTAAATCATATTAATTGGTTTTAATTGTCAAGCTCAATGATAGTTGCCTTTCATATATATTTGGATTAAATCATAATTACAATACACAGCAAACTCTGTCCCTCATTTAGAGGATCTGCATTGATAAACGGGTGCTATATATGACCAGCATAAGCAATGCTCTCCCTGCACAAAATCATTTTGTAGTTCCTTCTGTCATGCAAATTATTGCTGGCAGAGTTATGTGAATAATGTATCCCAGTGGCCTAATGACAGCACGCAGCAACGCACACACACACACACACACACACACACAACCCTCAAACTAAACCGTTAATGCAGTCTGAGTAGTTTGAATAGACGAGACTGAGGATTTACATATCATCCAAATCTGGCAGATCCGTTAGTTCTGTGGCTCGGAAGAGAGAGACTCTAGTAGCGTGTTTAGAGTGTCTCCAGAGAACCGAACGCAGAACGGCGTCATACCTCCTTATTGGATGAGATTTCTGGCTTATTTTATGTGAATGTTTATTTTTAGTACGTACTATTCTCTCACACTCTCTGCAAATTTCACCTCTCTCAGCCAAAAGGCATGTTGATCCCCAGATACTACTATTCTTGCAGTAATGAGCCCATTAATTAACAGGCGGATAAATGGGATTTTCTCGAATGGATCTACAAGATGTGAAATAAAAAGCAGTTAGGAAGATGGAAGTAAGTTGCTGTGAACAGTCGACAAGATTCAGGAGGAACGTCATGTGGAAACCGCACAGAGACCGCTTTGTGTTTTGTCGGTATTAGTGTACAGTCCCAGAATTCTTAACGGCAGGATGCATTTGATCGTTTTTAGATGAACGTCATTATGTAAACATGCAGAAACTACTGACTTTACTGCAAATCTCCACAACTAAATTAAACACAGCAGTGTTTGTTGTTAAGAGACCACAGCTTCTTAATCAGGCTGATTACGGGACTGGTGGGAGTATGGACACACTGATACACTCACAGCCAAAAATCACAATCCCAAAAAGCTGAGACTGCAAGCGTGCTGAGAGGCTGTCATAAAATGCACACATTATTAAGAGATAAAACAGCAGTAAATCTCAAGATGGTGATGCAAAAAATACTTTCTATTATATTATTAAAAGTAAAAAAACAAAAAATGTTTTTGTTGTAAGAACTATCTATTTGATTAGCTGATTAATATAATATTAAGTTACCATAATAATATAGCTATTAACATATTTTTGGTTTTTAAAAGTTCTTACTGATCATGTAATTAAATACTTCTCAATTTTGAGCTTTCAAATTTGACAAAAGATATTGGATATTAATGTTCTCATGTATTAAACATACAGAAGTTCTTATTGATAATATTTTATGACATATAAGTTCTTAGACTTATGTAATGCTAATTCAAAGCTTGAATAAAAATGAAAAACCCTGGAAGGTTACTGGGGGTTATTATAAGACTTTTTAACTTATTACTTTGAAAAAACAAAACTTCTAAATCAATGCCAAATAAGTTACCATACAGTATATGGTTCTTCGCCCGATAAAGTGTTAAAGCCTATTATATAACAAAAATGTGTGTAATGTGTTTTTAAAAATAGAAAATTGTAATATATAAAGAATGTAAGTAGGGCAAAATGAGTAACATTTTGAGAAGATTGATCTGTAACCAAACTAGTTTTATATGTAGTTTTTGCTACATCAGCAGAGAAAATGTATAAATGATAATGCCTTGCTCGAATTGTGGCCTTTTTGAAAGATGTACCTGTAAAATAAGTCTTTTGTGTCTCCAGAATGTATCTGTGAAGTTTCAGGTCAAAATACCCATGAGATCATTTATTATACCCTGTTAAATATGTCAATTTTTGAGTAAGAGGGAATTGTAGCTGTTTTAGCACCTGTGCCTTTAAATTGCGTTGTTTCTCCCCGCCCACTCAGAGTATGTTTCCCTTGCCTACTCTTGACACATTTCTCTTCAGAGAAGAATAACCAGGGTTGGATATCAGGATGAACACAAAAAAATGACAGACAGAACTCAATGAAACAGAGACTCACAGTCAGAAATAACACAGTTAGATGAATCAGCCACACAAAATGCCATTACAGCGATTGCTGCGCGTGTGTGCACACACACAAACAAACATGCACACATATTGTGCTGTTTTTGTTTATCTACTTGCAAGATGTGTCAGGATGCCCACCAAATAGGTAAATATGCTACTGCATAGAGATCTTTTATAGCTAAGTTACTGTACAAAATGAATCTGATTTAAAGTTCACAAACCAGGACTCCTGTTGTGTTTATAGTTAGTAGTGTTTACTATGCAGCTGTGCTGATACCAGCAGTAATGAATTATGTAGCTCAAAAAGTGTATATCAAATGCTATAAAAAATACAAAGTGTAGCACTAACTCATTCTTGAAGTGCAACTGGATCACAGAGAGCTGGAACAGATGTTTTAATTCCAGTTTCTTTGCAAATCCTGTCTTGTGGACATGATTATAGACATTAATGACGAGGCATTTTAATACATGCCTATTAATCAATATTGGTGGGTGGGAAAAACTCGTCACATCTACATCACATTGCGGTGGGCCTCAAGATTGCTGGGATTTGGATCTTATTTTAACCTCAAGAATTTTTTTAAAAGAGAATCGTTGTGTTTTTATCCCTCTAGTGTGACTGCGTACACGCTATACCTACACATAGTTCTGTCCAAACAGCTCCAAAAATTGGATTTTGCATGATAGGTGCACTTTTTTTTTAATTATTCAAATACAATCTGTTTTCTTCATTCAGAAACACAAATGTGGACAAGTTCAAGAATTTCGCATAATGGACTTAAATAGCCAGACTTTTTAAATGTGATTTACTTAACAAACAACTGACAGTCATGACCTGAATATGATTTTCATTTACAAAAATAAAAGCTAAAATTTGCCATTAGTAACTTACAGTACATTGCTTTATCAGCTGTGGGAACTCAAGCTCAGGGGATATCTGGCTCATTTTGACTCAAATTGAGTGAATCATTTATTGAAGACATTTTTGAAATGTAGTGGAGTAAAAAATAATAATATTTTATAGCTTGACAACTCATGTCAGTGACTGCTCTTACAAACCCACACACACAGAGTGATGTACTCCGAAATACACATGCAAAATAATAATAATTTTTTGTCACAGTAAAAGTTGAGTGATATGAGTGAAGGGATATGCATATTCGTGCATTACACACTTATTTTAGCAGGTTACATTTGTCTGTGTCCTCATTCTAAACATAAACGTGTCTGTTGCCTCATTACAAACACATGTTGGGAAATTCACAATATACAAGTTAAATTACCAAAAATATATATTCAAACAGACCTTATGCGTCTTCAGGGTGTCGCTTAATAAACTTCTAATCTGTATAATGCATTTTACATTAACTGCATTTTGTATTCTGACAAGTTTGTGGTCATGCTTGGCTGCCTGCTTCATAGAACTGCTTCTTTTTAGTCTCCCTGCCTCTCCTGTTTTCAAAATGAGAGTCCCACATACACAGTACATTTCATTTAATACAATCAAACTTAGATTAATTTAAAAATAAGAAAAATATCATTGTTGTAATCTCACTAGAAAAGTTGTGACCAATCAAACGCTGCCTGATGCATGCAAAATAATGATCCTGTGTGGTCTGTGTTTTATTCCAATGACACTTAAAAAATTAACATGAGAATAAGGAAACGTTGGTGTATAAGGCTCAAACTATGTCATTTGCATGTACTTTTTATTCCGCTGAGCCTACATATATACAGATTGTCATTTTATGGTACCTTTAAGACAAGTCATTTCACTTATCAAGCATCTTTGAAAAACCTTCTGGGCAGCTTCTTTGATCATACAAGTACAACTCATATCTCTTTTAATAGAGAAAAATCAAATAGCGTCTCATTACAGATCGACTTTCCCCAAAACCTGGCATGCATAAAAATAAAGTATTTCCTTTTGGTGAGTTTGTATCTTTATAACATCATTGTCAAGTAAACCTAGTCTTACCCATGGTAAGCTCATATAGCATGAACCTGAATAAAGGTTAAGTACCTAGATTTACTGACTACTCATAGTAAAATAACACTTTTTAGTGTCAGTCACTGTCCTTTAGACTGTTCGTGAAAAGCTATTAGATTTAGATTTCAGCTGTATGATATACAGTAGATATATGCAGTCATTAACAGTATTGCGTGTCTAATTATTCTATCCGGTAGTGCAGTAGAGAGGATGTCCTTAGAGTAAATGACTGTTTAAGATGTGCTTTGATTTTTCTTCCCCCTCCTCGGTTTCACATCTGACTTCTCCAGATAATTGGACACTTTTTTATCCATCATGTTTCTGTTGCTTGCTCCCGTCAAGTGGATTAGAGGTTATAATATGTGAAAGAGGCTTGAAATGTGCATAATAGTGATTTATAAGCCATTATAATTCATCCTAATGTTTTGTTCTTGTTGTTTTAATTGTTTTGGTGAAGGTTTTGAGCTTTATGTGCCGCAGTGTGAGTTTTAAAGTGTCAAGGTAGTTGTAATTGTGTTTGTTTGTGTGGTTTCATTAGCAGTGTCCAACAGAGCATGCAGATAGCTATCATGTGCATGTGGAACAAGAACAACTTGTGAAATGTAGATGAACTCTGACAGCAAGCAACCATCTGTAATTATACCTCTCAACACTGTGTTTCTGTCACAGTCGTTTTTCTCCTTTCTTCTTCTTCTTTTATGTATTTTGGCATGCGATCTCCTGCATCTTCCTGTGGTTTTTGGCACCTTTGCTCTGTTCTGAATGAAAAATTCATGCGAGATTTCCTTTCCTGTTTTCAAGTGCATCCATTACCTCAGTATGGGGGTACCACCGTTTCTGACTGAAAGAAGAAAAAAAAACACCTCCAGATTCACCGCTTTTACAAAAGAGAGCTTGTTTGTGCGTCTCACTCTGGGTGACTTGTTTGATAAACCATTGTAGTTCTGCATTCGGTCCGTTGCTTTAAATACTTGAATGATGGAGATTCAGTCACTGCAGCAGGGGAGAGAGTATAAGCTTCACAGTGGTTATACAGATCAACAGAGAAACTGAATATGAAGTGATGCCCCACCATGAAGATTTTCAGTCTACAAGCGCGGAGACATGGTCAATCAGATAGGAAATGCAAATGATTCAGTTGTTGAACCCAAATCCTCATAATGCTTGTTTGACCACAGTCTTGTTTATAAATGTTGTCTACTTGTTCTGACCAATTAGACTGGAAGAAATCATCTGTCCAACATGCATTATTAGCAGTGGCTGTTTCTGTGTGCTATGATGGTCCGTGAACAATCAAAAAGAAGTTTATTGAAACAACTTGTTCTATCTGGTCAATGCACTTTGGTTACTTAGGTGGACTTTACTATATATTTAATTAAGTTTGCTTTTACTGGAAATTGAATATATGACCTTTGAGTTTTGGTGTCATGCTCCAGCTTTGCTATATATTTACAAAAATGGGTGGAAAGAAGGTGGAGTCTATAGTTTGGAAAGGCAGAAAATTCAAACAGGTCATAATGGCACATAAATGTTTTCTTTTCAACTGGTCTGTGCTGGCAGACACAGCAGAAACTAAACACAAAAAATCTACAAAAGTACAAATTTCATCCAATGTCACCTTGAACGATGACTTAAATGATATAGCTTAAAATATAAACATGCAATATATTTTCCATGACTCATGAGCGACAGAATTTATTTGATTTGATTGTCATAAAAGGGGCGACACGGTGGCTCAGTGGTTAGCACTGTCACCTTACAGCAAGAAGGCTGCTGGTTTGAATCCCAGCTGGGTCAGAAGGCGTTTCTGTGTGGAGTTTGCATGTTCTCCCGTGGGTTTCCTCCTAGTGCTCTGTTTCCCCCACAGTCAAAGCGCTATAAGTTAATTGGGTAAGCAAAATTGGCCATAGTGTATGAGTGTGTGTGTGAATGTTAGAGTGTATGGGTGTTTCCCAGAACAGGGTTGCAATTGGATAGGCATCAGCTGCGTAAAACATATGCTGAAATAGTTGGCGGTTCATTCATAAGGGACTAAGTCAAAGAAAAATGAATGATTGTCATAAAAGCGGTTTCAGATACTCATTTACTCTCTCTCAAAGCTGTCGCAAGAAATTTATGACGTTTGTGGATTGAATCCAGTGTCGCCACAATCACTGGAAGAGCTGCTTTCCACATAGAGGAACATCCACATTACTACCCTACTTTGAAGCTATGTTTCTCTAGTTATTTGGTGTGGACTTTGAACTGAATGCTCTAACCAATCGCAGTGCAATGTTGCTGTTACAACCAATCAGAAACCAAAATAAAAAAACATGCCTTTATTTTAACATGCATGATCATTGTTTTTATGAATAATCATAAAGGTCCCAGTATACTTCAAACAAGGTTCTTTTTCATTCTTCATTTGAAGACAAAAAAGAGGTATAAAAAGGCTGAGCGACAGTATACTGTTTTTGTACACTCCAACACCCTGTATAGTGTTACCCCCTCAGAGTCTGCTACTTGACTCCCCAGTGTATTTATGTTGCAAGCTTTGTGTTGTTGTGTTGGTTGTTCTCCTATCTGATGTCCGTGGATATGATATATGAATTAATCACGTCGCTGATTGGGTAATTGTCAAACCAATGGTAGCTCAATAGTGTTTAGGAGCAGCACGGAACTAACCCAAAAAGTTTGTTTAGGTGAGCTGTTTCGAACTGCTGAAACAAACTCAAAAGAAACAATGTTATTTTAGTTAGTTTTTTCATTTAGTTTGAAGTATACCAGTGCCTTAACTTTGTCTCAGGCAAGAACTCAAGCAAAAGCCAATCCCTAAGACCAAGATCTACTGTATCTTTGCTGTCATTTGTTAGTAACATCATCCCTTCTCTGATTTCAGGGGTGAAAGCTGTGTTTTCAGGCCACTACCACAGAAATGCAGGAGGATGCCATGATGGACTGGATATGGTGGTGAGCTCAGCAGTCGGTTGTCAGTTAGGAGATGACACTCATGGCGTTCGAGTGGTGGTAGTCACTGACAAAGACATCATCCATCGCTACCATAGTCTGGACCAGTTAACCGAAAGAGGAATGGACGAAGACCTGAAGAAATTGCTGGTTTAAAGCCACCTCTGCTGTAGGTCAGTAATCAACATAAAACTGAGCCTATATTTGTACATTTTAGAACTTTCTTTTTTCGTTTTTCGTTTTTTTACAAGAATGAAAAGAGCCTTGCGTTCTGAATACATTAGCAAGCATTAAAATCTCAAACCAGTTTGATCTTTGATACTCGCCTCATCTGTCTCCACACTTTAATCATGCAAATGCGTCTGAGAATTCCTTAAACACTGGAGTTAAATCACCTCATCATAGTAATGGAGTGAGGAGATGCTAGGGTACAATGGTAGTTTAATAGCGCTGAACATTTTGGATGACAGTTTGATGAGTTCACTCCTTGCTCCTCTCTGCTCATTACTCTTTTCCGTCTCGGAGAGGAGGAAAGAGGCAATCTCCATGGCAACGATTGAAAGACGTGGCTGCGGTGACCGGGACATCGAGCCACTTGTTCTGTGGGTGGATCACCAAAAACATAATTGCTGACCTCACCTCACACTTGGACTCAGAAGCGTCGAAATTAGCTGAAATGTGTGACTTAATATCTTAGGCAGAAAGAAAGGCATTTTAAACGAACCGAGTTCCTGTTTGAATTCAGCCTGTGACCTCATAACTTTCCTTAGCAGTGTCATGTCAAAATGAAACAAGATGTTTTCCAGTTTTCTCAGGATATAGTCATGTAATATTGATGTGTAATGTCTAATGCTGTGATCATACTAGAAGGGGTTCAAAAGTTTAAAGTTTTGTCATGAATTATGCAGTTGACATTCAGTTTCAGCGGAAAGTTTAATGAAAAGTGATGACATGACTTTCGGAATGTATTCGAATTTGATTTATGCTGTTAAATGACGGCGCTGCTTAAACATCTGACTATCTGTGCAGAGGAGTTCATATGATTAGTTTTGCTAATTTACAGTGACATTTTATAATATTCATAACATGAACTGTCATTTATTAATTAACCTTTAAATCTATGATGTTCTTTTATGTTCAGAGTACATAAATTAATGTTAACAAATACAGCTCTACTGTACTATTATAAACGACAACAAAATTCATTAAAATGTATATGTGTAATTAATTGTCTGCTGGTTTTATTTTCACTAATGGGCTTTTCATATATAGAGGTTTAGAATATGAACCCAGTGCTCCAGAATAAAGTAAAGTACACAACACTCTCTTTGGCTTGATCCCTGATTGATCAAGGGTAGCCACAGTGGAATGAACCGCCAATTACTCTGGCACGTTTTATGCGGCGGATGCCCTTCCAGCCACAAAGTACACAACAACAATGTACTAAAATAAAAAATGCTTTCCTTAACATTGTTTCTGTAAAAATGCTGCATTATATATGCCAGTCCAATTGTTTTTTCTGTTACTTTAAATCAAGTTGTTGTTGTTGTTGTTATTTGTGTGTGCCTATCGATTGAACACTTAATATGCATGAGCATAAAAAATTACATTTTTAAACATTTCAATTTAAGTTATGAAAAATATCTGTTATGTGTTAATAAGGAATAAGGTAATCTTGATCTAATGCTAATGCTAATGATACACAGGGCAACTTTTTGAGCATGTTGCTGGGCAGCTTTGGGAAATGATGCCCTAAATGGACAGTCGGGTGAGACACAGGGTAACTAATTAGAGCAATGGGCTACAGATACAATACTGTTGCCTATTTTTAATAGAAAAAAAGCCAAGCGACATCGCTCTTCAAAATTGCTATGGATGATGTCAGCATAATTACTAACTATGCACACAGTGATTGGCCGATGGGGAGGGGAGGAGACTCTGTCAGAGATTAAATGTAGTTAAGATACATATTATGTTGCTATCTTCTAATGAATATTTTAACATGTTGTCTAAGTGAAGGATTACATTCTAAAAAGTATGTTCGTTGTTTTTAATGTTTTAAACATTAAATAATGATAGATGGATGGATAGATGGATGGATGGATGGATTTCCATAGTGGATTACAAGCATTATTTTAAATATTCTTTCCCTAAATTGGTGAGTTAGGAGCTGCTTTTAAACTTAATTGTTTTATAGATCATTTTAAATATAACTTTTTTTTATTCAAACTAGTAAAACCATTCTTAATGTTGTACAAAAAAGAAAAACAATACCTCACCAACATTTCAGTGTTTCATCCATTACCCAAAACAGGCTTTGTCATTGCTTGCAGCTCACTGCACTGACCTAACTCAATGAACCCAGACATAAGATGTCCCCTGTCATGTTACCTTATTTTCTCTCCAGCTCTTTCTTGCAACAGCTGTTTTATATTGAAAGCATCTTCCTGTGCCTTTTTGTTCTGATCTCAAGCCCAAGGGCAAGTAATCAGCATGTCATTCTAAGATAGCATGCAGTACTCAAGGATGTACAACATAATACGATTTGTCCAGGTCAGTGGCTACACCGTAGTAATGGCCTCTGTTCTTACATTGATAATTTGGGTTTGTCACAGTTAGTCAGCTGTAAAGAGCTACACAGGTTTTCTGAGTTTTTTTTTTGTTTACTTGAGAAATGATTAGACCATTGGTCAGTTTGTAGAGCGCAGCCCATCCCAAGCGCTTCTCGAAGGGACACGTAGCATAGAATGTAAATGAATTCAGTCTTGGAACAGGAGGACATTTGACATTTAGCAGGTTGGTTTTCTTCACACAGCAGAATGAACTCCTACACTGAGTAAATCACAGGGCATCAACAGCCTGACATATAAACCACCGATAATAACCACCTGCCGAACGGCCAAAAACTGCCCTTTTCGTGGCTGCTGTGTGGAAATGTAAACTTTCCTTCATAAAATAGTTCATTCTGGTCTGCAAGGCCAATCAGATTTTTAGGAAAAGTTTAATTCAGTGTTAAATCAATCAATTTGGGAATCTAGGCCCCACAAAACATCTTAAGGTTAAAACTCACAGGGGTCATGGAATTTAATCTTTTTTTCTCCAAGTCATGGAATATCAGGAACTTTTTTTGTCACATTCAATTTTATCACATTCTTTTCTATGCCGTATCACGTTTATTGTCATGTTGTTTCACAAGTTTTGCCCACCGTTATGGCTATTTTTCAGCACCGTTTTATTCCTATCATGTTCGTCAACTGCCAGTCACTTAAGTCAAATGCAGTCACCAAGCTTTACCTGTTAACTAAGGCAAATATGTTGGGAAAATGTCATTTTCAAAAGCCTTGGTTACAAAATGTCCACTTCAAAGACTGTGCTCTTATTTCTATTAATTTCTTTGTAAAATCTTAGGTAAATTATCCATTGATGTGCTCATAATTGTTATTAAATTTATGAAAAATTATATTTAACCTCAAACAGTTCTAATGTTTTGCAAAGCACAACAGTGCCTTGTTTTTTGTTCATTATAGGTCATGGAAATTCAGCTTTTTAATGAGTGAAAGTCAAGGAATAGTCCAGGAGTTTGACATTTGACTAAGAGTGAACTCTTAGAAAAAATAATAGATGTGTCAGACCTACATTAAGGACTCCTAAACTTTTGCTTATCACATAAACTAGCTCCTAAATCAGTGAGTAGTTGGAGCTAAAATGACTGTTTCTGGCAGTCTTGGAAAGCAAACCTTTAAATACATAAGACTACTGTAACTACCTGCCGGTTATTAAAACAGTCCATGCTTTCCAAATACTGATGTCCATACGTTTTTATTTATTGAACACTGTGAAAACAGCAGCAAACAAACAAACTAATCAGTTTCACACACACAACATAATCAAATGAACATCAAAATAATATACAAACAAAATTTCCTTTATCGTGTTGACCTGATAACCAGCAGTAGATCCTGCTTATCAGCTCACGATGCTGTCTATACCAACTCTTGCAGGTTTAATTAATCAGAGAGGATCACATGACCTCCGCCTCAACCCAACCGGAAACAAGGAAATTTATAGAATAAACATACACCAGCACACATTCAAATAATAAAATACGAAAAATAACAAACATAAACAAAATACCGATGCTGACCGATTAGCGTCAGCTACATCCACAATTAGCTTTTTAAAAAGTAATCACCTTAATCACAGAGGTATTCGCATATGCCAAGAAATACGTTTTCAAGTTTTAAAGTTTCAAAATTCCCAAAATGACCAAAGCTTTTAAGCTGATATATGTCCTGTAAATACAAATTTGGCCATTTTTACATTATTTTCTAAATCTTTCAAATCTTTAAATCTTTATTTGAATATGGAAACATAAAAGTGCGCTTTACAAAATTCCCATGAATATGGAGAATCTTTGACAGACTCCTCCCCTTCACCATCAACCAATCACTGTGTGCATAGTTTTCATGTTCACATCATCCATATCAACAAGGTTTTACACTTTCACTTAGCTTAAAATCTGCTTCAACCAGAAGTTGCTGAGATTTTTATTTCAGTATGGTGATGCACTTCCAACTGAAACGGAATATAGAGTAGAAGGCAGTTCTAGTTTGTTTTGTAGAACGAGTAGAAGTTCTAGAAGTAGAAGTTCTTTTGAAGAATATTGTGGCTAAAGCCATCAAACTGACGTCAACAGAGAAAGACCACCACTCCAAATGCGGAAGCAAATGGTCAGACTTTGATTGAAGATTACCACAACAAGTCTTTTTAACTCAGTGGATTAACTTGCATGGATTAATTGTTCATCTAAAGAATAACAATGTGCGCTAGCAAAATAAACATTGTACATTTTAATTTCACATACTTTAAAACATCTACAATCCTTTGTAAATGTTTTAACGTCTCAGCAGCTTTGTTAATATCTATTAAGAGTAAAAACTTGTACTGCTATTAAGGAGAACTCTTTGTGGTAAGCTAAAATGTTTTTCACTTTTGTTTTGTGCAGGTTACATCTACACAGCAATATGTTGCATCAAATAAATGTCTTGTTGTTATTCAGTCACCGTTTTCCTGTGGAATTGAGCTATACTTTTACACTATTGCCATAGAGTTTTTTTATAGTCCATGATTCAGCTCAGGGGATATATACTGAGATGTGTGAAAATGTGTCCAAGATGCCACAATTTGAGCAAGGTATTAATTTAGGGATGAAGTCATAGATATATACAGTATATGTAGATGCCACATTTGACCACTACAGAATTGTTAATACACTGACCAACTTAGAACGGTCAACTTGTCATCACTCACAGTAAAAATTAATGGGTTTTCCAGGATGCCACAGCATTGCAGAACCAGTCTCTGGTTTAAGAAAAAATACTGAGATATGGAGTGCTTTTATACCTTGTTCCTTGTTTCTGAACCTGGCACATTTCTCCCTTAGCACTGTTCATTTAGGGATATGTGAAGACCTGTTTTGCACCAAAACAGTCAGTCCGAGAATACTTGCTGCAATCAGACACAGCAGACACAGGCTTTATCACAATGTATTAGAAGTTAGTACATACAATGTATTCAAAAATAGCACAGTGACACAGTGATATGTTTCCATCCAAAGATGTGAATTAAACTGAAATGTCACATAAAACATTTGCAAATATAGCACCATTTCCATCTAAATAAATCAAAAAGAACAAAATTGGCAGTTGGAAAATACGAAAAAACAAATATGCTGTGGTAGGAGAAGTCACTGTTGGTCTTTTATTCATATTATAAATGACTTCACCTCAGATGATGAAACACAATGAAGGATGTGATGAATAATGTGCGGCGGCTTTTGGAGGCATGAGACCACTCTTTAGAAGCACAGCCGCTCAAGACCACCGGGCCACTTTGATGACAGACTTTGTCTGAGGGATTTTAGAATGGCCAAAACAACATTTTAGATGTTTTACAATGTGGTCTATCTGCTGGTTTGTCCATTAATGCTGTCCCATCGTGCCCATTGATCTCTTTAAACAAAATCACATGACTTCTGTGATGCACAGACTTAAATTGTATTTTCTTATTGGATAAAAAGTGTAGGTTCCACTTTATATTAAGTGGCCTTAACTACAATGTACTTGCATCAAAAAATAAATAACATTTACTTACTTTGTTCTTAATGAATTGCAGAACACTTCTGGTGCTCTTGAGGTGGGGTACGGGTAGGTTTAGACACAGGTTTGTTGGTATGGGTAGGTTTAAGGGTGGGTTAAGGTGTAAGGGATGGTCAAAAGTGTAATTACAGAAATTATGTACATGTGAAATTATATGCAGGTATTTAATCAATCATAAATACAATGTAAAATGTCTTGTATTTATACAAGAAGTACATTATAACAAATGATTAACTTCGGTGTAAGTACATATTAGTTAAGGACCCTTAATATACAGTGGGACCAAAGTTTATTGTACAAAGTTGTGCGCATACGTTTTTATGCACATTGTCAAAATTCATGCACATTTTGGCATTTCCATTAAGCATTTTTATGTGATTTTTCCAAAATGTTGATTGGAAACATAGCAGATTGGAAATTTAGCCACATTAATACTTTTATTTCCAATAGAGAGTATTATTGGAGTTCACATCATAAGCATTTCTGATCTGATTTGATTTGAGCATTCAGAATGGGTTAAAATATTGACATATATATATATATAAATGTTAAAATATGATTATTTGCAGCTTAGGGCTGCACAATATATTAGTGGCTATATTGGTAAATCAGCTGATAAATTAATATTGTTAGCATTATCTGCTGAATAAGAAAATAAATTATTGGACAATAAATTCTGGATTATTTGGGCTGGTTGGTCCACTTCGGATGACGTTGCATGCAGTACATTCGAGCTTAGGCTCTAAAAAGTGATTAGTTACTTTACGTTAAAAAAGCCAGTAAACCTGCTACCTTAAAAGTGACAAGTTGACTTTACTTTAAAATCAATAAGAAAATACATTTGAACTTGGAATTGTTAAGTTGATTTGACAAAATAGTTCATTTATTTAATAATTTTAAGGCAGTGGCTTTACTCACTTTTATAAAGTAAAGTCAACTAATCGCTTTTTTACAGTGTAAGACTTTTGTTTTAAATGTTGTCTGCAGTTAAGTTTCTAAAATATGTCTTTGTTTTTGCAAAATAGGCTCAGAAAAAATCCTATTAAAGTTGACATTAAATCAAAATGTTCTCTTCTTATTTTTATATGCCTAATAATTGTTAAAAATGATGCATCTGTGCACTTCATTATTTTGTATAAAATCATTTGCCCTCATAATCTTTACTCAAATACTATAAACTTCCTCCCCCTTGAAACAACTTTTCTTCAATTCTGGTCACATGGAATGCCTTTAGGGCGGGGCTATCAGACCTTTAGGGCGGGGCTATCAGAGTGTGTCTCGTTTCTGTTCAATCAAATACAATATGATTGCATCTGTAATATGAAGCTCCTTGTTCTCATCATCATCAGCCATCGGAAAACATTCTGAACCAGAGAGTGCAGAACTGGCATTCAAATCTTCCTCTATTTTGTTAGCAACACGGATGTTCCAATCGATTCCCAAAGTAGAAAATCATCCCTACATTTTTTTCTCCTTTCAGAAACTTTTTCAATTGGATGTATGTCACAATAGTGGACAAAAGGACAATCTTAACTTCTGTAAGCACGTTATTAATTTCTATCTATTTATGGTTATTAGCTTCCAAATATTATCGGTTAATATTAAGAGTTATCGGTTGGTGGTATTGTTCCATATTGATGCATCCTTACTAATTAAAGCCTAAATGTTGTACATTAAAGATTATTTCAGTTATGAATAAATCTCCTGTCCTGCATGTTGCACAACTGCGCTTCAGGTGTCCTAAGTTTGAATACTGCCTCTTTCCCAATTACATCCCCCATCTCTCTCTCCCTTTCAAACTTGGCTTTTTGTTTTTTGAAAGTTTTCTGCAATGGGAACTATATAGGCAATACAATGTCAGAAATAGTGGAAAGTGTTAGCATTAAATATACAGTTGAAGTCAAAATTATTATATATATATTTTTTTTAATATTTCCCAAATGATGTATAATAGAGCAAGGAATTTATCACAGTATTTACTATCATCTTTTTTTTCTGGAGAAAGTCTTATTTGTTTTATTTTGGTTTGATTAAAAGCATTTTTAATTTTTTAAAACCATTTGAATATAAAAACCAGGTCAATATTATTAGCCCCCTTAAGCAATGTTTGCTTTTAATTGTCTAGAGAAGAAATCACTGTTACTGTCATACCCCCTGCACGTTCCATCAGCCCCAGTCACCATTCACACTCTCCATCCACTACACACCGCACTCAGTCACCTGATTACTGATCACACTCACCTGTGCACTAACAACACTCACCTGCTCCAGCCATCACACACACACACACACACTATATACACTCACCCATCCTGTTCACTCATCGGCTGGTATCTTCTTCGCATGGTCATACTCTACTTGTGCTCATCCTGATCTTCTGCCAAGTCATCAACGAACGTTCCTATCATCGATGCTAACATCTGTCACCTGTTTGCTCGACTTCAAGGGAAGTGACTTTTCTCATTGTGACTGTTTACATTGATTTGCCTGCT
>CAIGQW010054063.1:8183109-8208053 GCA_903798125.1 Danio choprae | reverse complement strand
ATATATATACATACATATATATATATATATATATATGTATATATATGTGTATATATGTATATATATATATGTATATATGTGTATATATGTGTATATATATAGATATATAGATATATATATAGATATATATATAGATATATACAGATACATATATATACAGATATATACAGATATATATACATACATATATATATACATAAAGCTGGAATTACTCTACAGCATTTAGAGAGACTGAAGGAGACTGAAGTGTGTGGATAATGGCCTTGTTTACAAGACTGATTTTCTGCTTTTGTTTGTGTGTGTACAGCCCTGAAGAGCCCTGCAGCTTTCCACGGACAGATCCGCAGCCTTGAGAGAGCCAGGGTAAGAGAAGGCCTCATCTGGGGGTCTCTGATCTCTACTGAATTCTCTTCTGGGGCCCCCAGCTCTCTGTAATGGGACACATGTGAACGTCTCAGTTGATTTGATAGCTTAAGCCTTCTGTAAATGTGTTTGTTATTTGCAAAGCACAAAGGAGATCATTATGGTTGTTTCTTTCTGATCCCTGAATTCCAGAGGCATTTAGTTTTCTGAAACTCTGTTTTCTCTCTGTAGACTGAAAATTTCCTAAAGCATAAAATACGCAGCCGCCCAGAAAGGGCTGAGTTGGTCCGCATGCACATCTTACAAGGTAATCCTCCATTTACAATGCATGTAATGGCAGCTAAGCTGCATGCTGGGAAAAGTTTGTTGATACTACTGCTCTTCTGAATAAATCAGTAGCCATTCCAAAATTAGGAATTTTGTCAATTTAATTCAGTTCTGATTCATTTAAATTATATTTACAATTTTTCAAACCAATAACAATGAAATAAACTATTCTTTAAAAGAAGCAGCTTATTGTTTGTTTCAGGAATCTGGCTACATTTAATTCACTTAAAAGAATGACAGACAAGTAATTTTTTTAAGAATTAAACTACAATAGTAATGTTTTGCCTTATAGTAGTCATATGTTTGCCTGTGACGATAACTTAAAATGGTTAGTTAAAAAAAGAAAGTTGTTGACCCTTAAAACTTTCATTCACCCTTGAAATGCAAATGAAAACACTCTAAATAAAATCTAAGAGGTTTGTTTTTTCTGTTGAATGTCTATTCAACCACAATTTTGATGCATCCAGCTTCAAAAAGAAATATATATATATATAAACCTATTAGTTGAACAGTTTAGCACTTTAACTCAATAACATTTAATTTAGGTTAAATCACATTTCAATGCATACAGTTGAAGGCAAAGTTGTTACAGATTTTTTTTTTGTTGTTGTTGTAGAAAAATATTCTTTTAGTTTAGCTGGAATAAAATGAGTTTTTCCTTTTTTTATTATTATTCTTAAGGTCAATATTATTAACCTTCTTAAGATTTTTTTTTTTTTGTTCACACTTTATTTTAAGGTAAAATGTTTGCTATTTACAAACCATTAACTAAGACTTCAGCCCAATAAACGTCTAATTCGCTGTTTATGAATAGTTAGTAATGTAGTAGTTGAGTTTAGGTTTTGGGTAGGATAAATGATGTAGTGTAAGATCATACTTTATAAGTACTGATAAACTGCCAATATCTTAATAATTAGCAACTAATAGGTGATTTATTAATAGTAGGAATTGGTACTTAAACTAAAGTAAAAGCACTAGTTAACCAAGTTAAGTCTTTAAATTTCACTTTAAGCTGAATACTAGTATCTTGTCAATTGTATGTACTTTCATCATGGCATAGCCAAAAAATTGGCTATTGATTATAACTATTATGTTTAAAATGTGTAAAAAAAAAAATATTTTTTATCAATATTTGGGACATATTTGAAAGGATTTTGAATTTAACAGGAGAGCTAATCATTTTCAGGACAAGTGTTGGTTTGGTGATTGCTTTTCTGATTGTCACTGGTTTTTGATGGCTTGGCAGAGACTGTGGCAGAGCCTTCTCTGCAGGCCACCCAGCTGAGACTAAAGAGAGCTCGACTGGCTGATGACCTCAATGAGAAGATTGCACAGCGCCCCGGCCCTATGGAGCTGGTGGAGAAGAACATCCTTCCTGTGGACTCCAGCCTCAAAGAGGCCCTAATTGGTGAACATTCACACTATTGTAGCTTAATCAAATTGGGGTAAGGGATAAACATGTAATCAATAGTTTCATTTGTGTTCTTTGTGTAGATGGTCAGATGCAGTACCCTAGAACTCTCGAAGTAGATGAAGATAGTGGAGATGCATTTTCACCAGAGCAGCCAGCCAGTCAGGAGTCCCAGGGATCTGCAGCCTCACCTGGAGAGGTCAGGACTATGGAGGAGACCTCACCACTGCCCAATAACTTGCTACAGGTAGTTATAATTACTTTCTTTGACTTTAAGGACAGAACATTTAAGCACAACGTATTCTTTAGGTTTCATACTTTTGTGACAATTTGCAGAAATGCATGATGCAAAATTCAGCACCAGCATAGTACTCATATACTGTCCACGCATTGCCTGATTTTTGTAAATAAGTTTACAAAGTAGGGGTGTGAACATACACTGGTCTTAGAGTTTGGCTTGATTCCGATTATAATGTCATTGGTACAGTTCAAATCAATACCACAATGCTTTCCACAAGCAAGTCTACCTATGATTGGCCATTGTGTTCACACGTTCAACAGAAATGACTGTGATTGGCACTAATGATCACCGCTGTTCAAGTGGAAACACAGATACATAAACACTTAAGTGATTAAATGGCATGCCTATCAGCTGATGCTTCAGTGGATTGCTTATGTATCTGTTGAATGATAACGGTACCTCATGGTCTCACCAGCAGGTTAAAGGCTCCACAGTGAGAAAGAGAGGCAGAGTTGGAACTTAAAATAAAATATATGCTTTCATTTCCTGTCTAGTAATAAGTGTTGGTGAGAGACTGTCCCAGCAAACTCACAAGCAGTGAAGTGTACATACACAGTTGTGGGCTTTTTAATTAGTTGGAGTCTTTAAATTACTCGCACTTGTGTCTCGCCATACTTCGACTGCAGCATAGCGAATATGCAACAAATGATACGTCGTACGTTATAATCGGATATGATCTATTATCGAACCGATTCTGAAACAATTCATTTTGTGACATTACTATTACAAAGTTTCTGCAACTTGCATGTTTTTCTTTGTCAGAAAAGAAACCGAAAAGGATCAAATGAGAGTGACAACACGTCTATTGTATTAAAAGAAATCTTCAGTAATATTTTCAATTAGTACAAACAATTTCATCGATCATAACATAAAGAGAGAAATGGCAGTCACTAAATAAGCATGATTATTTCTTTATCTATGTATGTTTGTTTGTTTGTTTGTTTATTTATTTATGTGTGGTTACACTATCAAATGGAGTGTACTTTGAAAACATGCATTTAAGTGTGCATTTAGATTTTAAAAAATAGTAAAATACTGAAGTTTGCTTCGGGCTTTTGACTCCAGCACTTTAGTCACACAAACAGGTTGGTTTGGCAATACTCTTTCTCTGCAAATCCAACATACCCAACTCATCCTAATCATGATAGTCTGGGCTATGGTTCATCTCTGATGTGAATCAGTCATACTAAATTACAAAGTGAACAGCTATTGATGAGTTGTGACCACTTGTGTGTGTATGACTGTGTATGCTGACTCAGAATGCACACTCATGCAACAAGCAGGAATGACCCTATGCAAGTATAGAGAGAACTTCTACTAACCTTGTTGAACAGCTCACTTTTTTGATCATTTTCAACCTTTGAAGAAGACAGACTCAAGTGGCTTATAAAACCAAAGGTTAAAAAAAGACTAACAAATGTGATACAAACAGTTCTATTCCATTTTAGCACCTTCTTTTTCATAGTCGTTACTTAGCAACAGGGGCACACGGCTGCTGGCTTACAACCAAAAACAGTGTGACCACAATCCACTGAGTGCAGGAGGAGTAATCGAACACTGGTTCAGACCAGACACTCAAACTAAGTGTCAAAGCACCTTTAGGGGGCACATTTACTGTGGTTCAAGTGTGATAGCTTTACGATGCCACAGTAGTGTCTGGATTCATACTCGCTTGATTCCATTGTGACAACTTAAGATGAACACAAATTCATGAATGTTCAAAGACACACTCCACATGGTAGACTATATTGTGAGTACATTGTGTTGTGTATCTGTTTTTAATAAACAAACAAAAATGAATCACCAATGTGAATGACACATGAGTTTTACTTTATGCGCTTCATATCAAATCTTGCAAACTGACTGATTGGAGGAGAAAGCTGACTGGGATCTTTCTGATCTGCACGTTACACTGCACTTGTACTCTCACTTGTATTCAAGTAAATCATAAAACTGTCACCCCCTACATGTGTTTTGTTGAACAAATAAAGTTATAATCAGCTAATATGCATGCTTGGGTTACTTTACTTGCTAAAAAGTGCACACTCAAGTCAGATTTTCATGAGAAACAATTCACAGTTTCAGTGCAACCTGTTGCTCTCATGGGTCTCCATGATAGCTTTCATGTTATGTTTTTTATGTAACCCATGCCATTTCGAGGCACCCTTTGAATTTCTGGGGCCAACATGCAGAATTTAGTAAAACCTGAAATTCATTGTTTGTTGTTTTCACAGCACTTTCCTGCAGTCACCACTACTTCGACAGATTTTCTCAAGCCTTTTTCCATCATTGAACAATCTGTTAGCCCTCCAGCTCCTATACCACAACTAGTTACAGTGGCCCCTGTAAAGTCCGGGCCCACTCTTGTAAAGGTCAGTAAAGATTTGCCTCCTGTGGTTTCAACAAAAGTGTATTAAATCCAATGAATTTAGATGTCAAACCTCTGTTTGATCTACAGCAGAGTCAGCCTAAGTTACCTGGGGACAAGAGCCGCAGCAAAAAGAGCAAGGAGGCCAAGCCACGTGTGAAAAAGTTGAAATATCATCAGTACATTCCCCCAGATCAGAAACAAGAACCCGACCAAGCCCCGATGGACTCCTCATATGCTCGTTTACTACAACAACAACAGCTATTTTTGCAGCTACAGATCCTAAGCCAACAGCAACAGCAGCACTACAACTACCAGACCATCCTTCCTGCACCTCTCAAGTAAGCAAGAAGATCCGGATTTGAGTGTTTTTCATTTGTGCGTCAGGCCCTGTTGTGTTTAGAACTACTTTGCCAATCCAGCCAGTGTGTTTGGTGGATGCGAACCATTTGGCATTTGTCTTGCTTATTTTGCTAAATGTCTTCTTTTGCTTTTGAAGCTCACCATTAGGATGTGTTTAGTCAACCATTATTATAATCACTGCATATAAATGATTTTAGCTGGAAAATATCTAAACCCTTTTGTTGCCGTGAGGACCATTATCTATTTTCCAAATCCTGTTTAGTGATTTTTCTTAATGGCAGGAAGAAGATGAGGTTAGTCCTCCGCTTCCTTTTCCATCTTTTATTCTGCAATATCTATTTTGACTCCTGTACTTTTTGTGCCTCTGCATTGTTTCATCATGTTTATTTATTGGCATTGGGTGAGCGGACATATTTCAGCCGTGATGTTAAGTATTGTTTCTCCCCTATTTCCCCATCTGCTTCCCACCTCCCCAGGCCTGTGATTGAGGGCCAAAACAGCAGTGCCGCAGTGGCTATCAACAACACCAATAGCCTTCCTGCCTCGATTGTGGTGTCTCTGCCCACAGCAACACCTGTGCGGCCCCATAGCACTCTTTCCAACCGCAAAGCTGGCATATTACCGGCCAACCTGGAGGAGATGAAGGTACAGAGAGATTATTATTTTCTACCAAAGTGCACTCAATAATAGATAATACTTTTGAAAGAACTCATTGTAATATGCAAATTTAGTGTTTTCAGGATTGTGAAAGTGAAATTTCAAGAGAAAAGCATTTATTTTATTTAAAAATCTGTTGTAAGTTTAAAGGTGTATTTACTATCCCTCTTTATCAGTTGAATGCATTTTTGGTGAATAAGTTCTTTCTAAAAATGTTTGTTAAAAATAGTGGTGTTTACAATTAAATAAATAAGGAAATAACATTTACTTTTAAAATTCAGTAAGCATCTTATTCAGCATATTTGAGTGAAAGCAGATGGCTTTTAGCAATTTACCCAGAAATTAGTTTATTTGCTAATATCTAATAATTTTACTACTAATCTGTTTATTTTGGCAGGTGGCAGAGCTGAAAATGGAGTTAAAGTTGCGTGGTCTTCCAGTGTCAGGCACAAAAACTGACCTTATTGAACGGCTCAAGCCTTTTCAAGAAAATCCTATCACTACTGCACCCAACAACTCCACAGGACCTAAAACACAGCCCTGCGGCACACCTATGGAAGTCTCCAGCACCACTACAACCCTCTGCCCCATCCAACTGCCCACTAATAATGTGAGCTTCACTCCACCTGTGTCTCCCAGTTCCTCAGAGCTTCACACCAGGGAGGACATGTCTGTGGAAGGACAAGCAGAGATCCAAAACCGCTCTTTAATAAAGGCAAATCCTGTTCCTGAGGAGCAAGACCGGAGACTACACGAAAAGGAGCGACAGATTGAGGAGTTGCTGCGTAAACTGGAGCAGGAGCAAAAACTGGTGGAAGAACTGAAGATGCAGCTAGAAGTGGAGAAACGAAGCGGAGTTGTTTCATCTGCAGAAAATAACAACATTTCTAGCCCAGGCATCATGTTGGCATCTGTCAAAGCAGAAAACACGGTCCCTCCCAACTGCAAACTGAGTTCACACACTACACCAACTCTGGTGAAGCTTGAGGAGGCCCATCCCAACCAGGTGACAACAACCCCTCTCCGTCAGTTCATTATCAGCCATCAGGGGGTTCCACAAGTCATCGGGCAGTCCCAGACACTTCTAACCACGCAACATGGGGGCACTCAGATCCTTCTTCCAATGTCCCTGGCGAATAATACCACTACCATCCAGCTGCCCAATACTAATGTCAAACTACAGGTATCCCAAAATTAAATTTTTAACTACTTTCTGTGTTTGTTATAAAGCATATACTTTTATCAACACTCATTTTGATTTCCATGTTTTTTTGTAGCCAGTCTTGCAAGCTGTTTCTTCACCAGGCTCAGGTCTAATTCGGACCCCACAGCTGCAGTCCGCTAAAGCGGAAAGTCCTACTTCACAACAGCTGCTCAGTCACAACCACATAGTTCAGGTCAGTCTCAAGATTGAATGTAAAAAATGATCTTTCAAACTTATGTAATGCAACAAATATATTTGGAATGATTTCTGAATGATCATGTGACAAGCCACAAACAAACCACCTGCAGGAAACACAGTTTTTCCTCTCTATATGCATCTGACACTTTCTTAAAACACACTATGTTACAAGGACTCACTAAAATAGCACAAATGTTTACTTGTGAATGCACCACAAAATTAAATTGCACTACCTGAAAAAAAAATACTATAGATAGTGTTCATATTTTACAGACTTGGTGCAGCACAATGCCATTTGATGCAGAGTTCCTTGTTCGATGTGTGGCCCACTTTAAATTTTGTCTCCATCAGGCAGTGTAGTGATTTTGAACAAGGCAGATCTTTAACATGTCGAGTTTACAATGACACAACGATTCAACAAAATATCCAGCAGGATAATCAGTATCCAAAGTAATCGTGCATACGTTGAATTGAATGGTTCTACAAAATGAGTATTGTTCAGCACACAAACTTTATCTCTCATCCAACTTCCATGAATAAGAATGAGCAGACTATAATGTTAATAATATTTTGCCAATAACGTTGATTTGAAAATGTCAAAACGTTCGTTGTTTTTTTCTTATATATCATTACATTCATCCACACTACAGTTTTTTTTTTACTAACAGAGTATTGAATGACTATGCAATCTGTTTTACAAAAAGTAAAAACAGAATCAATGCCAGCTGAAGCAATCAGAGCAAGTAAACTTTATCTGTGAGCTCTGGGATCATCTAGGTTTGTCTATCCAGTGGAGTCATTCATCAGTGAGATGGATGGGAGTCACCGCTCTCATTTCTTTCTAGGCTTTCACTCTACTGTAATTGGCCTGTCCTGGCAGCAGGGGACTGTGCTAAGGTTTCCCAGCTAGATTCCCATTCCTTTGGCATAGTGAACAAGCCTGGCCTGAGTCCTGGATGACTAGAGTAACTAGAGCTCATTGGTAGTGATGACCTGATAACATTATCATTGACTGATTCACATGACGGACGCATGCCAGGATGACCTGAAGAGGCCAGCTCTCATATAGAGCCATAACAGCAGACTTAAGATCATAACATTAACCTGGCTTTTTAGCATATATTCTCTAAAAAATCTCTCGGGTATACTTTATTCTCAGCAGTCTGTTCCTTCTCACACTGTCACGTCTTAGCAAGATAGATAAATGGATGAGCTCACTATGTGCAGTACATACATTGCTTATTTTATATTCTACAAGATGTCAGAGGGCAGCACTGAGCACTTTCATTTTCCTTCCATTAACTTCTTTGTCTTGCACATTCCTCTGCTACTTTCTGCAAAAATGCTTTATCCTTTCTGATAGTGCATGATAATTTATCTCCATTAATTTGCTGACCTGAACAAATTTTTATACCCTTCCAAGCACATTAATTCAATTTGTTGTCAACTGAAGTGTTTAGAACTCATATTGCCTTTTTATAACATTGGACTCTTTATATTGCCACCTGGTGGACTCTTCTGTCTCTTCTGCATGCATGCTGTGCATGAATTGGTTTACACTCATCATCCACACAGAGTGTCATTGACACCATATTAAAGGTTTATTCCAACTGAAGTTTTCAAAACTTCAAATGGCTCTTTGGAAAAGCAGCACACTTTCCTTGTCATTGTAATTGTTTGCTCATGTTTAATTGACTCAAATGATGCAAAGGCTTGGACACATTTCCCTTTCCCCTGCATTTGCATGTTTTCATGCATGTCAAGACCCTTCATTTTTATATCATCAGTGTTTATTAAATCACCTTTATTGGATGTGATCAAGACAGTGCAAGAATACAATGCACAATTAATCGAATTGCGCATATGTGGCAATTATGCTCACATTTTGTCAGAAAAGCTGGTTCTGGTAAATCTCCAGCAAGTGCTTTCAGATGGAGCAGCATTTAATGCACAGAGTCATAGTTTACTGTTAAGCTATGCAAGTCGTGTTTATAATCGCAGACCATTAAATCAGGCGATTATGAAATCAAAGATAATCGTTCTGCAGTAATGACAGCTGTGTGCATAGCTACTCCGTGAACGACAGGTCTGTGTTGCTGCTACCTCTGAAAGCACCTGAACATAAACATTTAATAATATGTTTCTACTCAAAACTCCATAACTTCAGTCCAGTGTTTGAAATAAATCCTTCTGAGAGATGATTTCATAGACGTATAATTATTAGTCATGTTCAATCAATCAACACATTCCATGGAGTTTGTTGTTTCCTTGCAAGAGAGTGGCCTTTGAAGGATATTTACTACAGATCACAAACCCATACTTTCCTGACAAGATGCACATGACAATCACAGCTTTTGATTAACCAAGACTGCATGGGACTGCAATTTCATTTCAATCAACCATGCAGCCCTAAAACAAACCCAAAGTTTATGCAGCTTACGAGTAATCAAATTAAATGCATATTTTTGGCAGCTAAAATATTAATTGTTGTCTGTGTGTGCATAATATGAATATCTTGTTTTGGTGTGTTTTATCACAAAACAGTAGACGGAGGTCAAAAGGTCAGTTGGCGAGTAGTATGTGGTCTTTTGTGGCTGATTGAAAGCCTTCAACCACATGAGCATTTAGGCCATGAAAACAATATAATAAAATGTGGTTTTGACAACCTTTGGAAGTGTTCAAATTTGGACAAGTTTAAAACATTTTAGACCCCATTTGCACACGTATCTATCATCATCCACCTGTGATCCAGTTCAATCCAAGTAAAAACGTTTTTGATTCCCTTTATCCCTTCAAAGCTCTCCTTCTGGAAAGTAAGTCCTTCAAAGGGATTAGGATGAAGGATTGAATGCTTCACAGAGGAACGCAGCTATAGGCACAGATTGTCCTAATCATGGAAATTATGCCACAAAATTGCACCGATGGCTTAAGATGCTAGTGGCTGATTTTGGAGTCTGAAGGTCTTTTGGTTTCCTCTTAACACAGACCCTGCCTGTGGGCACCACTGAGAGGTCAGGTTTCCAGCACAGTACCAGTGAGATCCCAGCCGGCCTGGAGATTCCTCATTGCTTCCTCAGCACCTCCCCAGAGAACAGGACCTCCCCTCAGACGTCCCCCATCCCATCATCCCTCATCAACGGGCCACTAAACAAGGTAGACCTTTCTGTTCTTCTTATTATTAACTTTGTGGTTACGGTTCTGTTCTGCATTGAGTGTTAACTCAGTTTTTCACCCCCAGGCCTCTTTCATCCAGCAGTGCCCAGTTTTCAACCAGACGCCCAAGAACAGAGAGCTGCCCAGTTATGAGAAGGCTGTCAAACAGACCCGCAGCCTACAGAATCCTACCATCTCCGAGGTGAAGTGGACTGTTTTCTGTTCATCTAAACATGCTTGTACTGGGATACTGGGATGACAGTAAGGTTGTTTTAGCAGTTAATTGTAAATATTGGAGGCAGATAGTGATGTATGCTGCACAGCTTAAAAGCAGAAAAGGGGACCTATTATGCCCCTTTTTACGACATCTAAAATAAGTCTCTAAAGTCCCTAGACTGTGTGAGTATGTGAAGTTTCAAATCAAAATACCTCACAAATAATATTTTAGAAACTGCCTCTTTTATGCTTTTATCCAAATTGGACCATTTTGGTGACTGTCACTTTAAATTCAAATGAGATTGTGCTCCAAGCCCTATTTTGAAAATAGGGAGGAGCTAAAAATGCCTGTGCGTTAGCGTAGCAGCAGATTCAAAACGGCTGCTTCTCACTCAGGGCTGTCTATGCTAATGAGGGAGAGATCATCACTGATGGTTGAGGCTTTCCCCCTCTGATGACATGTACAAAGGAATAATGTCAATCAAAGTGTTTCTGCAGACTGTTTTTATGAAGTGTGATTATAAAAAATAAATTAATACATTTTACCATTAGAGGCTGGGTACACTGTTGCCACGGCTCTCTTTAAGGATGTGTAGGTTGGCATTATGACACTCATCTTGCATTATCAGCCTCGCGTCAAGAAACACTCACTGTTGGAAATCACTAGAACAATTGTTGATCTACATTTTTTTAAAATTATTAAATATTGATTTTTGCTGACTTTTTCAAACATGTCTATTGAATTTTATTAAATAACTTAAGTACTTACAAGAAAAGAAAATAAATAATAGTCTTAATGACATGTATGAGTTAATGATAGCATTTTCTGTATCATTTAACTATTTGAAATCTGTAAGAGGATAGGAGGAAATAAGAGAGGAAAAATACTTAAGATTCTCCATATGAGAGTCGTCTTTAAGCTGCCATCACCAAAAAAGCCTTTTATATAAAGTAATAAATACATTTCAGTAGTTCAGTACATTTTCCTTTCTTCATTCCATTGTTATAACACACATCAATTTTTATGTTTGTATTGTTTGGGTTTTTACCAAACTCTGGTTTAATTCCATGTCAACAGCTCCTTTAGAAATAATATTCCCAGAAAAAAAACATGATGTGATGAATACTTTTCCCCTACTGTATTTAATAGCTAAGGGGAAAAAAAGGTACATTTTTGACTTTTTAAAAAAAGTTTAAGCTTTTTTGGTGCTGGCAGCTTAAAGATGCCCCTCATATAGAGAATGAAGTCAAATGCATTGCTCAGGTGAGATTTCATTTTTACAGATTTTAACAGAGTGTACAAATCTTGATGGTTCTGTGGGTTTCATCTATCCATTCTGCGGCTTGATTTTCTTTTTCTGAAGCCATTTGCTAGTTTCCTTGGCTGCGTTGTAGATCATTGTTTTGCTGAAATGTCCACTCTGGTTTCATCTTCATCATCAGGCTAATGTAGATGTCGGACTGAAGCAGCTAATATTCATAAACATGGAGGGGCAGAGGGTTGCTGAATAACTTTTGCTGTCTGGGCTTTCACTGCCTTTCTACACCTCCCTTTATGTGTTCAATACTTTCTTTCCTGTGTCATTTTATTTTATTACACATAACTTGTAAACTAATTCAATGTGTTTTGTTTTCATATATGTATTTCTTTGGTTATCAACATCTGGTGAAAATTTCAAATCAATAGCACCTTTATAAATATGTTCTAAGAAAAAGGTGATGTGCTCAGTACTTGTATCCCCCACTGTAACTACATGATTATTATTATTGTTTATTTATAGAATTTTGTCTTTGTTCTTTGTTTGCCATTTTTTGTGTGTTGTCCTTGAATAGAAAAGTAAATTATTCATATTTATGTATATATGCATGTACTCATTTATTTATTAAATTTTGTGTGTGTCTGTGTCTTGGTCTGCAGATTCCCACCGCGACGAGTCAACAGATGGATGATCTCTTTGACATTTTAATAGAAAGTGGAGGTGAGTTTATCACTGTTTGCAGACAACAATTGGTGTGAACACAGACATTTCCATTTGTCCACAGCTCACCCTATAAATCATATTTACAATCGTGAGAGCGGAGAACAAGAAACACATCGGACACATCATGGTGAGATTCAGTGGCAGGGACAATGCTGTTTTTAAATTGGGGGCCAGTAAGATATTTTTTTGAAGAATTTAATATTTTGATTACATCCACTTGATCAAAAGTGACAGCAGAACTTTTGTAAATGTTCTATGTCCATTTCAACTTTTTTTATTAATCAATTAATAATTTGCCTTAACAAAAATAAATGACATTTTTAAGCCTAATAAAACATAAAATGTCTATTTTAGTATTTTCTACATAATTTTACTGTAAATTTCAAAAACCTGAATGGTAGTTAGAAATATGCCAATATTCAGTACTTCAATATATCATGATAATGAACATAAACAATACTGATATAGTGGGCACTTCAAAATACAGTCAATAATTATTTATCATTAAATTTTGCTTTTTTTTTCTTAAAAAGATTAGTTAATTTAACTCATGATGAAAACCCCAAAAGCTTTTATTAATATTAGGTGATGTTTTATTAAATGGGGTTAATAACTAACACAATTCTGTTGTATCTTTAAACTAATATTAACATAGTAACTGTTATAAATCTTTTTCTTACTGTTGATTTTAAACCAGTAACTAGTATTTACTAGTGAGACTTTATTATAAAGTGTTTTTGTACTTTAAAACCCTTTTGCAATTTAATTTGGTTAAAACCTTGGTTCACTTTCAACATGTATATAAAATAAATTAATACCCCAGTATGGTAACACTTTACTTGAATGGTTGTTCATAAGACTGTCATGAAGTGACATGTCATATTTATAAAGTCTTATCTTCATCCCTTCAAGTAAAGTGTTGCCAAAAGTACTTGTTATTAACCAGTTAAAATAACTATTTTTGCAGCTTAGGTCAATATCATTATACCATATACCGTGATAAAAGCTTCACCAATAAGTCATAACAAGAAGATTGAATACCATCATATGCCTCATGATAGCATAGGTTGAAGGAAAAGATCTGTAGCTTATACGTTTTTTTATGTGACGTTAAAATACCAACTTTTTCAGTTTCTGCGCTGTTTTGTTTTCTGCAGAGATTACTCCCTTTAGTCAACATGACCCATCTGTGCCTAAGATGATGCCTGTCACGGCCAGCATCACCACCCTGCCTATCAGCACGGCCCTGTCCCGACCGCCTGCACAGGTGCAGATGGCACCCCCACCAGCCCTCATGGTGGAGCCCCTGCCCAGCCTGGCCTCCCTGGACTCCGACAACCAATTAGAAGCTCTGCTGGAGGGCACATTAGTCGGGGACACAGAACCAGAGCAGAGGACGTTGTGCCTGCTAGAAGAGCTCCAAAACCAGATGCTGGAGCAACCAAACTCCCCAATGGACACGTCCGAGCTGGGCTTCAGCGACCCAACCGCTCCGTCCTCCTTCAGTCTCCAAGACACCGGCCTGGACAACATGGAGTGGCTGGACCTCACTATGCCCGGGCCCATCGGTGGACTCAACCCGCTGGGCATCGCCTCTGAATTCCTGGACACTCATGACCTGCAGCTCCACTGGGACTGAGAAGAAGTCGCATTTACACTTTCACTCGCACAACAAGTAGGGGTCGTCTGCATGGCGGCGGTTCAAGTCTGGCAGCTTTACGTGACTAGATTCAGTTGTAAACTTCACTCGCGCTGGTTCTATTCACTTTCTCGTTTCACATTAACGTTCTTGTTTGATCTGAATTGACACAAGAGCATTGTGGGTAATGCTGGCTAGGCCCTGAATGTTCTCTCTTTGCTGTGCCATACTGAGAGGGAGCTGCTTTTGGGCTGATTGACTTCTGCTGTATTGCTATTTTGGGGGTTTTTTTTTTTAAATTTGTGTGCCATTGGTTGCAGTTGGTCTATGAATTTCCTCACAGCTAATTTTGAAGAAGGGAAAGGCTGTCGGTTCAAGAAGTTTGCAGCATCACAGTGGAGTTTGCTTTGTTTGCACAAAATTGAACATGGCCTTGAGCAATGGCACCATTAGCGATTCGATCTGTAATGATGAGTGTGTATGTGGAAGATGTGAATGTGGAACTGGGAAGATGCATTTCCCAGAATCCCTGTTTTCAGAGCTGACCGAAGTAACAGTCTGATGTCAGCAAATACAATACTGTTCAAAAGTTTGGGGTCAGTAAGGTTTTTAAAAAGAAATGTATACATTTTAGCAATGATATATTATATTGGTAATTCAAAATAACAGCAAGGATATTTATAAAGTTGCAGATCATTTCTTAGATGAAGATCTAGTGATCATAAAATCATGAAAACATCATAGAGCTGCATGATTTATTGTTAAAAGATGGCTCTATTCAAACACCCATGCAGTCTAATTCCTTAATCAAAACATTAGTTTGTAAATTATTTGATTCAGTATGCCAGTAGGTGGTGATGAGAAACTTTTAGGAAATGTATTCGGGCAATTCCTCTGTAAAGTCTGTACGAGTGAATTAATAAAATTGTTCAACGGTTTTAAAAAGATAATTTATTCAAATTATATATGAAAATAGACATTTCGCCAGATCCTCTCAAATTAATTTTTTTCTTTTTGACAAGTGATCTATTCAGAATCCTGAGCTATTTTTTAACCAATAAATCATTATACTCTGATATATATCACTCTAATATATCAGTTTCCACGAAATAAAATACAAAATAAAATATTTTATATGTAAAATACAATATTAAGGAATAAAAAACAAAAAACAGAACAGCTTTAATAAATTAATAAAACATTAATAAAAAGTTTCTTCATCTCGAAATAATGATTTCTGAAAGATCATGTAACATTGAAGACTGGAGTAATGATGGTGAAAATTCTGCTTTATTATCAGAGAAATACACAGCAGTTTAATCATAATAATATTTTTTAAAGTTCATTTTTATTTTACAGTATTTTCATGCGATAACTGAAGCCTTAAAAATAAGAAAATTGCCCCAAACTTTTAAATGGTAGAGTCATTTGATGGACAAGACTGATTTAACATATCACTGTTTTTTAGTTGTTATTCATTTGTAACTCTTAAAAAAAAAAAAACTCTTTTATTTTTGAATGAAGACTTGCTGCAGATCAGAGGAATTGCTTCATATTTTATAAAGTGGCTGGAATTTCAGATTTTCTCCATCCATAAACAGCCAATCCTGGATGAGTTATTAGAGCAGTTGGCTTGATTTGAATCTGAGAATTGCAGCCAGATTTTTTAGTTCTAGACATGATAAAGTGGTTTCCGTTGCTTTGTCTCGGATCAGCTCTAAATTTCAGCCAAACTCAATCAAATAAAAAAGGCAGATTTTGATTAACAGGCGATCGCTCCTATTATACCATTCTGAAATGAATCTAATTCTATGTAAAATAATCCACGAGAAGAAATCTTTGTATAAAAACGACCTGTTGGATGTCCAACCCTTTTTTTTTGTGTGTCTGTGAATTGTGATTCAGTGTCTGTGTGTGATTGTCCGTCACTTCAGTGGAATGTTGTGTGTTTGACTCTTGATTTGTAGGTGCGTCGTACTGTAAGGAAGTTTTATTTTTCCACCCGTGGTTTCTGTATTATGAGTTCTGGCTAATTTGTTTAATTTTGTTGCCGTGGAACAAAGCTCTGTCAGACACGCTACTTTTAGAAAGGGATTATGTAAATGAAGCCATAAGAAGTGACAAGTGACAATAAATACAAGATCTCTCTAACAGCACTACATGGCATATATGAACACAGGGGATCTTTGTACTGTTAATCTTTCAGTACGTGGAGTTTTAATAATGCAAAATTTAAGACGCGGACCAGGCAGGTAAAGCGGTTACTGTTGACTTTACTGCATGTTAAATGTCACTGGCAGCTCAAAGGGTTCCTGCTATGCTTTTTACACTTCCTTTACCACATAAGCTTGCTGTTTGAGCATGAAAAAAAAAAAAAAGATCTGTGAAGTTAAAAAGCACAAAATAATTCCTAAGCGAGTTATTCTCTATATCTGTAAGCTCTGAACTCACTGACACTACTTTATTTTTGTCCTGAGTTTTCTCACAGGATGGCATGCCTGAGCAAAACCATTTATTTTAAATGCAAAAAACATTTGGTGTCAATACGGAATTTAAAATACTCATAATGACAGAATGTTAGATGTTTTGAGATATTGCACTGCACTAGCCATTTATTTAAAATCAAATCCAATTAAATGAAATGCAGGCATGTTACCAAAGCATTAAAAAGCAAGCAAAGCCACTTATACTACACTGTTTCACAGAGGAACCGTAGATTGAGAATTCTGGATGAGCAGATTGTTTTTTGGCTTTGCAAATGCCTCTTGTTGCTCCCACTGCACCATGACCAAAGGTCTATATCACTATAAGGTCACTATATCTTTAAAATATGATCATGTGACTTTTACAGGTGACCTGAAAATGATCTTATTGTTTGGTGTATTTTCAGTTTGTATTATTATTATTATTATTATTATTATTATTATATTTCAGTTTGAAAGGTAATGTAAACGCAACTATTGCTTCGTAGATCTAATACACTGATGCGTGTGTGATTTTTACATTCACATGCATAACCAACACTATTTAATCTTGTACGTTTTGACATCTCTTGACATGAGATGACATGATGACTGGCGCTTTTCACCATCATTTTTGTGTCTGTGTGTTGAGAAAACTGTATATCAGGAGTTCATATCAAACCGGGTGCGGCACATTTGTCCTGAAAAGTGACCCTGAAAACCTGGTGGCTGAATACAGTATAGATCCGAAACCGATCCTACACTGCAAACAAATATGTTCATTAAAAGGTTCCACATTTCCAGATTCAGGATTTGTATTTTTTTTTTCTGACTTTTGATGTTGAAAATTCAACTGTGCAGTTTAACAAAGTGACTTTTATTGAGATTTTAGTAGTTTGAAACAATATATCGTATAAGAAATGATATAGAGAGAATTAAGTCTGCAAAATAACATCCTGGCAGTTTGTAGTAGGTTTTGTACAGTAATTTACCAATGCAGGCAGTATATCTCTTCAAACTATTAAAAATTGTCAATACAACTCACTTTTTCAAACTTTTCTACATCAAAAGTTATTGGCGGAAAGATGAAGGTTCCATAATGCAAGTCAAAAGCAAAGATGGAGACATCTTTTTTGCACACCCTCTTCTGAAAGGGAAGCAGCAGCTCATTTGCATTTAAAGGGACACACAGAAACAGCAGTTTTTGCTTCCATCTGTAAAGGATGTAATGGAAAAAAATGTAATGAATGATGTCTGTTGTATTTTGAGCTGGAACTTCACAGACATTGTAAAAAGCATAGCAGGACCCTTTTGATATGTTCATCGAGAAAGTCAGAGAACAACATTTTAGCTGGCCTGTTTTGTCAAGTTTTCTGTACTAAATGTGCGTGCGTATGTTTGTGCGTGTGCATGTTTATGTGCGTTTGACTGTCTGTTTCACCGCCTTTTTGTGGAAGTTGTACTGTTTGAAATTGCAAAAGACCATCCAAATGAAAAAGAAATGTAGATAAACGTTATATATGTGTATATATAGAGATTTGCGAATATATCAGCAGCATGTGAATAATGAAATTGATGTGATATCTTTCTGAGAAACGTCCTCTTGTTGCTTCTCTTTTTCTTTTTTCCTCAATTGTGTCGTCAGTCACCTCATGGAATTTATTATTATTATTATTTTTTAAATAACGATATCCTGCTCTCAAATGAAACCTTTCCTTTCAGCAAGGCAGTACTCATCGACTGGCTTTGCACTCACAGATCTAAGATTATGTGAATGAAGTCGATTATGTTTGATCCAAAGGGACGTCGCTTCAGTTGTTTCCCTATTTCATATTCAAGATGTACAGCACTTTTCTGCTGCAGTGATGAACTGCTCGGCACTCAACCGCACAGCGTCAAAGCACCTTTACCGATCAGCTTTTATATATATATATAAAAAAACATAACTTTTATCAGCTTGTTTTGCTTCAGTGTTACGTGTGTGTGTGTGTGTGTCGTCCCAACGATTAACAAGGCTCATTTGGGTCTGCTTTCAAGGCTTTGTACTGTTCGCTCTGCATACTGTCCAAATTGTGGCCTCTCCAGGGAAGAAATAAAAATGCCAAATACTAGTGTCAGCTAGTATATCTAATAATTCATTGCTACAAGTAGCTATGGGGACAAATTGAGTCCGACAAGGAATAACGCTGACTGTTCAGCTCAGTTTTTGGCATTACTGACTGCTGTTATAATGCAGCCTGGTGCAATGTTTTTATGTACACCTATTAAACTATTTAAGCAAGTGGAGGTGGAGGAATGTGATACACTGACCATCTTGTGTTTTAGGGCTTCTGTGTGGCGTAAAACTTTTTTCACGTGACCAAAGTGGCCAACTGTTGTACTGTGCCGATGTATCTAGAGTTATAAACACAAAGGTTTGGGGTCAGTAAGAAGAAATGATACGTTTAGTTTATCAAAATAATGTATGTCATAATATGTACTTTATTCCAGTGGTATCAAAGCTGTATTTTCAGCATTCATTCCTTTGTTTGTGTGCGTCACGTGGTCTTTCGGAAATCTTTGTAATATTGTTTATCGTGCCTCATTTTTAGTTATCAATGTTAAAAACAGTACTGCTCATTGTTTTTGTGGAATCAGCGATTGCTTTTGCTTTTTATTTTTTACCTCAGAATGTTACGACGAACAAAAGTCCAGAAAAGCAGCATTTATATAAAGCAAAAAAATTGAATGAAAAATGAAACAAAAAGCCAAACATATAAATAGTCTACATTTGTAATATTATGAAAAATCTCTAATAATGATGACACTAAAAATGGGTTGTATTTTTTAAATTAACCCCCAACGATCGAGTTTGTCCATATTTGACACAATTTTGGGTTGAAAAACTGATTTAGTCGGCGCAATAGCCTAGTGGTTAGCGCGCTGACATATGGTGCAGTAGCACTTCAGGGCGTCCCGTGATCGAATCCCGGCTCGAGGACATTTCCTGTCCCTACCCCCTCTCTCTCTCCAACTTCGCATCCTGTCTAAAAAATACTATCCTATCCACTTAATAAAGGCAAAAAGGCCAAAAAGAAAAAAAAGAAAAACTGATTTAGTGGAGCTGCGCATCGATGCATTTGCTCTTCAGTGTTTGGACTTTCAGCAGTGAAAATTAAACCACACTGAACTGAACTCAACTCAACTTTAGTGAAAACTGGACTGACAGTTTCAATTTTTAATTTACTACAACTTCTATGTCAAGCTGCTTTGACACAATCTACATTGTAAAAGTGCTATAGAAATAAAGATGTTTTTTTTTTAGATGGTAAAAATGAGCACTGATTTCCCACATGAAAAAATACTATAGTAAATACTTTAGTGTTTTTGAACTGTACTATTATACTGTATATTTGATATCTCTGACACATTTGTTAATGAATGCTATAGCATGCGGTAGTATTAACTATAGTGAACTAATCGAAATTTAACAAATACTGTAATACACTTTACTAAAGTAAAGTGTGGTGTGTTGTAGTATACTATATAAATCTGTAGAAGTCATCGGGTAATCTGTTTTAATTACTATAGCTGTTGTATTAACACAGCAACTGTAGAATTACCACAACAGATTAATTCAAGTACTTTACTGTAGAATGGTAACATTGTAGTATTTACAATACACTACTATAGTATTTTTTTTTTCATGTGTGTTGACATATTAGAATGATTTCTGAAAATTCATGGTACTCAGGACTGGAGTAAATGGGTGCTTTATTGTCGCAGGAATTCACAATATTGCCTCTTTTTTTCTACTTTTTGTGGTAACATGACTTGAAATAAGACACAACACCTTCGTAATCATGACATGTCATTGTCAAGTGTCATTTTGCTCACTTTTTTACAGTGGAAAAAACTGAATTCATCATTTAAATGTCAATAAAAAAAATTTAATTATAAAAAATAATTGTATAATGACTAATTAAATGTGTACTAGTGCAGCTGAGGTCCAAAAAAATTATTAATGAGGCTGTTATAATATTATATTGGCCTAATGACAATTATGTTTATGACAGGTTTATGACAAGTTCTCTTGTGATGCATGTGTTTGTAAAGTTCTCAAACAATCTCATCTTTGCATTTAAAATGACACAACTGAGCGAATGACACTTACATTACAGTTGTCATAAGCATGCATAAAATCTCATTCATATTCATGTCAAGTCATGGTTATAAAGGTCTTATGAACACGCCCTTCAAGTAAAGTGTAATCAGTTTTTTTTTATTAATTTTGAGAACAATCTTTGAAAATGTTATCAAATCTTCCTGACCCCAAAGGTTTTACGCAGTAGTTTAAGTGGTTGAAGATTTCCCTGTTGGAGAAAATTGTTAATCTGTATTGAATTTAGTTGACTGTACAAAGAGTTTAGAGACGAAACAAGTCCCGTTTGCTGTTTGCTAGTAGTGCAGTCGGAGAGTAAAGCAATAACGTGTGTTTTATATACAGTGCTGTATTGTATACAGTATATGCAGTAGATCAGATATCAGAGCAGCACTTCAGTTTTACATCATGTATTTGCATGTGCGCCTGTTGTGGCTGAGCTCTAGAAACCTTTTTTTGCCATTTTGAGGATGTCGAAGTTCAGCTTCATGTAGAGGTTTAGCATTCCTAGCTCCTCATTTTCAACATCGTCTGCTGGACTCATCTAGATATCATATTCTTTATCAAAATATTGATGTATGTTAGGTGTCGGTGGTGATGACACTGGCCGATATTTGAACGTGCTCCAAAGCGGGAGATCAATCAATCGAATCATCATTTGTATGCCATATGTTTTGCACATTGTATATTTTAATGGATGTAATACATATTTTTCTACATGTTTGGCGCATCCATGAGCTCTATTTTGTGAATAGTTTTAAAGATACGAGTATATATACGCCATCACGTGTCAATGAAAATCGATGTATTGTGAAAATACTGTCGTAGAGGATGTTTTAGAGTCTCTTAAATATACCAGAGGAATGACATGAAAAAAATACCTGTCTATTAGTGTTTATTTGTGTCATAAGAAATGCTTAAACAGTATATTGTGGATGTTTGATATTGTACATCAAATGCAAGCAATGCAATCAAATAGCAGTTAAGGGCTTTTCACAATGCTCTCAACTCTAAATGCCACATTTAACCCAGGGTGAAGGAATGTTTCTCTGAATGATGCATTTGTGGCAATACTATGAATACATTGCTGTCACATGAACAAACTTCCCACATCTTTGTGATAACGTGTTTTACAAAAATATTCATTCTTTTTACAAGTTACAATTTCATGATATCGGTAATTACGACAAGGCATTAACATACTTCTGTTGCCTTAATGAATCAAGTCAACAATATGTACTTTAGAAATTAAAGACTTTATGTAAACGGGTCACATAGCACAATGACACTGCGTATAAAGAGCATAAGCCAATGGTTTATTGTTACAGCGTGAAACGTTGAAGGATTAATTGTTAACCCAAGTAGGATTCTGTTTACCCAGGGTTTATAACAACCCAGGATTAATCATTCCAGTTGTGAAAAGCCCTTTAGCCTCTTCCATTATGTAAAAGAAATATTCATGTACAAAAAAGGAACCTTGTTTTCACAGAGACATTCAATACAGTATTGTTCCTCTAACTGTTCTTCAAGCTCATTTACCTGACTATTAGATGAATGCAAACTAGTATTAAATTCCAGGAATCCTCAATGCCACTCAAACCTGACCATTTTCATATCATTTAATATTGTTACAAAACAAAATGCAAAACATTGTTTGTCTAGATGGCTTGTGTTGTTATCCAGATTCCTCTCTCTGTCCACACTGGTTATGACTGCAGCATATTCAGTATATATGCAAAGCAGTACTTGAAGTATGCAACTATGTAGTATAATTATATAGCAAACTGTTTTTATTGCAATCCGTTATTTGAGTCTTTGGGTGTTAATAAAGCCCCGATTTGATCATGTCCACCATTTGATCAATTTCTTCCACCACTTGTCATGACTGATTATATCACCCTAAAAGCAATTCTATTAGAAGTGGCTAATACGAATGACCGGTGGCCAGCAGTGGTACAAAATCGCATTATATCTTCTTATGTGAATAGTCAACTATTATTTCTTTAACTTGACTATGGTTGCAGAGAGAGAGAGAGAAATCCCTAACTGTCCTGCCACCGTCTTCACGAGACGTTTGTTTTAAGTCACATCACAGATCAAGAACTATTTTACTCTGTTTTAAATCCTATTTACTGCACAGATTTCTTTGTGGCAGGACGGACATCTGTGGGCGACGTCTTTGAAGCGATTCAAACAGAAGGGGACCAGGCAACATCCGGCCACACACCTGTCCCAGAAACAAGAGAATGACAATGCAAATGTTCTTTAATATACCTATTAAACGTAAAAGCAAACATCAGTGTTCTGCTTGGCAGATTCACCTAGGTGAATGTTTTTGAATGAAAATCATTTTGACCGAAGCTTTGGAGAAATCACAATTTGTACATGCGCTTCTGAATAAAATGTCTGCAAAGCCACAGGATGAAACAAATAACAGTGATTGAAACAGACAATTCAACCAAAAATCAAAATGTGCTCATCTAAACTTTTGAGATTCTTTATTCTGTTGAACACAAAATAAGCTGAAAACCTGTAACTGTTCACTTCCATAGAAAAAAAAGCAAACACTACGGAAGTCAATAGTTTCCAGCTTTATTCAAAATATCTTCTTTTGTGTTTAACAGAGGAAACTCAAACAGGTTTGGAAGAAGTGAAGGGTGAGTAAATGACAGAATTTGGGTGACCTGCGCCTTTAATATTTACACTTTCCATCTCATCATTCAGACTTTTCTTGTAATTCCAAGCATTTGCTCTGAATTCTGAGGAAAAACGTTACGAATTTTGTGTGCAATCACAATTATCAAAATGCAACAATTTGATTAGCTAAATGTAGTGAATTAACATCTGTGAAGTTTGAAAAGCTTTGCTGATCTTTTGATTCAGATCAGTGTTTCAGAGTGAGAGTGGTAGAGATGTTTCATGACTCTTTCTGCAAGTTAAAGGGATAGTTCACCCAAAAAATGTGGTTAGTTAGTTCACTTCCCTTTTTGAGTTTCTTTCTTTCTTCTGTTGAACAAAAGAAGATATGTTGAAGAATGCTGGTTGCTGGGACCCATCGACTTCCATAGTAGGGAAAAAAAATTATGAAAGTAAATGGATGCCAGCTACCAGTTATTTTCTACATTTCTTTTTTTGTTTCCAACAGAAGAAACTCAGATAGTTTCTGAAGAAGTGAAGGGTGAGTAAAGGATGGCAGAATGGTCATTTTTGAAACTACCTTTTAAATTAAAACACCAGTAGATGGCGACAAGTGGACTGCTTGAGTGAATTGCTGATTAAGTCATTCGATTTTTTTTTTAAAAGAGTATTTTGTAAATACTTACAAAAATGTCTTTATTTACCTTTCTTTTTTCTATTCTATTATATTATACAGGTTTGCAACAACATAATGTTGACTATTTGAACACTACAGTATGTTTTTGTTCTGGAAGTGAGTGAGTACAGTCGTGGCCAAAAGTTTTGAGAATGACACAAATATTAGTTTGCTGCTAAACTGCTTTTAGATCTTTGTTTCAGTTGTTTCTGTGATGTACTGAAATATAATTACAAGCACTTTATACATTTCAAAGGCTTTTATCCACAATTACATGACATTTATGAAAAGAGTGAGTATTTGCAGTGTTTGCCCTTCTTTTTTAGGACCTCTGCAATTTGATTTGGCATGCTCTCAATCAACTTCTGGGCCAAACCCTGACTGATAGCAACCCATTCTTTCATAATCACTTCTTGAAGTTTGTCAGAATTACCTGCCTCTTGAGGATTGACCACAAGTTCTCAATGGGATTAAGTTTTGGAGACTTTCCAGGCCATGGACCCAAAATTTAAATGTTTTGGTGCCCGAGCCACTTAGATATCACTTTTGCCTTGTGGCACGATGCTCCATTGTGCTGGAAAATGCATTGTTCTTCACCAAACTGTTGTTGGATTGTTGGAAGAAGTTGCTGTTGGAGGGTGTTTTGGTACCATTCTTTATTCATGGCTGTGTTTTTGGGCAAAATTGTGAGTGAGCCCACTCCCTTGGATGAGAAGCAACCCCACACATGAATGATCTCAGAATGCTTTACTGTTGGCATGACACAGGACTGATGGTAGTGCTCACCTTTTCTTCTCCAGACAAGCCTTTTTCCAGATGCCCCAAACAATCGGAAAGGGGCTTCAT
>CAIGQW010054063.1:8165935-8182709 GCA_903798125.1 Danio choprae | reverse complement strand
AGCAGTCCATTCGCCATACTTTTTGCAGAAGATCAATCTGTCCCTGAGGTTTTTTGGAGAGAAGTGGCTTCTTTACTGCCCTTCTTGACACCGGGCCATCTTCCAAAAGTCTTCGCCTCACTGTGCGTGCAGATGCACTCACACCTGCCTGCTGCCATTCCTGAGCAAGCTCTGAACTGGTGACACTCCGATCCCGCAGCTGAATCCTCTTTAGGAGACGATCCTGGCGCTTGCTGGACTTCCTTGGACGCCCTGAAGCCTTCTTAACAAGAATTGAACCTCTTTCCTTGAAGTTCTTGATGATCCTATAAATTGTTGATTTGGGTGCAATCTTAGTAGCCACAATATCCTTGCCTGTGAAGCCATTTTTATGCAACACAATGATGGCTGCACGCGTTTCTTTGCAGGTCACCATGGTTAACAATGGAAGAACAATGATTTCAAGCATCATGTCAAGTCTACCATTCTAACCCAATTAGCCTGGCATAATGATCTCCAGCCTTGTGCTCGTCAACATTCTCACCTGAGTTAACAAAACGATTACTGAAATGATCTCAGCAGCTCCTTTAATGACAGCAATGAAATGCAGTGAAAAGTTTTTTCAGGATTAAGTTAATTTTCATGGCAAAGAAGGACTATGCAACTCATCTGATCACTCTTCATAACATTCTAGAGTATATGCAAATTTCTATTATAAAAACTTAAGCAGCAACTTTTCCAATATTTATGTAATTCTAAAAACTCTTGGCCACGACTGTAGTTAAATTAATTACTCGTTTTCTTTAAACACTTTGATGCAATCAAGAGCACCACTACTGTGTGTTCCTCAGAAAGGTGTGTTTCATTCTGCTTTGCTTTATTTTCAGTTGCCATACAACTGGCTATAATTCAAATTAAATAGATTTTATCGAGATGTTGCATTACGACACTATTAAGGTGCTTTTACACTGCATGGTCAGGCATGGTTCAATTCGATATGAGCTGTACCAACATGATGTATGGATGACGAACTGCCGATCATCAATAGACACTAAACTCACTATATTTAAATACTCACCAGTAGCCACTGCTCAAAAACACCATTCCATCAATTCATGGCCTGTGTGTTTGTGTCACATGTTTATGTTGCGTTTACGATGATGTCATGGCAGTAGAGGCGTCGCAACTATTGCAATGATCCCACCCACTTTAAGCAGTACTAAACTGCAGTGGAAATGTAAATCAAGTAAAACTGAAGCAAGCCATACCGTACCATGCACTGGAAAGCAGCTTCACATTCACAACTGTGCTGTTGGTCTGAATAATCAGCAGTAACTGCTGTTCTTAACAACAGCACATTCGCCTATGTGATTATTGATAATTCATTGTAGAGTACTCACCCCACCACAGACAAGAGACAGCAAAAGAGGAAGGCATTGCTGCTCAATTTATACTGAATCTCTGTAGTGACAATCTTATGGCAAGAGGGGCATTTTACTTTGGCAGGGGACATGGTGACTTCATCCAGTGGTACTGTGGAATCTGGAAAGGTGAAACGTATTTAATTATTTTCATGTCACTTCTGAAAATTGTGCCATATAATACAGCTGTAACCTCTCCAGTTACAATTGTATTCGAGCAAGCATCACTGGCACAGGTTCTGAACAAGCTTTTCTGGCAGCCGGTATTCAAACAAGCATCTAGCATTGAATTTGAACAAGCATCCTTGGCATGGGATTCGAACAAGCACCTGGAAGAGATATTAGCATGGGATTTAAACAAGCATCTCTGAAGTGGGATTCAAACAAACACCTGGAAGAGATACTAGGATGGGATCTGAACAAGCATCTCTGGAATGGGATTCAATCAAGCGTCTCTCCACCATTCGAACAATGGCTCTCCCATGGAATTTGAACAAGCTTTTCTGGCATGGGATTCAATTAAGCATCTCTATCATGGGATTTGGACAAGTGCCTCTAGGATGGGATTTGAACAAGCATCTCTGACATATGGTTCTAACAAGTGTTTTAGGCATGGAATAGAAAAAAAGAGTTTTTGGCAAGGGCTGACAATAATTATCTAATATCTGACATGAAATTTGAACAAACATTTCTGTAACAGGTTTGAAAGCTTTTTTGGCATGGGATTCGAACACGAATAATACTACTTACTTACTTACTTACTAAATAATACTAATAATGCTGAATAATACTTACTCCCAGGGCCATTTATATCGAAGTTGATATTTAGCCGCACCATATTGGTGTTTCGTAACATCTAGTTTTTTATGAGGTGGGTTGTTAGCCCAACGTTCAACCCCCAACCTGGAGGACCAGGACATACACAGATACACTACGGACAATTTAGCTTACCCGATTTACCTACAGCACGTCTTTGGACTGTGGGGGAAACTAGAGCGCCTGGAGGAAACCCATGTGAACACAGGGAGAACATGCAAACTCCACACAGAAATGCCAACTGACCCAGCCGGCACCACTATGACAGCATGGGAAGAGGACACACTAACAAGGACACTTAAGACCCCAGCCTCTAGCATCAGCCACTAATGCACCAATTAAGGGCAAGAGAGTGAGGTTAAGCTTTACAGCTCTAGCTAATTGTCCTCAATTAATCCCCCACCAAAACCTTATCAAGATCATGTAACCAGTGTAACACTCTTTATCTCGTGGCATTAAAGGGGGGCACACTAATAAGGACGCAAACTGCAAGACTGAAGCCCCTATCTTCAGTTACTCGTGTACCTCTCTAGCCCTGGTGAGTGAGGTTTACCAGCACAGCTCTTACCACCTACCCCCACCCCCCTAACCTCTCTCCCGTCTGGGTCATGGCACCAATGTAACACTCATCTGAAAGCATGGGAAGCAAGCACAATAACAAGGGTGCTAAAGATGGCAGTTTCTAGGGTGTGAGATTTACTTGCATAGCTCCTACTAGCTGGCCTCTGTTACACAACGTTAATGTACTATTTTACCTGTTTTTTCCTCTTGCAGAGGAATTATAGGAGTAGTTTCTGTAGTACTTTTCAACAGAATAGATTCTGTTGGGGAAATGTGGAGAATGTCTTTGGATTGGAGCTTTTTATCCAGCATGGAGAACATATCATACAACTTAGTGACTGTTACAAATTTAACATAACAATATTATATTACCTTGCAGAATAATGGTAGGATTAAAAGCTTCTGTAGGAGAAACAGGGAGAATGTAGAGTCCTTGGATTGGACCTTGAATTGGATCTATCGCAGAGAGTATATCATATAAGGTAATGCAAAATAAATAATGTTACATTTGCAAACTTGGTACTGAAAAAAATCCATAAAAGACACAGTATCACAAAACATAATGATTTTGTACTTGACCATTTATGATGTCATAATTATATTTATGTGTCATTATTATCAGTAAATATGAAATATGTACTTTGTGCTTCTGTGATCTATATTAAATTGTAAGGCCTAACATGTTTTTTTTCCTCTTAGAAATGGCACTTCATTAAGTATTCACAGCTTAGAAAGAGAAATGTCAATAATACTTCAGTCATTTGTATCTTTTAAAATATCTAATCATATTTATCATATTAAATCTAGACACGTGCCGTTGTCTGTGGATATTGTAGTTAAGCATTGGCTTCTTTTCTGAATAAGGTCCTTCTCCTTTTGTTCCAGCTCCTTCAGCTCCTCTTCTATTCTGTCCAGTTCAGAAGGTCCATCTTCATTTGCATTGCATCCTAGAAGCAAAAAAAGATGTAAATATGTAAAACAACCAAATTATTGTTTGTACTAACTAGTCAAATGTAAGCATGCAGACGATTTCAGCCAAGAGTGGTGCCATTGCGATTTGAATGCTCATTTCCTGGTAAAGCAGGCGCAGCTCCTTTTAGTATTAAGATAGAACAAGTAATGACACTCCACTGTTTGCATGTTTTATTGTGCAGTGAAATAACCAAATGTTGTTGATCTTAGCATAAAGTCGATGGTGACTGAATGAGTTTTAAATTACTTTGGGTCATTGGAAAAACATGCCTCTACTGACATACGCTTGAAAAATTGCAGTTTTCCACAATGTCAGTCGTGAGTATTGTCTCCGGCATGGTAGGGTAGCGTGCTAACAAGGATTCTAAAGGCCACACTTTCTAGCTTGTACGCCTCTTAAAATCAAGGCAAAAAGGTTCTTATGAGCTGGCTTCCATTACTCTCATCCCACTAAATCTTTTTCTATATGGGACACAGTATCAATGTATCGCTTCTCATCTGACAGCAGTTGTGTCCTAAACAAGGGTGCTAAATCTGCATCTGAGTCACACCACCAATGTGACACTTTACATCTGACCACATGAGTTAAGTTTCCTAAATAGGGGTGGTAAAACTGAATCGGGGTCACGGCACCAATGTAACTCTTTGCATCAGACAGCATGAGTCAATTGTCCTAAACAAGGGTACTAAAACTACATCCGGGTCATGGCAACAATTTACATCTTAAAGCATGAGTGAAGTGTCATAAACAAGGATACTAAAACTTGCATCTGGGACACAGAACCAATGTAACACTTCATATCTGACAACATGGGACGTTTGCTTGCTAACATGAATGTTAAATAGTGCCAGCCTTTTAGTCACTAGTGTGCTTCTTGAGCACAAGAGACAGGGATTTACCTGCACAACGATCACTAGTTGGGCTACTTAAACTGGTTTGGAACTATCTATTTAAGTGTCCTAAACAAGGGTGCTAAAACTGCATCCAGGTTACTGCACCAATGTAACACTTTATATCTAAGTGCATGTGTTTCCTAAACAAGGGTGCTACAACTACATTTGGGTCACAGCATTAATGTAGGATTTTACATCTGACAGCATGAGTTAAGTGTCCTAAACAAGGATGCTAAAACTGCATCTGGGTCATGGCACCAATGTAACACTACATCTGACAAGATGACAGCAGCGTGTGCATGTTAACAAGGATTCAGCTTTTAGTAGCCTGTTTGTCACTAGTGTGCTTCTTCTAGTGTGAGGTTTACCTGCACAGCTGTTACTAGTTTGGCTCCATTACACTCACAGCCTAAACCTCACTTCCATCCAGGTCACAGCACCAATGCATTGCAGCTCATCTAAATGTATGGGAGGCATCTGCACTAACACCTTAAAATACTTTTAACATTAGTGCATGATTGGCCAGATACACTTTAAACAAGCATCACATACATGTCTGTCTGTGTGCATTGTTTGTTAAATTTATTTTTTTATTTTTTTTTTACTTTGTGAAGGGGCATGCTTACTAAAGCAAATGCACTATTATCACACTTTTTTGGTTATGGTTAGGTTTAGGTTAAAGTTTGGAGTCATGGTGTGTTATTTAAAAAAAATAAAGCAAACAGTGGCCATTTGATTTCTGAACTGTCATGACACGTGCATGAACTTAAAGTAAATAATTTTAGAGTAAATCTGTCAGCCATGCATATGTACTTCTGAGAAAACTGATATGCCTTTATTGTAAATGACTGACCATTTAAAATTGGCGTTAAACATTCGAGAAGCACCAATGTCATTTTTGCAAAAATGTTGCAACAGGGCACTTATTTGGAATATCATAATACACATTTGTTAGTTCTTCACCAGTGTGATTTTATCATTACCCTCTATTCTGTTGTTCTTCTTTTGGATCTCCTGTAGGAACTGAAGGCGGTTTTGGAGCTGTTGTCGCCTGTAGAGGATGTTCCACAGGTTTCTGGTGTCATCATCCTGTTCAGAGCCCTCTGGCAACTCTGGGTGCATAGTACCACTGCCCTACAAGTCAAATTACATTGATTTTACAATCTAATTTGGACATTTACATTTTACCAAATGAGAAAGACTCTAAAGTCCTACTGTTCTACATGTGTAGCCGTCTGCAGATTTACAGTCACAAGAGTAGGCTTGTGAACCATCTACAGTTATCTGCATTCCTAACAAAATGTAGTCTGATTTTTATATTTGGTTTGATTTGATTGAAGCCACTATAAAAGACAAATACAATCGGACTAAATAAACTATTCTATGTAGTTTTCACATTAGAATTGATTAACATCATTTAGATCCACCCAACTTTTCATACAGCTACTTTTTGTCTAATTTTAGAACATCTTCATGAATCTGTTTCAGTTTATCAATACTAATTAGGTTTTCTTGATGCCACAACCCTGCAGAAGTTATGCTACATCATCTGGCTTATGGTACATCAATTGGCTTATGGTCAGGAATCAGAGCTTGCGTGATTTGGGTCATGGTTTGTTGCATCACCCAACTTTTTGTCATTCACTGTAAAAATGTCCTGATAGGCATTGCAAAGTAATGAAGATCTTTTCAGCATTCTTCAATGTTTGGTTAAGGCTTTGGTGTTAAGGTGCAATGTTTTTTTCCCTATAAACTATTCAAAAAATGTTCTTCTTCTCTGGCATTAACGGTTTCATGAAGCACCTTTAAACTTCATAGAAACTTTTCATTGCATAAAAGGATCTTTATCATAAAAAAAAAAAAAAAAGATATTTAATTTATTAAAATATTGTTCAGGGCGACGCAGTGGCACAGTTGGTAGCACAATCGCCTCACAGCAAGAAGGTCGCTGGTTCGAGCCTCGGCTGGGTCAGTTGGCATTTCTCCGGGTGCTCCCCCCACAAGTTCAAAGACATGCGCTATAGGTGAATTGTTTCCCAGTGATGGGTTGCGGTTGGAAGGGCATCCACTGCGTAAAACATATGCTGGATAAGTTGGCGGTTCATTCCGCTGTGGCGACCCCAGATTAATAAAAGGACTATGCCGAAAAGAAAATGAATGAATGAATGAAAATATTCTTCACACTACTTATAAACTTTTCACCAAATGATGGTTCTTTTATAAGACATCCTTTATTTTTACAAGTCTAAACAGTGTTATTAGAGTAATCTTTTTAAAATTCCCACTCATGGGGAAAGTAAAAAGTCTTACATTTTCCATATTTCAGGTATTATAAAGGCTTTTTACACTTGATCCCGTTTGGGTCAGTCTTCATCCACAGATAAACAGAATCCTGACATTTGTTATTTCACGTTTCACACTGTCCATACTTTACCAGTGGGTAACAGTAAATAAATTCCCAAACTATAAAATATACATTCGAATGGTTCATATACCTGGTATTAAAAGCTGAGAGATAAACTAGGTTTAAGAGCCCTAATTATTCCTGGGTTTTCATAAACTGACATTTCACACTGTACATTCCTAAACCTTTGGTTAACCTCCTTAAACAGCGGGTAAAACAAGTGCTGAACATGTCACAATATTTCCTGTGAATATATTTCTAAATGTGCTGCTGTCATGAAACTGTACAGGATTTAGGTAAAAATCCAAACATACAAATAAACCAAAACAATTTTTATTTTTCAGAAATTGTGAGTTTAAAAAAAAAAAAAAATGACATCTTCAAGACGCCTCTTGTATGGATTCACATGCATTTGTTAGGTATGACAAATCTTAGCGGTTCTGTGAGTCTCATCTATCAATCTTAAATTGTATTGGATTCAGGTCAGGTGATTGGCTGAGCCATTCTAGCAACTTTATTTTTTTTTTCTGAAACCAGTTGAGAGTTTCCTTGACTGTGTTTAGGGTCATTGTATTCCTGAAATGTCCACCCTGGTTTCATCTTCATCATCCTGGTATTGCTAATATGACGAGGGGCAGGGGTTCTGAAAAACTACTGAGAAATTTCAGCTGCTGTCTGGGCTTTTAATGTCTTTTTACACCTCCCTTTCTTCATGTGTTCAATACTTTTTCTCTTTGTGATTTCATTTTATTACACAATTTATTTTTCTTTGTATGTATGGATAACTTTGATTGTTACCGAATTTTTCAAGTCGGCAGCACCTTTAAAAATATTTGACTTTAGAACTGTTCAAATGTACAAACAGTAATCAATCTGAAAAAAAAAAAAAAAACCAAAAAAAACCATGGTCATTATGCTTTAACCCATTCATAAGTTGAGTTCTAACAAGGCATCTAACAAGGTACCGCACTTAATGTAGCCCTGGAATGCCACAGTAACTCAACTCCATAATCTTGTCCACAACTCAATCCTATTCCAGCTTTTTTAATTATCTTCTTAATTAACTACTGTATTTTTATGAACACCCAGATATTCAGCAAAGCTTCAGTGGCCTTTTCCTGCTCTGTTCTTCTCTGTAATGTGTTTTAAAGTCCTGTGAAAGCACTAACCACACTTTTTTAATAATTAGTTTTTTTATCTATCTCATATTCTTTACTGACTCCATTTAGCTACGATGTGAAAAAGTACCAGTTAAACATTTGGACACAGATTTTATGTCTAAAGGTTATATCTGAAGTGTAATAGATACAATTTTTTTATACATAAATACAATTTGGGCCTTTTAAATGCATTTATTTACAAAACTGCTAATTCATTTGTTTTTAAAGGGTCATTTTGACTAAAAACAACCAAAATATGCCGAACCTTTTTCTTCTTCTTTTCTTTTTAGTGTTTTTCACCTTTTTGAGGCAATACATTAAATAATTGTTTTGTCGTACTTTTCTTTTTTCTTCTTCTTCTTCAGAAATTTGGACTTTTTTGATAATAACATCTTCAAGATGTATGCATCTTCAAGACTTGTATGGATTCACATGCATTTCTGGGGTATGACTTCAACAGCATCTACAAATCTTAACGGTTCTGTGGGTCTCATCTATTTATCGTAAATTGTATTGGATTCAGTTTTCCAGTGATGGGTTACAGCTGGAAGGGCATCCGGTGTGTAAAACATATGCTGGATAAGTTGGCGGTTCATTCCGCTGTGGCGACCCCAGATTAATAAAGGGACTAAGCCTAAATGAAAATGAATGAATGAATGTATTGGATTCAGGTCAGGTGATTGGCTGGGCCATTCTAGCAACTTTATTTTCTTTTTCTGAAACCAGTTGAGAGTTTCCTTGACTGTGTTTGGGGTCATTGTATTTCTGAAATGCCCTCCCTGGTTTCATCTTCATCATCCATTTAATATGATGAGGGGCAGGGGTTCTGAATAACTACTGAGAAATCTCAGCTGCTGTCTGGGCTCTCCATGCCTTTTTACACCTTTCTTTCTTTATGTGTTCAATACTTTTTCCCTTTGTGAAAATAATTAGTTTAGTTTTCTTTGTATGTATGAATAGCTTTTTTAAAAGGTTATTTTAACTAAAAACAATAACCAACATATGCTGGACTTTTTTATTATACCTTTTCAGTGTTTTTCACCTTTTTGAGGCAATATATTAAATAATTGTTTTGTTATCGTTTTCATAGCTTTCATGCCTCTAAAATGTTGAAACTATAGCAATAATAATAATAGAATGAAAAGGTGTGTCAAAACCTCTACGTGTTATATTTAATTATGTGATTCAGGGAAAATTGGATTTTGCAACACAAATAGGCTATGTACATTTTCGTGCCAATTTCCATAGAAATCCTCTTTGCAGATAGTTAGGTAATGTTTCATTTGTGAAGAACACACCCAAAGCAGGCTTTCTCTTCATTACCCACATACTCAAATGCACAAGCACCAATAGCATTTACTGATTTTAAACATTCATGAATTTCTTCTTCTGTTGAACACAAAACAGCATACTCTGAAGAATGTTGGAGAAAAAAGCAGCCATTGACATCCATAGAAATTTGATATATGGCAATATATGGAAATTACATGTACAACATACAAGTTCATATTTTAAGTTCAAGTCATAAAGTGTCATGTATGTCAAAATATAGCACAAATTGCTGTTTATATATTTTTTTCAGCCATTGTAATTATAAATATGTACATATATGTTCAAATATATTAGACATTATAATATGTATTTTTATATATGACCATATTTGGCCATGGCCAAAATGATAACTAATATATTTGAACATATTTGTAATTCAAATATTTGAAAATGTCGATTTTGAAATATAAATTGCATATATGACATATATTATATACATGTGAAATCCATATATGAACTTGTATGCCATATATGTAATTTGCATATATTTCCATATATCAGATATCTTTATGGGATAAGAACAAAAAATGGCTGCTGGTTTCCAACATTCTTCAGTTTATTTCCTTTGTGTTCAACAGTAGAAGAAGAAAAAAAAAACAGGTTTGGAACAAGGGGATGGTGAGTAAATGATGACAGAATTTTCATTGTTTGGGTAAACTACGATTGTAAGTGCTGCAAAATGGCCCAACATTCAGATATAGATAATACATGTAGTTGACATTTTTTTAAAGTTATAAATGTTGTAAAAAATGCAGGGTTCCACACAATTCATTTATGTTGTCCCAACACAAATTGATTAAGTTAACTTAACAAATAAAAAAAATGGATTGGACATAAAACAATTAAGTTGTCCGCAAAAAATCTCAAGAATTGTGTTGTTTCAGTTCATTTTAAATAAGTAATATAATTTTAAAAGTAAAACAATTTTTTTGAGTGTAGTGAAATTGACCTCTTTTATGTAATATGAAAATGCATGTTCTTAAATTACAAGTATCAACATAATAGGAATTAATTGATTTGTTTATAATTTTTTATTTCATGAAATTTATGAATGTCATATTACTCTGAACATTTTTTTTTCATTCTGCTCACCACTGATGCATATACTTGAATACACATAACAATAAAAATAGTAATACCATTACATTTTATTTCAATTTAAATTTGATTAAGCTGATTTCTTCGTGAAAATATGTAAAGATGAAGTATATTCCTGCGATTTATAGCTGAATTTTCAGCATCTTTACTCCAGTCTTTAGTGTCATATATGAACCTTCAGACATTATTTTAATAAGCTTACTTGATGATCTAGAAACATTGATTATTATTGTCAAGGACGGAAAGAGTTGTGCTGCTGCTTCTTCTTGTCAAACCATGATATTGTTCAAAAATACCAATTATTTTTACTGCTTGTACAAACTACGTATTTAAAATGAGCTGAAACAACACAACTCCAGATTTATTTTTTAGGACAACTTAATTTTGATATGTTCAGTCAACTTAAATTTGTAAAAAGTTGTGTTGGGACAACATGAATGAATTGTGTGAAACCCTACATTTTTACAGTGCATTTCAACATAACTACATCCCTATTTTACCTCTTTAAAATGTGTTTTATTTGTTAAGGACACATTAAACAAGTGAAAAATGACAGTAAATACTAACTTTCTATTCATCAAAGAATTCTACAAAAGTTAAATGCACTTTGGGTTTCTACAAAAATATGCAAAACAGTTTTTCTTTCAACAATCATGCACTCAAAAAATATTTTTGCTGCTTGTATAAACTAATTATTTAAAATGAGTTAAATCAACACAAATTTGTAAGAACAATTAGATTAACTTAATTGATTTGTGTTGGGACAACATGAAGGAATACAGTGTAATAATAAAGACCATTAGCAATGCTTGTCTGGTAGTTGTTGTTTTTTTTGTAAATATTACACAAGTTGAATTCAGTTTTGAGTGTTTGAGGCTCCAGTTGTGATCGAAATAAAGCCTGTTCATGTGATCCGTTAAAAAGTTCAACAATATTTATGTTAAAAATGCTGAGGACACAACATTACCTGCAGGCACGAGGGTGCTGCGTTTGTTCAGTGAGTCACAGATCGGTTCCGGTCCTGGAAATATATCGCAGTATTGAAGAGTCCGTGTTCAGGACTTTTCCCTACGCTGCAGTTTTGCACAGTAAAACCTCCATTATCTCTCATGCCTTCATCCTCATCTCAATCAGACGACATGGAAAAACAAAAAAACAACAACAATGTTGAGCAATCAATAAAAATGCTGAAAAAATTCACAGCAAATCCTTCAGATGATATTCGCCTCGTTCACCGTTTGTGCTTTTGTGAGCTAAACAAGGCAAGATAAAATTTCCATCTTGGTTTGAATGCATTTTCATAATCAAATTTGCAGTAGGGGATGACTGTAAACTGGTGTGTGTGTGCGTGTGTGTGCGTGTGTGTGTGTGTGTGGTAAATGTGCACTGCTGGTTTCCAATTAGAATATGAAGATGTTCAGCAATAAATACTTGTTTTCTTAACATAAATTTGTGTTTTCAATTGATGAGAAACAATGAAACTTATTTAAGGTTTTTTGTTTGTTTTGAGGAAATTTACATGACAATACTTCCCTAAATGTACAACAATAAGTGTATATGTAAAGTATATAATAATAATAATAATGAGTTTAAGGGGCAGCATGGTGGTGCAGTGGGTAGCGCTCTCGCCTCACAGCAAGAAGGTCGCTGGTTCGAGCCTCGGCTGGGTCAGTTGGCATTTCTGTGTGGAGTTTGCACGTTCTCCCCGTGTTCGCGTGTGTTTCCTCCGGGTGCTCCGGTTTCCCCCACAAGTCCAAAGACATGCGGTACAGGTGAATTGGGTAAGCTAAATTGTCCGTATGTGTGTAAATGGAAGTGTATGGATGTTTCCCATTGAAGGGCATCCGCAGCGTAAAACATATGCTGGATAAAATGGCGGTTCATTCCGCTGTGGCGAACCCAGATTAATAAAGGGACTAAGCCTAAAAGAAAATGAATGAATGACTGAATGAATGAATGAATAATGAGTTTATTTTATATAGTGCCTTTCCAGTGCTCAAGGACGCTTTGCAATAACAGCAGGAGAACAAGAAAAACAAAACCATAAAAGGGTAGGGAAAATAGCAGACTAATAATACGTAAAAGGAATAACAAAGACAAGGGTACAAATAGCAAAAAAGAAATACACAAGGCTACAGAACTTCATGATTATAACATTCAGAAAATAAGTGAGTTTTAAGAAGAGACTGAAACTAAATTAAATATGTATGCTCAATTAATACTATTCATTCATTTTCTTTTCGGATTAGTCCCTTTATTAATCTGGGGTCGTCACAGCAGAATGAACCGCTAACTTATACAGCATATGTTTTACACAGCGGATGCCCTTCCAGCTGCAACCCATCACTGGGAAACACTCATACACTACGGATAATTTAGCTTACCCAATTCAATTATAGCGCATGTCTTTGTGGGGGAATATATAATTTCATTTGTCCTTTTCTGTTGGTCACCTCTAGAGGTCAGACTTTCACAGTGGACAGAACTGGTCTGGACACTGATTTCACAAATTTTGGGGGCCTTTCAATTTAAACGTTAAGAATTATTATAAATTAAATGCACAAACTATTTAAAAATGTGTTTTAGTGATTGTTTCTTGACAGAAGTTGAATACCAAAGCTTGGAGAGACATGTCTAAAGCAGTGTTATTTAACTATCATTTTCAGTAACACTTTATTTTAAGGTGTCTTTGTTATATTGCATGCACTTACTATAGTAATTACAATTAATTATAGATAACTGCAACCTAACTAAAATTCAAACCCTAATCATGAAGTACATACATGTAGTTAATTAATATTACTCACTATAGTACAATATACAAGTACACTCTAAAATAGTGTAATCTCTTAATAAAAGTTTTTTGTGTTTTTTTTATTGAATACATTTTTAGTTTGTTTATTTAATAAATGTGTGTTTGACATGTCTGTGTGGTTTCTAAATTAATTTTAATAATTAACAAATGTAACTTATTGTCTTCCACTGTCTTAAATTTGTAATTGATTTTTTAGAATAAATCTTTGGGGGGTTTATTCAAACCGAACTGAAAAAAATTTGCATATTGATATGCCACTCATGGTATGTACTGTGAAACTCTCATAGCATCCTGAGGTTATATAATAAAAAGATACAACTGTTTTATAATTAAATGCCCCATATATTTTACTTTAATGCTGTGAAAATTAAAAAATATAAGTTCCCTTCCCAAGTTCTTTTATGTGGATAGCTAAATGTTTTGTAATAAAAAAACAAGACTATAATATAATATAATATAATATAATATAATATAATATAATATAATATAATATAATATAATATAATATATTTCCCAGTGATGGGTTGCAGCTGGAAGGGCATCCGCTGTGTAAAACATATGCTGGATAAGTTGGCAGTTCATTCCGCTGTGGCGACCCCAGATTAATAAAGGGACTAAGCCGAAAAGAATAATATAATATAATATAACATAATATAATACCCCTTGTGTGGATATCAATATAAGAAAGAAAGAAAGAAAGAAAGAAAGAAAGAAAGAAAGAAAGAAAGAAAGAAAGAAAGAAAGAAAGAAAGAAAAGTTTACTGTTAAATAATATGATTTCCTTTTTTTATGTGAAATTTAAACTGTGGTTGTCTTAATTACAAATAGATAAAATAAATACAACAACTGTGACAGAGCCTAATTATTAAATGTTACGATTTTATGGTTTTATTTTTTAGTCAGTGTTGTTGACAATATGTAGTGGCCAAATGAATTTAAACTAAAGGTTGTTAAATGATCATAATCTACTGTATTTTCCCGCAGTGCTGGAGTCAGTGTAGTTTGCAGTCGATGTGTGCGTGTGTGACCCACCGAGAGGCACTTCCTGTCTGAGAGGAAGCAGCTGGAGTAAGTGGTGAGTAATAAACGGAAAATTCTAGATGGGTTACAGCTGCGGATAAGCACAACAATATAGCATCATTTTGTGACACTGTACAACAATAACTACTGTTTTACATTACTGTTAGGGTTGGGGGGTTGTAGGCGTTAATAAAATACAACAGGGTATAATATGAATAATAATCGATATAATTACTGTTTTGCTGTGAGGGTTAAGGGTTGGAGTAATAAAAGACGTTAATAAAATACAATTATTGGGTAATAATATAATATAATATAAATAATTCTCGTTAACTTTCGCCCGCAGCTGTATCCCTTCTAACAACAACCCTAATAAGCGGCACAGCTACAAACCCTCAAGAACCCGCTCCTCCATTTGAGCATTCAGACCTGCTCCTCCTCTGTTTCTCCTGCTTCATCATTGCTGTTCTATCTATAGACCCGCTGACTGTGTCACAGACGGGACGTCCAGTCTCTGCTGCAGGCACATGTGCCAAACGTGTCCTGGGTTGATGACGTAACACGGGGTGGGGCTTAATATGGAGTGGGCGTGGTACATGGGACTAAAACACTGAGCAAAGGAACAGAAACAAGCAGATTATGCAGAAACTGCTGCAGTCTTTCATCGCTCTGGGGAAATTATGATGGATGAATATTAAGCCATTGTGCTGCTCTTTTGTTGGAGATGATATTGTGGATTTCTACTTATAAGAGCAGAAATGAACATCTACTAGAAAATGTAATGCTTCATTGTCCATATGGGAAATTAGAGCTTATTTCAATATACTGCAATATATTGCATGGAACTGATGCATATCAAATTATACATACAGCTATGAAGATGAAGATTGCACTACATTAGTGTGTAGATGCGTTTATATGTATTTTAATTTAAAGAAGCTTGTGAAAATCTAACATTATAAGATTTTATGACAAGTGTACGTCTTGGTAAATAAATAGAAACATTGGTGCATGGACAAGGAGCCTTTATGTAAAGGTAAGTGTGTGTGTGTGTGTATATATATAAAATAATAAAATAAAATGATCTAATTATATTTTTTTATGGGTTTGAGCAATATGTTAATATTTGGTCTGATTACATTTCTGATTACACTTTTTTCAAATATAAAAGTAAAATACTGTCTTAGAAACATTTATTTATCTTCCAGAAAATGACAGTTGATTGCAAAAACAAATATTTATTTTGATGTAATTAAAATTCATGTTTTTTTCTCCAAAACAAATTATTACATCAACTTGCCAGAAGTTAAAACATATATTCAATATAATGCAAGCTACTATACTATCATTTAATAGTGGTGCATCTTTTTAATGCCTCTAAATATTCATATCATAAATGTTTACTGAGAGCAAGAGAGAGTTTCTGCAGACTCTCATAAAGATGAGGAAGAAAACAGACAAATCACTTCTACTGTGCGCAGACACAAACAAAGATACCTGCTTGTACTTGCAGACATTACTGTACAGTCGTGGCCAAAAGTTTTGAGAATGACATAAATATTGGAAATTGGAAAAGTTGCTGCTTAAGTTTTTATAATAGCAGTTTGCATATACTCCAGAATGTTATGAAGAGTGATCAGATTAATTTCACAGTCCTTCTTTGCCATGAAAATGAACTTAATCCTGAAAAAACTTTCCAACTGCATTTCATTGCTGTCATTAAAGGAGCTGCTGAGATCATTTCAGTAATCGTTTTGTTAACTCAGGTGAGAATGTTGACGAGCACAAGGCTGGAGATCATTATGCCAGGCTAATTGGGTTAGAATGTAGACTTGACATGTTAAAAGGAGGGTGATGCTTGAAATCATTGTTCTTCCATTGTTAGCCATGGTGGCCTGAAAAGAAACGCGTGCAGCCATCATTGCGTTGCATAAAAATGGCTTCACAGGCAAGGATATTGTGGCTACTAAGATTGCACCTAAATCAACAATTTATAGGATCATCAAGAACTTCAAGGAAAGAGTTTCAATTCTTGTAAGAAGGCTTCAGGGCATCCAAGAAAGTCCAGTAAGCGCCAGGATCATCTCCTAAAGAGGATTCAGCTGCGGGATCGGAGTGTCACCAGTGCAGAGCTTGCTCAGGAATGGCAGCAGGCAGGTGTGAGCGCATCTGCACGCACAGTGAGGCGAAGACTTTTGGAAGATGGCCCGGTGTCAAGAGGGGCAGTAAAGAAGCCACTTCTCTCCAAAAAAACATCAGGGACAGATTGATCTTCTGCAAAAAGTATGGCGAATGGACTGCT
>CAIGQW010054063.1:8146319-8160935 GCA_903798125.1 Danio choprae | reverse complement strand
TGAGCTCAGAATATCCTTGAGCCCGGGGCTCCCTCCTGTTTGAAGGGCGAGAGGGGAGTTTGAGCTCAGGTAGGTCTCGAGAACTCCCCTGCTGTGAATGTGCTTGAGATATGTCTTAAGATGTTATTTTTGAGAAGTCAATTTACTTATGGTGGATGTCTTTGGACGGTGGCAGAAAACCCACGCGAGCACAGGGAGAACATGCAAACTCCACACAGAAACGCCAACCGGCCCGGTGAGGGGCAAAACCGGTGGTGTTCTTGCTGTGAGGCAACAGTGCTAGCCACTGGGCCACCATGCCACCCAATCAGGAGAAAGGAAGGAGTAGGGGTGGAAGGGGGGATTCTTCAAGACGAAGATGACTAGAGTGAAAAACTCTGGTTATTTATAGTGTGTCTGATTGGTGCAATAAACGGAGCTGATGCGATGCCAGCTGTGTTCAATCCTGAGCACATGATCCTCTCGAAATTAGTTTATAAATAAACCGCACTTATGCTTTTGAATTGCATTATGGGGCCTTGATTATTTTTCCAACAACCTTTAACCTTAAAAACCTGAAAAAGGGTCTTTAAAAGGGTTACATTTTAAAATGTATATTGTCTGGGTTGATGTTGTATATTATGGTAAAAAAAAAAAAAGATTGTAATAAACTGCCAGTACATTTTATTTTATTTAATACTTATTTCTCTATATATTATTTCTTACACATTATATTATTGTTTTAAACTACTAAAATGTCAATAAAAGTCACTTTGTTAAACTGTAGAGTTGAATTTTCAACATCAAAAATCAACAGAGCAGAGATCAAGGTCCCATAATGCATTTCACAACCATAAATAAACAGAAAACACTTGTAAAATACAAAAACTGTTACTTAACAGATTTTTTTACAGTGTGTGACAGTGTGGAATCATGTGGTCTTTATTATATCCAGCAGGGCTCCTGCAGCATATTTCACCTAAGCCTCCAAACTGACATCACCAGAGAAAGACAGTTTTAGAGCAAAAGTCATTTCAGAGTAAAACAAAGTTAGATATGAATTAAAGAAATCAAAATACTGTTTTTGTGGCTTAACTAGCAAGCATTAATTATCCACTTTAAGACTAACAGTGTGTGCTAGGAAAATAAACAGTGTAACTTTTAATTTCATTCAGATTTTGTTATTTTATCTTGTAAACAAAGAATGGTAAGAATTCTGTAATATTTCTATTACAACTATTTTTAAACTGATCGTACAATGACACAGCCACAGCCTATCAGTTGGAGAACAGAAGTCATAACATAGGACATACAATATTTATTTAGGAACACAAACAATGATAAGTTAATTATCAGGTAGTCCACAAATATTGTGGGAATGGTATCAATACAGTCAAACAGGGGAAAACATACATGGAAACCCATTTGGGAAGAAGGGACCCCAAAAGAAAAAGTTTGATCAGAAACTGGTGTGAATGATAAATGAAACATTGTAGATCAGCAAAAGAGTTTGTTTTTTTTCTCTTCAGATTTATCATTTTAAATAAATGGCAATAGAAAAGCAGATGGTGCCAGAATTACAACTTGAATAGGAGATCTTTCACTAAAACTAGCAATAAGACACAATTCCCGAAAAAAGCGTTCATGTAGAATTCCCCCGAAAAGCAAGAAACTACAAAATATGATATACATATGAATACGTCATGCAAAGTGGCAAGTCTGCTTACAAACATATTGTATAGTAGTCCGGTTTCAAATGTAGCTTTAGCGGCATGGATTTACTCTCCCCGACTAAGAAACAACAGTCTGGAAAAAAAGCCCCCAAACAAGATTTCAATAAAAATACAAACCATGATTATAAAACATCCAGATCTTCCGTAATCTATTTTCAGACAATCTTTGAGGACATCAGTGAGCTACCGCTTAATGGATATAAAGCAAAGCGTGATGGAAAAATCCGGTTCAAAAAAGTGTGTTCAACTAGGAAGATTCCCTGATTGGTTGAGTAGAGTGTCAGGTGACCAGTGAGGTACGAAAAAAGTCCCATTATCCAACAGGGAGAGAAAAGATCAGTCCCATACACAATGTTTAAGTGTGTCAGTCTCACACACACACACACACACACTGTACACATGAACGCTTGCATTGAATACTAGTTAGTTAAAAACCGCAAAAAACAGATCGCTAATCCACATGCAACGTCTTGCATAAAGAACACCAGATAAAAGAATTAAAAAGTAAAACGTTGAGAAAAGTTGCTGCCTTAGATGTTATACGTCCGTCTTCGAGAAAATATCAGAAATAGTCCACAGGCGCAATGATCATAGTCCCATATACGTTAATCTACTCTTTTATTATAGAAAAAAAACATTCCTCGCTCTCATCTTAGCAATACAATGTGCGCTTGTTTCGCTCTTTCGCGTATTACCTTCGTATTGGCTTTCGCTCCTCTTCTGTAAATGTCCATGTTGCTTGGTTATTCTTGGTGTAGCTCTCTCTGCCTCTGTGTTTGGTGAGTAAGAGAGAAAAACAAGGATGTGTAGCCCAGGCCCTCATCTTTCGGCCTCCATGGCGGCACTGGCCTTCTGTTCGGATGCCGCTTGCTGGTTGACAGCTGAGGGCCAGCCTGGGGGTGGGTGGGCCTGTTGGGGGGACGGGCCCTGAGTCCATAAACTCTGCTGGTTAGGCATGGGTGGGGTCATGCCCCAGCTGACTGGGGGTGGAGGGGGTGAGGTGGCCATGCTAGGACTGCTGCTGCTGTTAAAGCTTTCCGAGGCTTTAAGTCGCGAGAACATGGTGAGTGCGTCAGGGAAGTTTGGTGGCGTCGCGGGCGTGTTGGCGGGAGTACACATCTGAAAATGAACACAGGGCAAAAGAATTATAAATGCGTTTTCAGATAGTGAGCAGTATTTCTTAAATTCAGTTTATGTTGAAGACTGCAATAACTATAAATGTTACTATAAACACGTACAATGACATTTTATCAAACTTCTGTGAAATGGCATACTATTGCACTTTGAATAGTGATTAGCCTGAAATCGTGACTTCTGTCAAAGCGTAGTATTTAAAGTGAATTGTATTGTGTACTACACCATTTAGAACAATCTCATGATACTGTAGAAGTGGATAGGTGTTGTTTTTTTTGCCATAGAAGGCTAAGTCAAGTCAAGCTTTATTGTCATTCCACTACTTGTGTAGACATACAGTAGAACATAATGTTATGACTTGCAGGACCATTAATAAACATGATCATAAATATGAACACAACACTGGACATAAGAGCTATTTTAAACCTATACATAACTAGAGCTGTAACCTAACTATACCAACTACTAACTATACATAAATAATAAATACTTAAACTATACACATAGCCTAAGACAGACTATACAAGTACTGTACTTTTACATAAAACAGAACAATATTGCGCAAAAGAGGTATTTTAAGGTTGAAGAAAACATGCAGTGCAACATGATTTGTGGTACATTCACAGGGAAACATTGTTTTCCTTATTTAGTCCTTGCAAAATTTAAGTAAAGTGTCCGGTGCATAAAGAGAGAGAGAGAGTGTGTGTTTTTACAGGTGGTTTGTCAAGCCAACTCAAAATGGTCACATATACATATATATATATATATATATATATATATATACACACACATATACATATATACATATACATATATATATATATACACACACACCAACTAATCTACCATTAATTGTAATGCAACTTAAATTATTGTAGTTGGGTTAAGTGGCTTGGGTTTTATTGTAAATTTAGGGGAATTTGTTGTGTTTTGCAATTCCATTTGTTTTTATATTTATGTATATTTTAAACTTTTATTATACTGTTCAATTTGATTTATTTTTCTTTAAAATGTCATCCACAGTTGTTTTGTTGCTCTTTTTTAAAACTGACCAATAGTAATAACCAATAGTAATATGTTTGAAAAAAAAAAAAGTATCTTATGCTAAGTAGAGCTGAATTTATTTAATTAGATTTGATTATTACAATTTAAAATTTCTCGAATTAGTCATTACTCCACTACTCCATGACCATGTCTATTACATTTTAGAAAACATTCCAATTTGCTGCTCCAAGTTTTTCAGGATCTTCAGGAAGTTCAAGAAGATTTTTGTTAAATAGAAATGTTTGGTAACATTATATCTTTACAGCCACTTTGGATAAAGTGTTGCTGAATAAAAGCTTTATTTCTTTTCGAAATAGTACTGACTAACTTTTAAACAGTTTTTTAAATGAATCATTTGTAATTAATAATGCACTTTTATTTGAAAAATTCAATTCAGCTAGGTTGTCCCTGCAGATCGGTCCGACATTCCCTCCCTTCCTTCGCATTCTTTCTGCCAGTGTTGATAGGTGCTCTTTTAACAGTTCTACTTCCTGTTTCTCATCTGCCTTGGCATCACCCTCTCTGCCATCCTCTGTGTGCCATTGAGCTTCACCATCACCTCAATGACCTCCCCATTGTCCTCTATGAACTCGCTGTCCTCTCGCCGCATTTACAGAGGTACACAATAGGCCTCATGAGAGCAACCCCGTCATCCTGCAATGTTTTCGGCGACAGGACAACAATCGCCAAAATAAACAACACTTAAAATCGCCACAAAAGCGCAGTCCCTTTGAATAAGGACTAAAACATGGGAGGGAAATTGAGAGATTTTGTGAATGAAAGCTAATTCGAAGGTCAGCGTTTCATTTGGGATACTTCCCGGTGTGCCCTTGCTCAGGTATGAGAACCATGTACATATTGTCTTACTGCAGTGATCACATCGGCATCCGTGTCAGCAACCTTGAATCCTGCTGCCTGCAGTTTTTTTATTGAACCACCCGTAAGGATATCTCTCTCCAAAAACCACCACAATTACCCTATTGTGGTCGGTCAAAAGTCTCAAATGGACCTCCGTGTCCCTAGATGGCTTTAGTTCTCAAGAGTGTTTACAACGGGAAGTCTGAAAGATTTAAAAAAAAAAAAAAAAAAAAAGAAAAGCTGCACAAACGGCTCTGGTCAGGAGTTTAGGGGAGCTGCACAAAATGGCATCCGATAATACATCAGCAGTCTGGATAGATGCTGCAGATGTGGAGTTGAAGGTCAGTGGTTTTTTAAGACAACCGCCAGACTCTGAGCATCTGGAGATCCTCCATAATTCAGTAACATCGACAAAAAGCGTTTCGAGAGGTGCGGTGTACATAACAAACATGCTCCGGCCGACAGCTGGGTTGCTATGGAAATATTTTGGTTGTGAGGACAGATCTGTTGATGAGAAATGAGGTCAGAGTTGGCATAGAAAAACAGAACCTGCGGTACACAGCCCCGTTCACTTTGTTAGCCTTCATTTATGTTTGTTACACTTCATTTACTTGGGAGCCGAGTAAATGTTTAAAACCGTATATGTCACTGTCAGCTAAAGTGTGTGATTTCGCATCACCAGGGCATTCCCAGACTATTGTTTCAAACAGGTTTTCTAAACTCAGCCCTTGTCTCTCCATGGTTCGATAAAAAAAAATCCAAACTAACCATTTGTAAATGATTGGGATTCAAAAAATGAACAAAAATTGAGAACAAAGAATGTTTCACTGTCAAGTAGAGCACAATGTACTGTCAATATGAAAAAATCGTACAAATGGATTTTTCATTAGCCTTTCACCCACATTTTGAATTATGCTTTGCATTGATTTGGGTTTTAAAGTAGAAGAAAATTTCCATAAAATATAATGCATGATGTCCTGTCAGAATTTTGTTCTTAAATAAACTTTGATTTACTTTCGAAACCTAAAGGCTGGGACACACCAAACTGACGGTCAGCCATTGGGCAACACTGAGCCACCAGTGCATGCATGTCAGGCTAGTTTGTTTTGTGTGTTCCACATGTCGCCTCTCGTTGGGCTCACGCTGCAGACCGTTTGCCCTAAAGAACGCAGTCAGAACACACTAAAGCACACTAAAACACTCTATTTAGCTATAAAACAGAGTGCAAGAACAAAAAAAATTAATGACATAACTAAGCAAAATGATGCAAGTCAAGAGAGAAAATAAAGCATTTTTTAAATATCTGCAAGCCATATGGATTATCAGAATACTGTAAAAAAACAAAAAATAGTATACAAATGCTGCTTTGTTTATGCTTTGTATTTTGTGCACAAGTTTTGGTTTCCATTTGTGGAATGACAATACAGAATACTGACCCCTGATGGTATGGAAAGATGCATCCTCTTACTTGTTCACACAAGTTTTTGTTAGTTCAAACGAGACCAAATGCAGCCGATGCAAGGTGACAACAGTTAGTTTTCGTATCATCAGCTTGGTGTGTCCCAGGATTAAGTGTTGCACACTATAAGATGTTGCTGACAATCCAGGTTAAGTGTGTGACTTGAAAACAAAAGCTTTTGCATCAGCAATGTTTATTTCAAAGTAAACCTTGGCACCTATGAAAAGTGAAAGTGAAAAAAGCGTGTTTAATAAACAAAGCACATTTGTAAGCATTGAATCAGGGCATCAGGAGGAAAAAAAATCTTTACTATTGTTCAAGTAGTCAAACAGTTCCAAACCAGAAACAAGCAGTAGAAGGATTTACAGCTTTCATATGAACATGACATAAAACCGCTCCACAATTCCACTAGAAAACGCTAGAAATCTATAGCACAAAAAATTAAAAACGCTTTTCTCCACTTCACACTTTCACTGTAGCTCGGAGGTTCTAGTACAACCACTGCTTTGCATCTTCACAGACATGTATACATGGCTCAGGGCTGGAATTATGAAAAGTTAACACATTGTGGAGGATGGTGTATGAAAAATAACGATAAGCTTTGTAATGAGATAATTGATAGTTCACTTCAGCGTTACATTGTGAGACAGAACGTTGATCTGCTGTGCGCATATCTGTGTGTCTATGACAGAAAAAGAGATGATGGGAGGTGCGTCAAACAGGCAGCCATTGCCTTCAGGAGGTGCGTCAAACAGGCAGCCGTTGCCTTCAGGAGGTGCTTTGATTTTTATAACAGTAATTTGTGATCACATGCTGCAGAGATGCAGTGGTTTTTCTGATCTCTGTACTCTGTTATACAGTGTGTGTGTGTGTGTGTGTGTGTGTGTGTGTGTGTGTGTGTTTTTCAAGTGTTTGCACACATATGAGCAAATTATCTCACTGTTCGGGGCTTGATTATTAACCTGATCGTTGACACAGAACAGAGAGATTTTTCATATCAAAACAATAGGCAAATGGGCTTTTTATGACAAATACAAGGCTTGAATCACATTCACTATTTGTTAAACTTAAGGACACGACTCTGTGGCCAATACAGACTGCAGTGCCCTCTGACAAGTGATTGTAAAACAGTGAAAGTTGTTCAATTAAAGCAGTTTAAACGCAGTCCAACTGAAAGACATCCTTAAGAGTTATGACAGTCTCGGTCTAAGTGCATTTTAAAGGCTATAAAATAGTGATAAATCAAACAGTGACAGATCCATTCGTCATTTTGACATATATATAATTGCAACATCTTATTGAAAAACAAATTAGGGCAGGACTTGATTCTATATATAGTTCACTGATTGGATTTTGGCCCGATTTGCACTTGTTGGTATTAACTTGTGTTTTGAGTGATCCAATCACGAGTGGTCAGCTGAGACACTTGGCATTACCGCTGACACCTGGTATTAACATATTCAAATGAGTCTCGTGATCTCTTGTCATGCTCTACATCACTTTCGCTGAGCCCTCAGTGTGACGCAATAGTACCACTGAAGAAACAAACAAGAGGGTGGTAGAGCAAGCAAATGAAAACGATGACACAACAATTTCAAATGCAATCTGTGTTTTTTGATACAACAACACAGCAAAGTATCAATACTGTGCTTTATCACGACATGCCTCATAACAATCACTTGCATTGGTAAGTAGAGAAGAGTAAAGGCTGTCTTCTGTTAAAGTTAAAAGTGGACACGCTCAAAACATTTTAGATGCCCTTTACACCTGTGTTTAGTGTTGCCCATCAGGGTATAAACAGGGGTCTTTGAGATGTAGACATTTAAAATGGAGGCAGATTAATGTGAACTGCTGTAAGCGTTATGGAAAAGTAGGTCGTTCTCACTGTAATGTCCAGTTATAACACACCAATGGACAAGAATGTTCTGTTTATTATATGTGCACATTGATTGCAGTTATGCTGCCGGTTGCTTTAAATGCTTGATCTGGGCTGATTCTGACTGGTTGTTTGCATTGTTCATCAGCCAGTTTTTATCAGATTTGCCCCACCCCTTCTCTAATGTGATGTAGTTCTTACATTACCACTAATTAAAGTGTTGATATCATCTTTGCATCAAATTACAAAAAATGAATTACAGCAGGACAGTACATTTAACATTATTCTCTCTTCTGACTGCCGTTATCAGTCTCACACATTTTTTTTTCCTTTTTCTGAAAGTCTTGAGAACACCATCACTGAGTGTTTCTTGTATTATTTCAGCAAATAGGACTCCCTCAAAATTGTACTCTCCCATTCACTGCGCTCTAAGTTTACCCAACTATGACGACTTCCGTGACTGAGAAAGCTGGAAATGTGAAGAGTCCATTACTGTACACATTTATCCAGTAACTTACAAATGAGAAGCAAGCAATTTATCATTCAAGAGACAACAATATTTACAGTTCTGTAGTGATGCCTTTCAGTTGTGCCTGTGGTTTCATTTAGGCCCATGTACTCATAAGTTAAACTACTAGCCAAGTTTCTATACACATTTTTACACCATTATTATTATTTTGGACACAGGTATTGCTACAAAGGGATAACCAGAAGGTTACTTTATCTATCTAGTAGAATACTAATGGTATAGGTAACACTATGGGGCCTATTCACTGTTAACCAGTTGCTCATTAGATCGCATATTGGTTATTTATTAGTACTCATAAAGCAAACATTAATGGCTTATTCTGGATAACCATATTCTACATAAATAATTTAACTCCAGCACTACGTCACACTTAAGAAATTTGTCACTTAACTTACAAACTCTTAAGTAGTAAATTTTATATTATTATACACAGTTTTTTTTAAAAAAGGTATTACATTGGCTAACTTCAGGGTTTGTATTTTGCAAGATGCTGACATTTTACATTACAATGGTATCTACCAACTAGAGCAGTCTAGGCCAACCAGCCAAAGCTTCACGTCTTGATTTTACATTACTCACACTCTTTAGGCCTAGAATCAATGCAGTCATCAAAAGGAAAATTTGCTCTCTCCACCACACTATTTACACAAATCCATGACCATGACATCAACTCAAGGCCCAATGCTTCAGTTCAGACATAATAATCCTTTAATTAGACATTCTACTATTTCTTAACTTCTAAATCTGTAATGTTTCACACCGTCTGCTTGTCCCACTTCCCCAATTTACAGCTTCAACAAGGGAGAACATCTGCTCTCTTTTATAGGCTACATGGACTGTAAGGTCATCAAGATAAGGAGCTTCGCTAAATGATCATTTTAATCAATCTGTCAGTTAACTGCTAGAAACTCTTTTCATTTCTCCACCCCTGTCTCTAAGGTGCACGGAATTCATCAGTATGAGTGATTAACAATATTGTTTCTTAAGTCACATGCAGAAACAAACCACTATTAAACTTACCAGAACTCGTACCCCTCCCTCTCAGCCCCAATGCCAGGAAAAGGGCCTTTTCTAGTCATTGTGTGATAAATCCTGTTTTAATTACTTTAACCAGAGGAAAACTGGGCATCTCACTAAGATTTTCTCTTTTTTTTCTCTCTTTGGCGGTTACTGTGTGCACAGAGCTTCACTGGACTGGATGCAAAAATTCTTGAGGAAAAATGTTAAATTGTCAAAAGCTGGAAGAGACCATTGTACAATACTCCTGAACTTCTAATGACATTTACCCATTTACTCAACATATACAGAACAGATTTGCATCCTTGTTTAACAATAGACAAATTAAATCGACTAAATTTAGTAGCACTTTAGATTAGGAAACACATAGCTGTATATTAAAATGCTATTTTTATGAATTTAGTTTTTTTATTATTAGTACTTTAGTATAATGCATATACATAATGCATATATAAGGCTTTATTCTGCTGACATTTTTCTACATATTCTAGTCATCCTAAACCAACTTAATCATAGGCACCAAAACCACTAGCAAGCAGTAAATGCTTTTTATTTTATTGTATTGTATTGAATGTTAAAAAGTATTGAATGTTTGTTAGTGTCCTCAATTTTTGTTCTCTAATTTAATGTAACAAAAAATGGCCATATGTACTGTATAAAAGTTCAATAATCGGTAATGGTGATTATAATGGATTGTAATGGTGAGAAAACTTGAAATATTTATTTAGGAAAAAGGCATTACCATCACTGTTATTATGGTTATCACACTGCTTTAAATACAAAAAAATATTTTGTGAAATAATACTCTTATGGAGCATATTTAGTGTCACTATTCAGTGCCACAATCACACTACATTTTAGGCATGCACTGTGTCTTTTTAAAACATAATGACATGCAAATTTTTATGTTTTGTATATATTATCAAGCTTGCAAATCTACTTCACTATTGCAACAATGTAATCTTGCATATTCAAAGTCATTTCTTTTCTTTGAGCTTCAGTCTTTTACTTGAGCCTAGTCTAGTCACAACATAACAAAATCCCTCTTCTATTGGTCACACGTTTTCTGGTGATATAAATTCACAGGTCAGAGTTCACTAAAATTTAACACTTGATTGCTACAAAATGCAAAACATTTTCTTCATTTACATAGATTTAAATGAAACCCACGAAACTAAAATGGTGACTGCCACTTTCATAAGCAATAAGCAGGGCTGGGCGATTTATCAAAATGAAAGCAAAGCTACGGTTGTCATGCACATCTTGTCAGGGAAGCAGTGTGATCAGCACTAAATCTCCTCGGAAAGCCAGAGGGTGCTTTCACAGAAATCCAAATACCCGAAAAACCCTAGAAACCCCCACAGTGGTTGCTGAATAAACAGAAGTTTTAACTGCTTTCATTGATTCAGCTTATAATAATAATAATAATAAATACACGGCAATCATCTCACATAAGGATTTATTTAAAACACTTAACTGAAGTTATAAAGTAAAACCATGTTATTATATGTGGTAATTTCACATGCAGAGCTGTTTACAGAGCCATAGTTCACTGAGAAGTGACACTGTCATTATCACAGGACGATTATCTTGATGTTATTATCCACTAATGAAATCAAATTAAAATTTAAAACCATTTTTTGCACAGCTTCTCGACCACTATGTGTATTAAATACTTTTCCTTCTGAAAGCATGTGCTGGAGGTTTACTAGAACAAGCTTCACTGACAAAACGTGCATGAAAAAAAAAATCACCCTCGATTAATCTCCCAACCCTAGCAACACACATTTATTTAAAGGACAAAATCCAGAATATTTATCCTTCTTTGTCATACATTGCAAATCTTCAAAGGGAAGCCAAATGAATTTCATTTTATTATACTTTTATACCAGTTAGGTTTGAAACCCTTTTTATTTATTTATGTTTTAATGCCCTATCAGTAGCATCAGCTATATTTATGGCAACATTGGTAATAAATATTCAATATATAATTTACAATCATAACTAAAATTGATAAATTGAATTAATTTATTAATACAATTAATAAACAAGCATTATACAAAAACAAATGGATAACAACAACAACACTGATAAAAACTCATATAAAAGATCTTTCAATTTGATTAATGATAAATATTACAAAATTCCTCCAGGAAACACCTTCGTTCCCTTAAATTTCTGAATAAAACCATTCTCTAATATAATTAAAAAATATAGACATTATATTAAAATATATTTTGTGGTCAAAATGCTCTTACACAAGTCACAAATAGGTTTCTCTTCCCTTTTCAATAATAATGAGTTTGCAAGTCTTGAGTCTCCAATTCTACATTTGCATGCATATACAACCTGGTCATGTCTACATTCAAAATGGTCCCTATTTATATCCAAGGTTTTGAGTATTTCTGTGAATTATGCGATAATGTGGTGAGCAATTACTACAGAAGCAGGGTCTCTCTAGAAGACAAACATCAAACATTACATCTGTCCAGGGCATGATCTCAGCTCTTGTCAACATGCCCGTTCACAACAATCATTTCCCATTAATTAACGTTTAGTAGTTAAATGAACAGCAGTGAATACAGATGTTAACCTTCAGGGAGCCCTAAAGATGTGGCAAACTTTAATTGTGGCTGTGATGTTGTCAATAAAAATAAATGAAAGGATCAGTTCAGCCCCCAAAAATTATATTCTGTCATTGTCTAATGATTTCCAACGCTCTTTTCCAACAGTCAATTCTTCACAATCCACCACAAAAGGAATATAGAACTAAACCAACATACTGTAAAACATCTGATGCTTTTTTCAGTTCTGACTTCACGGTTGGTCAGAATAAGCTAGTCAGTGCATGAGAAATTGAAGCACAAACTCGATTAGGACAGCATAACCAATAACATTAAGTGTTGGCAGCCATGCAGCAAAATCACACCTCTGCTTCTTGTGCTTCCCCCTGAAGCTATTTAAACTGTGATGCAGTGGGGAAACTATCCTGTGTTTAGCGTTAAAGAATGATCCAAAGAAACTCTTTTGTTTCCCCCCAAATCCTTTATGCACCATATACTCAAAAAATTGCATCGCTTGTGTTAACTTAATTTAACTATGACACACATTTAAATTGCATTATTCAACTTGTTTGATCTGCATTATTCCAACTTATTCTATGCAAATAATGCCCTTGAGCAAAATTTATTTTGATTAATTTATGTATAACAACTTTCATTTGAATTACCCTGGCCTGTGAGCACAGCTTACTCTTCAGAAGCCAACTCATTTCAAATCACTTAATTTGGACAAAAAAAGTTTTATGTTATTTTTTGCAGCTGCTTTAATATTCAAATCAATTCATGTTTATTTATTTAGCACTTTTACAATGTAGATTGTGTCAAAACAGCTTAGCTTTTAGTAAATTGAAACTGTATCAATCCAGTTTTCAGAGCTTAGGTTCAGTTTAGTTCAGTTCAGTGTGGTTTAAATTTCACTGCTGGAATTACAATATAGTGACTAAAGTTAGCTGAGACTGATCGCAGAACTAGCTTTAACACAGTTAAGTCTCATTTAGCGATGCACCAAACAAAATAATTGATATTTAAGCTGCCAACACCCATGCTCTTCTGCAAGGTGGGAACCTCAAAACATTACATGAAACTCTTAGATCTTCAAACTAAATATTTTTCTTAATTGAAAACATCAAAGATCACTTTTATTGTCAACATTTCACTCTCTTAATTCAATCCCACGCAAAGCATACTGAGAACTACATATACACTAACCAGATAGTTACACCAACACAAGTTAACTTAATGTTTTACAAATATAAGTGAATTGAACTTAAAACAAATAAATTGTCTAGACATTACAATAATTTAGTTGTTTCAGCTGATTTTAAACAAGTAGTTTAAACAAGCAGCAATAATCTTTTTTGTGTAGCAACACCAATAGATCAAAAACAGACACTTATTGTGAAAAAATGTGTGAAAATATTGCACAGGGTTGTGTATTGATGTGTGATATGTAACTGAATATTAAGGAAAACTTTCGATACATAATTATTATTGATTAAAAAATAAATAATTGTTTTTAATACTGATTAAATATAAAATGATCAATATAACAAAATGCATAGAGAACATACCAATACAATCAAAAAGTCAAGTAATACAAATCTGGTTCCCAATGTTTTATGGACCACTTTTCTAGGACATTTAAGGTTACCATAATTTTTTTTTAGAACTAATTTAGATTCAGACTAATGAATAATTGTATGTGATGCACATGATGTACATGACTCAGAAGAACTCCACAAATCCAACATTATTATGGCCGCATTTACATCTGGTATTAAAATGTATATCTGTCAATCCAATCACAAGAAGAAAAAGTAAAATACTGGTTTTAAATGGAGACACATTTTGAGCTTGCCCACTTTCGACCACATATAGATAGGTTGAAACCATATTAGACTGGATTGCTTTCATAGTGTAAATGCTCATGTGGTTGAATGCATTTGAATAGTCACAAAAGACCAGCCACTCTGCACTACTGACTCAATCCTCAAATATTTTGATGTGTTGGTGAAGTGTGCTAGTCATGGCGTGATTTAAACTCACCTGAAATCTTAAGCTTGGTTTGACAATATAAAAAGCTCAATGTTCTCTTCCCAGTCCTGATTCTAACACAAACTCAGTTCAGTGTAGTCTTAAAAACGAAGAAATATTAATGCTGCTCTCTGTATTGCTTTCTGCTGCCTGTGTGAGTTAATTTCACAATATTAGACTGAAAGATCAGGAAATTGTTCAAACGTAGACAATAAATGGACATTAACACCATGTGTAATTGGGAATGTTTCTCCTTCATCTACTTGTGATCTGATTGATCAAAATACATCTTAATACCATTTACATTTACCTATTGATTAAGAGCAAAAGTCCTAGAAAAATCACTATAGAAAGTTACATTTGTCAAGTGGTCAATCTATCTAGGGATATAT
>CAIGQW010054063.1:8111535-8136319 GCA_903798125.1 Danio choprae | reverse complement strand
TAAATTCATGAATAAGGTACAATAAACGGATACATTTGTTAACAAAAAGAACATTTTCTAAATAATATTTTAGTTATTTAATTATTATAATTATTTTTTCACTTTAAAAATGTGTGTAAATTTACAAGATGTATAAATACTTTTTACATTTTAGAGTCAGGTCCCTTAAATTAAGCTGCCCATATTAGTTTAGTTTTTTGGTATTTTAAAGATTGAAAACTGTGTCTGCATTAATCACAACACATTTATACAAGTTGCTTGTTCACACTAAATTGCCAGAAAACATTTAAATAATTTTGCACATCCATAAACCATAATAATAGCTCCCTGAAATTACAATTCACCATATGAAATGATCATTTTAATAAGTTTCATTAATGTATTTACTAACATGAACTAATTATGAACAATACATGTACAGCATTTATTAATCATAGTTCAACATTTTCTAATGCATTAACATCCAAATTCATACTTGTTAACATTAGTTAATGCACCATGAGATGTAACATTAAATAATAATGAACAATATTATTTTGCATTATCTAACATTAACTAACATGAACAAATACTGTAATGCATGTATTGCTTATTGTTTGTTCATGTTAGTACATGCATTAACTAATACAACCTTATTGTAAAGTGTTACTATTATTTTACAGTCAGCACTACAGTGCTAAAAATGCTTTTACACATCCATTTAGGGCACTGCCATCAAAACATTAAAGAAAATGGAATGAAAACATATCTTTAGTTATATATCCTGATTAAAATTAGCTGTAAATTATTAGACTTGAACTGATTGTCTGAAGATTTTTTTTTTGTATTACCAAAGAAAGGGAAGGAAAAGAACATGTTTCCTTGATGTATAACGAAAGAGTAAACATGCTTAGAAATGTAGAAACTATACAAACAGCTTTTGTGTACATGTGTAAATCAAGTTTCTGCCCTTTAGAACTTCTTCACTGTCAGAATGTGCACTGGTTTCGCTTTAACAGTAACACCAGCTGGGCAAATATTTACTCCTCTTTGTCACCAAATGAATCTGGTTACATTTAAGCTCGCCCATGTGAAGATGCAACACCTGTGTTTGTTTATGCGCTCTGCACTTGTTTGTGTCCATTTTTTTCCCCTTAAATGACCTTCTCCTGTCCCTGCTCCAGCATTCAGAGCCCTGCTCCAGATCCGAGCCGTGAGGAAGAAAACAGCCGCCACTCTCTCCCCAGTGTCCTTCAGTCCAGTGCTGTCCCAGAGCTCCGACCATACTGAGCATTCGGTAAAATTAACGTGTCCTCCAATTATTATTATTATTATCATTAATATGTCATTAATTCTTCTACAATGTTGCTATTTTTAATGTTGCCATACAGTGTTACTTTTCTACAATGTTACAAAATCATTATTGACATGTGAAATCATGCTTTGCTTTTGATTCCAGTACAGCTATCATTGAACTTTTTGGTTTAAGGGGCTTCTAGTAAATTGTACAGATTTGTTTTAGGGGTTCTTGGCATGAGGTGAGAATTTGGGATCATTGATATTTTACAATAAATCTAATTACGTGAGAATGAGTTTCTTCTGCGTTATTCCATTTTGTCAAAAATACAGTAAAAACTTAAATGAAAATAAAAAAAGGCCTTTTTTGTTTAAATATTAATATTGTTTTTATGATAATATTCTTTAATAATGGTTAAAAATATCCCTTTAATGGTAAAGCATCAATACTCCTGTCTTCAGTGTGACATTTTCCTTCAGAATAATAATAATAATAATAATTATTTATTCATTCATTTTGTTTTCTGCTTAGTCCCTTTATTAATCAGGGGTCGCTACAGCGGAATTAACTGCCAACTTATCCAGCACATGTTTTATGCAGCGGATGTCCTTCCAGCTGCAACCCATCACTGGGAAACACTCATACACACTCATTCACACACATACACTATGGACAATTTAGCTTACCCAATTCACCTATAGCGCATGTCTTTGGACTGTGGGGGAAACCGGAGCACTCGGAGGAAACCCACGTGAACATGGGGAGAACATGCAAACTCCAAACAGAAATGCCAACTGACCCAGCCGAGGCTCGAACCAGCGACCTTCTTGCTGTGAGGCGACACCGTGACGCCCAATAATAATTATAATATGCTAATTTGGAAGCTCTAGACAGTTGTTATTATTATTTAAATCCGAAGTCAAACTAAAAATGCTGATCCCAAACTTGAATGATGCTGTATGTTGTCAGGTAACCACATCTTTTAATACCTATGAGTGCTATATGCTCTTAATTTTGTAAAGAAGTAATTCAGACCCTTAATTTCAATTTTAATTTATTTATAAAGCACAATTAAACACAACTAACGCTGGACAATGTGCTGTACAGACTAGATAAATGGTAATGAAATTTAAAAAGAAGACATGATCAAAAATAAAAGCAACAGGGAGCGTTACAAATCATGGAAATAAGCCAGATCAAATAGAAATTATTTTATTCTAGATTTAAAATAGATTTAATAGATAGTGTTGGAGCAGTTCTGATTTCCACAGGAAGGCTATTCCATAATTTTGGAACGAAAGCTCTGTCCCCCTCGATTTTTAGTCTACTTCTAAGAACCACCTTTAGTTGCTGAGCTAGTTAATGAGATAGCTCATGGAGTTATAGCAGCAAGTCAAAGAGATATAAACCATGTAATGACTTAAAAACCAATAAGACAATCTTAGTTTTACTAAGTTTTTTTCTTGAATCTCAGAATGCAGACAACATTCCTCCAGGCTATGAGCCCATCTCCCTGCTAGAGGCCCTCAACGGTGTGCAACCCGTGTCTCCTTCAATCCCATCAGCCCCTCTCTATGAGGAGATCCAGTTTTCAGGAGAGATGGGAGATCCTCTTAACCTAACCGGCCGGCAACAGAATGGAGATCCTGGAGCATTGAAGGGCAAAGGTAGCAAGTCACCAGATGGGTAAGTTCCAGGACTGTGCAAATACTTTTACACAGAAAATGTTAATGAAAATGTAAATGCAGTTTTTGATATGTAATTGGTGTGTGTGTTTCCAGGTCTGTACGTTCTCCCTCATCCCCCATTCAGGAGGAGGAAGATGAGGAAAGGATGTCAGAGCTCTCTGATGCACAGCCGCAGTCTGTTTTGCCCTGTAGTCTCAGTCCCTCTGAGGTCAGTCACTGGCACTTCACAAATGACGACCACTGATAGGCCAGTAGAGCTGTTGAATATCAATGTAGTGTTTTATAACAAATTGAAAGGCTGATGCCAATGAGTTGGCATTGATCATAAAAACAAATTATAAAAAAGTAATTATATCATGTCATACATATTAATGTAGTGTTTTATTGCAAATAATGTACCCCTTTTTTATTTATTTATTCAGTTAGTTCATATTTATATTCTCTATTATATAATATTAAAACAGAAAAATCAAACACAAATGATTTCCTAAAGAACCTGCCCATTACATGCAACTTTTAAAAATACATGCCACAAATTTGAACGGAATTGTTTGTTTGTTTGTTTGTTTGTTTGTTTGTTTGTTTGTTTGAAGTGCAAAATGTGCTTGTGACTTAATGACTTGAAGCACATATAGAGGCCTCTCTTGGTCACCCTGGGTCTGTTTACATGCATTTTTTTTCTGATCTGGCAACTATGCAATAGTAAAAAGGGCAGATGTAAATTCCCCCAAAATGTATTCAAGATGGAAATAAATCAAATAACACAAATCCCTTCAGGAGGGGGTCTGGGGTGCATTCCAGACAAAACTGGACAGGTTTAAATGAATCTGGTTGTTGAAACCACAAATGTAAGTTTTACTCCTCCCAAAATGTAAAAATATAAAATAAAGTAAGAGTCTATTATAGGCTTTATGACATAGTCCTATATACTGTAACTGTACAAGTGAGACACACAATGGCTATGCCACAGATTACATAGTTTGTAATGTTGATTTGTTTTATATAAGGTTTTATTTTGACATTAACTTAGATGATTAAATTAGGATATCAAATGGCAGCATTAACAACAGAGTCGCATCACTCACCCGTAGTAGCCCATCTCTGTGATTCGAGGAAAAATAACAGAAATATATAGTAACATATATGTTAATATATTAATAATAATATATTTTTTGTTTGTTTATAAAAGAATGGTGGTTATTGTTGGGAGACTTATACACATTAAAGTTCACCCTTTACAGTTTTGAATGATGTCTTGCGCATTTCTGTACAATAAAAATGTATGCTTAATTTAGCCTGTAATGATAGTAAGTGTGGAGCCCACCTTGTGCAGTTGTGATGAAATTTTACGAGGAACACGAGTGAAGTACAAAGCCTCCTGTAGCATACAGATAAAACCATTTGTATACTTAATAAGATATCTAGCTTACTCAAATTTGCATATAGCGTGGGATTAGAAGATCGGAATCATATCCGTTTAGTGGTGACACATCTTTGTGGCTAAATGTAAATGAAAAAATTTTTACAAATCTTGATAGCTGTCCAATCAGAGAAAATCCATGAAGTGACCAGGTGTAAACGGGTCTGTGAGATCCTGAATTTAGTTTAGTTTAGTTTAAAGTAACAAGCAATTGGGGGAGAAAATCTGAAGTGCAACAATAAATTTATATTTAATACACTTAAAACTAATACAATTCATTATTATATTTGTATATTGAATCTTAAATCTCTTCTGTTAGATTGAGTATTTTAATTCCGTTTTTTGATATTATTTTGTTGTTCTTGTTATTTGTTCTTATTTTTAATAATTTAAAATGGCATTGTTTAGATAAAAAGCAGGTAAGTTGCACTGCAGTATAAATCACATAGGTTTATATATTTGTATTTTACACATTCTATATACATTTTAGCCCCACTAACTCCAAAACAAAGCCTATCAATAAAAAAAAAAAAATCCTGCAATATTCCAGAAAATCTGAAAAATAGAACATTGGATTTGGATTACATTGTAAATTTTACATCAACGCTATTAACATTGAAACAGTGAGCTTGTGCATTATGTATTATTACTCAGCAACATTTTATGTAATTATAATATATAAATATCACCCTAAGATAAAGTGCCATTTTTCACCAGTGTGCTTAATGGCAAACAAAAGCTACTTAGGGTGCTTTCACACCTAGACTTTTTCGGAACCTGGTACATTTGCCCCTTAACTGTTAACTTAAACCCGCAATCGCGCTCTGATCCGTGCCAAAAATATTGGTCCGAGAACGCCTGAGCGACATGGTCTCAGCTTGGTTGAACTCTAGATCAGTTTGATTGTAGTGAGAAGGCAATATGAACTAGCGAACCAGGCTATATGACAGTGTATTACGGTAATGTAATAGCCATATATATATAGCTATATGAAGAGAGATTTATGAGTAGGGCGGGATGTCATTCCTACCGGTAAATGTGCGTTTCTTGTCAAAAACGAAAGTGAAAGCATGCTGAACTAATAATGAGTGCTGTTTATCTGTAAGGAAAATTGACCGAAATTACCATCTGATATTTTTTTTCCATATTTTAATCTTGTAGTATTTTGTATTGGGCCAATTGTTTTGTTCTTTTCTGCACTAACACCTCGAAAGAAAGATCAACATTGATCTGCTTTATGATCTGACTGCTCATAATTAATAATGAAAACTAAAGTTATTACACGTCTTATTTTAATTTTAAAAATAACTAATTAAATGTTACAAAAAATGACAATAGATTGATATATTCAACTCTTGACAATTGAAATGAGGCTATGTAGGAGAAAGTCTTACCTCTGATTTATATTTGCTCACTATATTTGTGGGTGTCACCATTCAAAGTCTTATAATGTCTTATTGCTCATCGTCATAAATGAAAATAATGATGTATGACAACAGTGGAATCCTGAAAAATGAACTGAAACTCTGACCAATTTAAGGACCGTTTACACGTAACTTGTTTTAACAATTTTGGTCCATTTAGAAACTTTCTTGTGTATAAGTGAACCACACCAAGACAAAAAGCAACATTGTTACAATTGAAATCCCTGTTTTGGAACAAAACAATCAATCTACAGGTGTGAAAGCACCCTTAGTTTTTTCACGTTTGGCCTTTAAATGACCTGTCTGATGGTTTGTGTAAACACTCTACAATAGTTTCTTTAGAAATGCGTTTTCCTGTAAACTTTCATTGTGCTTGTGTGTAATTCATGCTATGGATAAGCTGACTGTGTGATGCTATTAGTTTTGCATAGACCTGTGGGTTTTACCTGGTTGCACATGACTGATAATGACATGCAAACTAGTGAACATCTTGCACTGTTGTGTCTGTTCATCGTTTCCCACAACATTAACCACAGCCTGTCCTGTAACCCGTCAGCTCATTGTAAATGATTTCCCAACAGGACACAGTAGAGGGTGTGACTGCCAAACCTGGCTTTCCAAATTCAGGTTAGCAAACTCCATGTTATAATTCATATTACAATTTATTATTTTATGACAGTACTGCAGTGTGCGTGCGTGTGTGTGTGCGTGCGCACACACACACACACACACACACACAACCGGTCAAATGTTTCGCCTAAGAATTTTTCATGTTTTAACTATTCTGCTCACTAAGGCTAAAAACAATTTCTTATTCAATGTAGTTTCAAGTGTAATTTATTCCTGTGATTTTTAAAGCTGAATTTTTTACAATATTACTGCTCACATGATCCTTCAGACATCTTTATTATATCATGATCTGCTGATCAAGAAATGTTGTGTTGAACATTTTTGGATTGCTTCATATTTCTGTGGAAACTGTAATTTGGTGCCATTCAAAAGCAAAATACATTTTTTTGATTTGTGTTTATCAAGAACACGTGCAGATCAGAAAAAGTGCAGATCATGTGACACTGGAGTAATAATTTAGCTTGGAATCACAGCGATAAATTACATTTGTAACAACATTCAATAATATAATGGTTTTCAGGGTATCCGCAAGTGCCTTAAAAGTTTTAATGTCTTAAATTTCAAAAACAGGTCTTAAAATGTCTTAAATTTGCTGAAATATTGAATTATAGGTCTTAAATTATTTCAAATGGCTCTTAATTTTCCAATGTCCATGTAAAGCTACCCAATCAGGCCAACACCTGTATACAGTCACCAACAATGCATCTCAATAAAACTTTTAAAGGTGCTGTATGTACGTTTTTGACTCTTCTAAAGTATAATACCATAATATGTTTGCAAACATTTAATAAACATGCTAAGTGAACATTCTTGTTTATCTGAAAAATGATGCTAAAGTCAGTTATTGTGCTTTGAAAATGTGATTCTGTGCTGCCGCCCACTGCCACTTTAGCCAATTATATTTCAGCACCCCGGGTTGCCTTGTTGGAAAACAGTAGCAGTAACAGACTCCGAAATGAGACGCAGATTTAGAGTTCCACATGAGGTTATTAATTGGCAAATAGTATAAATATTACAAATGTAAACATTAGGTGAGCAGGTTACATTGTAAGCCTGTGTCCTAACAACACGCTATGTGATTTGTAGTGATAAGCAATTTGGCTGTTTGCACCAGATGAAACACGAAAGAAATTTAAATAAAGCCATTCAGAAGCACAGAATATGCACTCACTCATGAAATGGTAAGGTTTATAATTTAATAAATACATTTTAAACCTCTTTAACATTATTAAATGCTAAATCACTGATACGTGTTGGTTTGCATTATTTCACAGTTCTATTATTACATTCAATTTAATTTTTTTAAGATCTGAGGTAAAATATCTGCTTTCAGTAGTATGGCAATAAATGTCATATAAAATGGCATTCAAACTCACATTATTAGCGTGTAACACTGAATAAAGCACATGAGGTGTATCTGAAGTGATCATGTCATCAAGTTTTCTGTTGTTCATCTGCAAAAAATAGAAGCAGTTTCTAAAACATAAATTTTAGGTGTTGGTTAGGACAAAAACTCCTTTTAATATGAAAATATTCCTTCTATCGCATGCCGTTGCCTTTATTGAGAACACCGATTTAAATCAGCGTTTAGGCTCGATAGTTAGGCACACTCTCAATCTGGCAACCTGCGTTTGCGTGTGTTTTGATCTAGGAATGCAATACTTAGTTCAACCACTGGGTGTCAAACTTACATACTGCACCTTTAACAAAACTCTATCTATATGGTTTCTCACAATAGCATTTGTAAGTTCTCCATGTATTTGTAGACCATATGTGGTGAGGACACTGACCTGGAAAGACTGTTGTACATTTAGGTTGTTATAGTTTTTAAAGTTTAAAGTATGTATGGTTTGCTTGTTTTGACACATTAAGTTTTAAGTAATTCAAATTGTTTTTAATGGGGCAAGTAAAAATCCTTATGGTTTAGCCCTGTATAGTGTGAAATATCATTCATAATGGTCTTAAATTTGACTTTGGTGAAGCCTGCGGAAACCCTGGGTTGTTTTTAACCATAATAATAATTCACAGTTTTACAGATGTCCGGTATTTTGGATCAAATAAATGCAGAAAAGAAATCTTACTGATCCCGAACTTTTGACTGGCAGTGCATGTTAAATTTAAACTCAGACTGACTTGAATCCTTTATTCATGTGAGGTTCAGAGAGCCGATCGCTGGGTGTGTCTGTGAGTGAAATCCTCCAGGACTGTCACAGTGAGCGCAGCAGCCTGAGCCAGACAGAAAGTGACCCCTCGGCAGATCTGGCCCTGCCTGGTGAGCCACTAACATGAACACACACACACACACACACACACACACACACACACACACGCAGCAAACCCCCCCACAAGACTGCCTATAGAAGTAGTTCTTCCGAGTCTGGTTTTGCAGGCGGGGTGTCTTTCATGTCCTGATAAAACCTTGTACTGTTGACTTTGAGAAAAATGCAAAACAGCAAAGTTGGAGCAAGCAAAATTTTCAGCATGATTGGCAGAACTGATGCTGTGCTGTGCGATTATTGCGTTATTGCTGCCTCTTTGCTTAATTTCTACCTTTTAAGTAAGTTTTTCAGTGTTTAAAAATATTTTTGCTGTTTTCTGGTAGTATTTCAGCCCTCTTCACACTAGAATTTAACGTTTTCTATTCTAAAGTGCAGTATTTATTAAAATATACCTTGGGGAGGTGTGAATATTTCCTGTGACATAAATTATGATTACAATTATACTTTAAATGTCAATTATGACAGAAATAACAATTATGAGAGAGACAGTTGTAGCATTTATGATGTATTCAGATATGTCTGTTATTTTTGCTTTCATTTCATATTGTTTTTTGTTTTTTTTTGGTTGCAATGAAATCTGTTCTTTCATTGGTCAGAGGGCAACTGTTTACACTCCTCTGCATCATCAATCAAGATCGATTGACTCGTTCATTCCGGAGGCTTACTGTGACTTTATCTGTAGCTGTCCTTCTGCTCAGACCGAAAAATTATATACATTTCTTCCATTTAAAATAAAAATGCTGCTTTGTATTTAATACATTTCCCATTAGGAATTATTATACTGCCTGGTTTGTTGGTCTGTTTGGATCAAAATGGTTTCTCACCTCATACTGAAGAGGTTCAGTAAAAAAACTATAAAACTGCCTGCCTAGCAAGCTCTGAAATCACATGTTGATTTATTGCTGTTTCCATATATGCCTAAATGAACAGACTAAAGCAGTAAAATTCACCAGCTCATGAAACATATTAACCAGGTGTTAAAATGACCTTCGTACTTTATATTCGTATTTAAAGTGTGTTTTTTCTCCTTATGTGTCAGAAATGGGCTTCCATTCTGATATTGTGTGTCTTATGCATGTGTTATGCTGTACTGTCTCCTAACCCTCTTTCTTTCTTACTGAACTTGGCTTGCTCTTAACACATAGCATCTGAGTCGTGGTCCACTGCTGTAGAGGAGTGTTGACTTGGGTAGGTCACCACTTTCATAGATAAATCAATCTTTTGATCCTTTGTCCATTTACACATTGTACGCACAGTTACATATTTTCTAATAAATTTTTTTTTTTTTTACATTTTTAAAAGAAATGTCAGTAGAATTATGTAAAAGCACAAATATTTGCCATCTATGATGGAAACTTGTCCACTATCTTTTTAAAGGTCTTGTGAAATGCTTTGAAATGTAAATTTTTATTCAATGTTTGACGTAATCTGAACTGAAACATGAAGACAGAGTGGCTCCTCCCCTTTTTAAAAAACAGCCAATAGTATTTTTTTTTATCACAGCTCATGATGTGAAAAAAAAAAGTTCATCCATTTAGGCGAAAGTGACAAACTGCAAGCTTTGGATGTTTTTATCAGTTTTATAACACAAACTTTGCAGGTATTTTGGTTTTACCAAATTTAATCAGAAATAAAAAGTATCCATTTGGGGCTCCTCAGCTCTCGTGAGTTTCAGCCCCACCCACATTTGTCACCAGTACCAAATCGACCAATCATAGAGCTTGTGCTTCATGTCGTTGTCACGTTAGTTCTATTTTTCGGACAGGTGTCTATCAGGATACAGCAAAGGGTATCCGACTATCCGTGTGCACTCGATGCAGAAGTATAAATTGCCCTTTACTTATCAACTTACAAACAGCAAAGCAGGGATTCCGAGTAAATTTCTTCCAGCTAGTGTGACAAAATTTTACCATTTAACCATTTAGCTCATGCAACTGCTACTTATAGCTCAAGCTCCTGTCAAAAGAGAATTTCAAAGAGACAAAATTCTTACTTCCACCATCTGTAGAATTTGATTGTGGCAGTGCTTTCATATGATAATTTGGGGTCCTGCAAGGTTACAAAATAAAACCTGTCCAGTTCCTCGTTTTTAATACTGTGAAGAAAAAAAATCTGCAAAATAATTCAAAAAGAGTTTTAGACAGCATGATGCTTGTCAAATCCTTGTTTTTCAATTCAATCCAGTTGCATTTTTTGCCACCTACTGATGACCTTCTGACCTGCATGGCGTTTCATCTAAACTAAAGAGATAGATTTTTTTTTTTTACCAAGAAATGAAATTATTTATTAATTTAGTCACCTTCTAGGACTTTCCAGTCTATTAACCCAAAGATTTTGAAAAATTTTGTAAACCAGTAGCCATTAACATCCATAGTTTTTTTTTCAGCGTCAGCAACCTTTTTTTAACATAAAAAAAATGAGTGTAAGTAAATGTTCAGTTTTTTGAGGCATAGTTTATGCCTTAGAACTATGCCTTTAAGGATTGGCTCAATGCGAGATGACAATATGGAGTAACACATTTTATATTGCATGTTGTCTATTTATTTTTCTTTTATTTGATAAAGAAAAATAGTCTGCCGAAGCAGGAAATTGCATCTAATCTGTTTTTTAATGGTCAGATTTTCAATGATCCATTTATAAACACTTCTGCTGAATGAATTGCTTAAATGAAAACTCAAACTCGTTAAAACAGGGACTTGCCACCATCTACTGGCAGTTTTGTGTAATTTATTAATCCGTGACTATAAAAAAAAAAAAAAAAATCAGAAACCTAAAGATACTATTTTTTTTCCTCTATCACACACCTCTGTTTTTGGCTCATTCTCAGTCCAGCTGTCTTCACTTCCTCAGGGTCATCAGAGTCCATAGAGAGCCTGAAGAGTCAGAGCACCAGCAGCTCCAGTCAGCCTCTGCTCTGCCTCCCCAGCAGCCTGCGCATGGAGGATGAACACCTCACATCATAAACACTCAAATCACTCTGCTCCCATTCCTGCACACTATTTTTCAATTAAGACATTTTGAGTACCACAATCAAAGTCTTGTGTTGAAAAGTTTAAGACATTTTACTGTTACAAAAAAAAACTACACGCTATCTTAAAGGAACACACAACGTTTTTTGAAAATAGTGTAGGCTCATTTTAACTGTGGAGACTTGTAAACATTTGAGTTTTACCATTTTGAATTCGTTTTAGCTTAGCTTAGCATAAATTATTGAATCAGATTAGACCATTAGCATCTCACTCAAAAATGTCAAAAACGAATTTAGAAACTTTTGATAAATAAAGATCTTGAAAAAAGAAGGATCTTAAAAATAAAACACCTTTTTGGAACCATCATTTAAGAATGCAGCAAACTTTAAGATGACAATTTAGTTTAAAAAAATCGTAATAGATAAACTGCTAAATATCTTGACTTCTGTTGTTGCATTGTGTGCTAAGGCCAACAGAAAACGAGCAGTTGCCATTTTCTAGGTTGATATGTCTAGGAACTGTATATTCTCATTCTAGCGTAATAATCAAGAAACTTTGCCAAACTGACTAGCTGGGGAATCTTTCCAGGTGCTGCATAATATTATATAATATAATATAATCCTGCAGGAACAGTATGGCAGAAAAGTTCCTTGATTATTGCACTGGAATTAGAGTATCAGCCTAGAAAATAGCAACTTTTTTTCCATTGGTCTTAGTACACAATGTAACTACAGAATAATCCGGCTTTTAAATAGGAAATGTCTTAAAACTCTTTTTTTATTTGGAAAATGTGATGCTAATGGTCTAATCTGGTTCAATGATTTATGCTAAGCTAAAAGTGCTCCTGCCAGACATGGTGATAGGCTGAATTCTTTCACAACTTATGAAACTCAGCTGTTAAACTTGGGTGGTGAAAAATGGGCCTATTTCCCCCAAAGAATTGCAGTGTTCCTTTAAAAGAAAAAAAAAAGTCAAATGTAAAAACTATCATAGCTTTTGCTTTTAGAGTCCAAAACATTTCAGTGGTTCAAAATATTTTCATAGATGCCCAGTCTTTTTGAGGTATGCAGCATCATGGTGATTTTAAGACCGTGTACTTGATTCATTTTTATTGTTTTTTGTAAAATCGGCAAGTGAACACTAAGTGCATCAGATTGCAGTCTAATACAGACGCATAGTATAATGATTTATCCAGTTGAAGTAATCATCTACGTCTGTATCTTATATATTTGTTGTGTGCCTTACAGTACTATGTGGCTGTCCCTTTGTCCTCCCGTCGAAACATGCAATGTGGGAAGCTGTAGCACTTCTTAAAGCTTTAATGAGTAGTTTATAGAGGGATCTGCCATCATTTACACTGACATATCTGATGCTTTTTAGTGAATTATCTGCTGCTTATCTATGTCATGCACCTTTAAAAGTTATGTATATACCAGTCGCTGTGGTTATTTATTGAAAATGCATAAATTGTGTGAAATTCCTGCTCTTCTGTATAAACCCTATTTCTAATAGCTGGGATGTTCCTCGTAGTTGGTACCTTTTGAACAATTCTTGTTTAATCATAAAAAGAAGGCAAAATAATAGATACAATTGTTTAAACTTAGGGTATTTAAACAATTATAAGACAAACTTAATGACAAGGAGGACCAAAAATGGTTAAAACTTAAAATGCTGTTATTTATGCCACAGACGACTTCACAATAGGTGTTGTTATGTTGATGAAAATATTTTAACGATATAAAAAGGCACATAATCCCAGCAACAACACAGCTACCTTAAAAGAAAAAAAAATGCAAAGAATAATTGCTGATAATATCATAAGGAGTTATTTCATAGATACATTTATTAACAGACATGCACTGTTGATCAAAAGTTTGGAATAATTACTATTAATTTAAAAAAAAAAATTTAATTAACAAAATTTCTTTTTTCTAACTATAAGATTGATAAATAGATTAGGGCTACCGTAGAGGTAAGGTTTAGCCAGTGGGTGGCAGTGTATTCTCTGTTTTGGAGATGCCCTCACTCACTCACTCAGTAAGACAAAACTTCGGTAGTTTCTACAAATGTAGGTTATTATTTATCCAAAGTACACCCAACCTTGCCCAGGAAACGGCTATATGTTTGACAATGTGGTGTGTACGCTAATGCTTTGGGTGAGGAGAGAGTCAGAGGTCTCCTGAGGCGGGATGATTGGCGCGCTCCTGTTAAAGCGCCTCAGTTTTCTATCGTGCGCGCTTCTTTCACTCTTGGCGCGCGCGCATAGTTTATTATCAACGACTTTTAACGACTTACTTGAGGAATGTGCACTCTTAAAAATAAAGGTTCTTTACACCCCTCCATTCCACAGAAGGCTCTTTATAGTGGAACATAAAATGCTCTTTTAAGGACCGAAATGTTTTTTGGGGAACCAAAGAAGGATCTTGAAAAAACACCATTTTGGGACCATCATTTAAGAATGTAGCAAACTTTAAGATGACAATTTAGTTAGTTCAAAAATCATAATAGATAAACCGCAAAATATCTTTGTTATGAATGGAATGCATTTTAATAAAGACAACTTTGTTAATTCAAGGTATAAACACAATAATTGATCATTTACTAAATTACTATAATTACGAGGAAATAAGCACCTGTCACCTTTTCAGCTGATAAAACGGGATTTCAAGCAGGACCCCTTGAGGACCGCAATTAAGGCATTGATAAGAGATTCATGTTTGCAGAAAAAGCATTGCAACAATGTAAAAATATATATATTTAAAAAAAATATGTAATGTATTTATTAGAAGAAGAAAAAAAACATTGTACAAAAGGTCCGTGGCATGTAAAAGGCCCCAGAATGCGCTCCTCGCGCAGGGACAATGACATGTTCTACTCTGGAGCTCTCAGCCAATCAGAGAGCGTCAACATTTAAAGGGCTATTAAGAAACGGGCAAAACGGCGGAGTACGAAGACCACATCTCATTTCTCTCGTGTTGTTCACTCACGTACAACACAATAACTGCTTCTACGGGACTTTCTTGAAGACGGGATTGGAATGCTACTTTTTCCAGCAGACATCAGGACGTGTGATTGTGTGGATGCGCTCGGGTATCCATCCGCTGCACTTGTTGCTCTAAGACGAACGGGCTGAGTCAAACGGACTGAAGAGACATTCACCGCTACCCTTCAATCCGACGAGCTATTCGGCTTGTTTTCATTCGCTGGTAGGTGTTTCATGTAGGGGACCAACTCTGTGGTGGATTATACGCTTATAGTATAACAGTTAGCTACTTTATTTATTAGCCGTTATTTTCGAATTTTCAAGCGTGTCTGTGTTTCACAGATCTGCTTCTTTAAATCCGCTAAACTCGCGCTCAAGATGCCGGTGTTAATGAGTCCCGAAATAGCGAATAAATTCAAAGAGAAATGGCTGATGCTTCATCCGGAGGATCAGGACAATGACAGCGGCTCTGTGCACTTTGACGACAGTCTCACTAGTCTGCACTGGCTGCAGAACTTCTCCATCCTCAGTGCCAACCCCGAGAGGACTCCCAGCTCCGGCTGCCATCCGCAACACCTCTTTTACTACAAAAACCAGCTGGGGGGCACCGACTCGCCCTCCAGCCCACCTGCCGGAGATACCGCCGCCTCAGGGATGCCACAAACGCCTGGGAATCCCACAACGTCCTGCAGCAGTTTGGCCAATGCATACGCGCTCCAGCAAGCTGGGCACTACATAACGGCCCAAACAAACCCGGCTGAGGAGATAGACTATAAAACAAACCGCCACGTGAAGCCACCCTATTCATATGCCACTCTGATTTGCATGGCAATGCAAGCCAGTAACAAGACCAAAATCACTCTGTCAGCCATATACAGCTGGATCACTGAGAATTTCTGCTACTACAGATACGCGGAACCGAGCTGGCAGGTAAATTCTGTTTTTTTTCTTAGAGGATCAATTACAGGGTTTCTTTCTTTATCTATTAATTGTCATGTGTACCATATTTTAGAGAGAAGCGTGTTTTCACCCATGCAACAGGTGCAACGACCATGTACATTTTGATGTGTTCATTTTAACGACTCCTTAACGGTTTCATCAACTATATAGACAGTTCTTTTTGAATTTTTCGGGTTTTTGTTTCTAGTTTTGAGATAATTTTATATTTAATAGGTCAGATGAGCTATCAAATAGCTTAATCCTGCATTTGAATACAAAAAATGTGTTTACCTATAAAATCTTTTCGAAATAATTATAATTTCTGTTCACTACTTCAGTAATCCAATAACCATTAAGACCAAATTATTAAATTTCAAGGTCTTTGATTCATTAGGAGAACCGATTCAAAAGAGCAATTAATTTAGCAATCTAACATTAATTACCGAATCTCTTCGGATTTTTGCAGCTTTGTTGATGTGTGTTTCCAATTCATAAAAAGTCCAGGTCATACCCTGTGAGTCTTTTGTTTGGTATAATTGGACTATATGTGTAACTGTATATTCTTATTCACTAAAAAGAATCGACTCATAAGAGTTAATCGTTTGGTAATGGGACTACTTATGTCACAGTATTTTTCTACATCACTATAATGAATCGACTCAAAGTGAATCGTTTGGTAATCGGACTGCCTGTGTCACATTGTATATTTCTACTTCACTACAAATAATCAATTCATGCAAGTTTATCGTTTGGCAATCAGACTGCTCTTGTAAAGCTGATAAAAATATTTTTAATCACTGATGAAAAGAACGGACTCAAGAGTCAGTCGGTTGATATTATGAATACTTTTGTCGTACTGTATATTTGTAATTCATTAAAAAGAATCGATTCAAAAGACTCATTTGTTTAGTACTCTGGTCACGCTGTAAATTTATAATTCACTAAAAAAGAATTGATTCATAAGAATCTATTGTTTGGTAAGTGATCTTCTCTTGTCACACTGTAAAGATGATTTCTTATTAAATGAAAAGAATTATCTTATATGTTTGTCAAGCTGCATATTTCTAATTTACTAAAAAGAATCAATTTATAAGAGTCAAACAGCCGGTAAACAGCCTGCGCTTTGTCATGCTGTACATTTCTAATTCTTTAAAAAGAATCGATTCAAAAGATTCTTTTGAATAAAAAGAATAAACAAAAGATTTATGAGTCATTAATTCTGGAATCAGATTGCATTTGTAGCACCGTATTTTTCTGATACTCAACAAAAAGAACCAATTTTTAAGAGTCTCTTGCTTTGGTAGTCAGGCTACTCTTGTCATGCTTTATATAAACGAATCGATGCATTAGAATCATTAGTTCGGGAATCAGATTACACTTACAGATTAGCTCTGTATTTTTCTAATACTCACTAAAAATGATTAAATTATAAGAATCGTTTGCTTTAGTAATCAACCTACACTTGTTGCATATTTCCCGATTTCCTAAAAAAATATCAGAATAGTCATTTAGTTAAGAATCAAATGAACTGTGGGCTGTCAATACAGCACTACCAAAACATTGAGCCATAGACCAAATAACTGGTGTCAGACCTGTGCACTCATGTGAGATGTGTTAATATACTTAATGTTAAGGCAGGGTGACTGATGATGGAAGCTGAGACCACTATACCCAAGAGCACTGGTTTCCTGAGGCCTTCTGCCATAATGAGGGATCCTTAAGGGAGCCGCTGATCATGTGAAACTAGAAGTGCTGCATTACTAGAGAGCTTTATTCACCGCATTTCTTCTCCTGTACATACAACATTCCCCTCCCCCATTTGTCTCTGTCACACACACACACACACACACACACACACACACACACACACACACACTGAGCCACTGAAACAGGATACCTCTACCTGTTGCACAATGGGATTTTATAGGAGCCTTTATGCACGTTGTCTTTTTTCCGACACAAGAAGTTATTATATTTATGCTTAATTATAGTGTTGACTCATAATTAATTTAAATTAGTTTCACAATTATATATTTTACAGTATAAAAATAATGAAATAAATATTGTAAATGAACAAAGTGTGCACTGTACACTGAAAGGTCATATAAAGAATGAGAATCAGAATTAGCTTTGTGTTTCTCTCTCTCTCTTAAATAAATGTCACAATTCAGTTTGATATAATGATTCAACTCTGATTAAATAAAATGGTTAGATTAAAATGGTAAATTTTAAATACATTCAAATATGATATTAAATCGGGAATATAGTTGAATATGTTTGGACTAGCAGAAGATTCTGTAAAACAAATGTTAGACAAATAAGTTTGGACTCTCTCCCTGATAATTATAATAATTGAATATATTATTAATTAAATAAATTAAAAATCAGAGCCTCAAGAGTGTGACCTAAGAGCTCTACCATATTTAATGTGCACTTACCATACTTGACGTTAAACAAAAATGTATGGATTTTGTGTAAACCACACAAGATACTGTTGCATGTTTGTATTGAGATGTATTGTGACACCATATCCCCTATAAATAATAAATGTTTCTCCTAATTTTTCTTGGGTTTTTCAGAACTCAATCCGCCACAACTTGTCCCTGAACAAGTGCTTCATGAAAGTGCCCAGGCAGAAAGACGAGCCAGGAAAAGGAGGCTTTTGGCAAATCGACCCTCAGTATGCTGACATGTTTGTGAATGGCGTTTTCAAGCGACGACGAATGCCTGCCACAAACTTCAATACCCAGAGACAGAGCAAAATGCTTTCCTCCCCGAGCTCCTCGTACACCTCCCAGTGCAACCAACAAATGGGCATAGGCCACTTCCAAGTAAACAAACGCAAGCAAGTCTTCCCCAAACGCGGGAACAAGCTAGCCCGAGTCTCTAAGAGCCCCCTGTTAACCACCGACATCAAAACCTCAGATGTCCTGAGAGGAGACTTTGACCTGGCGTCGGTTTTCGACGATGTTCTGAGTGGGAACGACAGCACGTTTGAGGATTTGGATATCAACACAGCGCTGAGTTCGCTGGGATGCGAAATGGAGCCGTCTTCTCAAATCCACAACGAGTCTGGTTATAGCAACGAGGACGAGCAGGCTTGTGCTTACCTCGAGGCCAACGGCATCATGGGATGCAACATGGAGGACTTCCACCAGCAGCACCACCAGCAAGTACAGGCCCATCTGCAATATTACGAGGGAATGTTCTCAGATCAGCAGAATCAGCAACACCCTTGGGAGATTAAAGAGGAAGCCCAGCCAGTCCCTCTTTCGTTGGATCACGGCTATGCGTTTTGTGAGGGATTCTTCTCGGAGATGCAACTTTGGGAAAGAGGAGAGTCATATATGTGAACGTGTGGCATATACACGCACTGTCTTTGCTGGTCTGAAGACCTATTGACTCTTGTTTTGCTACATTAGCATAATGAACTACAGCGGTTACATGTAATTAATATTCTTTGTACTTCTTTTTGCATTTTTTACCGATTGGTTTATAATCACTATTGATCTTTTGATTTTATTGGAATTTTTCTTAAGATGAATGCATTTTGTTGACAAATGTAGTTGTGTAGGATAGTGGCATTTTGTTCCTGTACTGATTAATCGATCTAATATATTCATTTTAGTTTACTTTATATTCTAGGCGATGCTTTATATACATACGTCTAACAAAAAAAAAAAGAAAAAAGAAATATAAAGTGACATTTTTGAGGGAAAAGGGATGCAACAAGCCGAAAGTGCTTTGCAAAATCAATTCCAGAGACAAATAAACGCACAAGCACTTTGAAACATAAGCTCAGTTTGTTGCCCTGTGATTTAGCCTCATCATTTATTTTCTCTGTTTTGTAATGATATTCTACCAGAGAGTAAAGTGTCCCGCGAGAGCCCTTGTACGTTTCAGAATGTAATGCATTAGTCTCAGATTTACCATGAAGTGTGGGTGGCCATCTCACGACGCAGTGACTGTTCTAGAAGTGTACTTGTATCGATTCTTTGAGAAATGGACTTAAACATGCAACGTGAAACTAAATATATTCTGTACTTGAATAAAAAGATCAATCTCTACAACTGCTTTTGTTCTATTGCTAATGATTTTTGCCTATCAAATCACAATAGATAAGTTGTTTAAACATTTAATTAGACATTTACATTGTATACAAATTAAGTTATGTTTTGTTGTTCTTCAAAAAATGCTATTTGTTAATGTTATTGGTACCTTTAAAGACATTTAAAGGGATAGTTCATTCCCGTTTGCACAGTTCTGCAAACAGCTGTATTACACGTGCCAGGCCAGTAGTTGGCGATGTCACATTGTTAAGAAATACTAAGCACCTGCTCAAATCCAGTCCTGTAGTTCTCCAGTTTAGTGTTAAGCCAGGCTCACACTGTGCAATTCTTAATAATTCTTTATGACTGTAGCGTGTCAAATTCTATGAACATGGTGCTCATAACTGTAAGGATCTGTTGTTATAATGTCAGACAATCAAGACGCGCCAAACAGACACATGCAAGAATCATCTGGAGTTTGACATCATCAAACACGTTCAGTAACCCATGTTCTGAAATGATACCTCAGAGCAAACATCAATGATCTGTAGCGTTCCTTTTACTCAAAACATGCCATGGTAATAAAATCTGAAAAAGAAAAAACCTGACAGGCGGTTTAAAGTTGTCATACTGATTGAGTCATCAGTTTCAGCGCTCTTATTGGTTCTTGGTTATTGGACGGCCACTGTTTGACCACAGTTTTTAGCATAGGATTATAGAAATCTTAGGACTTCTACAATTTTCCAGTGGCGTCAAAACGAAATCAAATTGTCACTGATGGTAAAAACTGCAAATCGATTTGATGTCAAAAGTCTTGATGTCCATTTGACATCTACACATTGATGCCCTTTTGACCACCAAAATAATGACATAAAAAGTATCATTTAAGAAAAGTTGTATTCATTTAAATTTACACTGGATTTTGTATCCCTACAATGAATGTAAACTACCTTGATGTCAAAACGACATCAAATTGACATCTAATACTGACACCAAAAAATGTTGATAAAAATTGATTACAGGTCCTGTAATCGACTTTCGATGCTAATGCTAGATGTCAATTTGATGTCATTTTGACATCAAGCTAATCAACTGACATCAGATTGACCAAATCACGGCCACTGTCACATAGCTTGAGCCCGGCTTTAGTTGTCAAGTACTCACACATGATCCCAATACACTTATCCCATAATACATGTGCACAATGTCAATTTTCACAAAACAGCATTTTTGTATTTTACATGATATCAGTCTTATTTTTTAAATGTGTACTTTGAAAGAGTTGTCAGGCCCCCAAAATGCTGCTGTTGTGTAAATGAATGGCCTACATACATAAACTATTTTCAGTTCTCTGTGATTAAATATTTCACATTTAAATACAATTTAAAATAGTATCTTTTAGAGATCATACATTCCTTAGAGTTAATGATGAAACTGCAAAAGTTTTAAAAGAAGATGGCTCAGTTATTTAATGGACCAGTATGTGGACTAGCCAACCAATTTTAAGCCCACGGTTTCCAAACAATTTCTATTGCCAAGCTAGACTGCAATTAGACTGCAATTTGGTTGTTAATCATTTTAGTTCCTTATGCTAAATTTTTATAATACTCTTTACCACACATACACTACAAGCATTCATAACCATGGCCTTTTTCAGGTGGCTATTTGTGATTTATTATCAGAGCGGTTTGATTATTGACTTGGAAATACAGTGAAACATGTTCAGACTGGCCCGCATTTCTCAAATTACAGTCAGTTTCACTTGCAAACAGCAACAGCATTAAGCTTTACTTTAGATGTTTGACTTGCCTGACCTTTACCCTTTACATCACTATGAGGCGTCAAAGCAATGTCTGAATTGACAACTGCTGGTTCAGGGAACCAAATGAATCAGCTCATTTTGACTTAAAGGCCCAAAAAAACAGCTACAATTTCCTCTGACCCCAAAAATCAGCATTTTCAGCAGGGTATAATAAATGATCTGTTGGGAATTTTGAGCTGAAACCTTACAGACACATTCTGGAGACACCAAAGACTTATCTTACATCTTGTAAAAGAGGCTTAAAAGCCTTTTAAGCATTAATTAATGCATGTTCCTGTATTGTAAAGTGTTAATGAAAAAAACACGAGGGAGAATAAATGATGAGCAAATTTTTTATGTATTATTTATTTTCTGTGTTTTGCTCTACATAAATAAATCTGACTGACTTAAAGGAGTAAAAAAAGTGTTCAAATGGAGCAGTCGAACAGAAATAGGGCAGAAATGCTCTTTTTAGTAACTTGTGTTTTACTTTCTTTCAAGTTAATTTCCTCGCTGTGCCTCCCAGCTTGCAAAAAATCCAGCTGACTTGAATATCTGTGAAAATCCACCGCATTTGAGGGGAAAAAATAATACTTTCACACATAAAATCTCTTTTTAATGAAAAAGAAAAAAGCAAAGGGAGGATTAGTCCATTTCATCGGCTCTGCCTCCTTCTGTTGGAGGTCATGTGTAGAGACCCTTCTGAATCTGTGCAGTAATTCACATTCCTTCAACATCAGGGAGAAGCAGGCATGGTAATTCCAGCAAGCTGTGCCCCATGATGCCATGGTCATCACAAGGGCACACGTTCATACAGACATCCAATGACTCTGCATTCAGTTTCTTTTTTCCACAATAACATGGTTTGGGTCTCTGTGGATATATCAGTGGTGCTAGCACTATTGAACTGTTTCCTGTTAAAAATACTGTGTTTTAATAAATCAGTGGGTTCATGAGGAAACTTTTATATTGGTGGAAGTTTTTTAATGCACAGAAGGTTCTTTCCAGCTAATACAAAATGATCAGCACTTCATGAACAACTGAACAAATAATTACAGTAATGTTATGTTTTTGAGAAAGTCCTCAAAACTTTAGTACTAAATTATATTCTGGCAAAAGCCCACAGAAGCCAAACAGAGAATATGCTTGGGCACCCTTTTTGATGCATTATCTCTGTTAGACTTTAATAACTGACTACTTTATATATTAACTGTATGTTCACCATGTAGTTTTGTATTTGTTTGATAATTTCAAACATTAAAGTGACAAACATGCAAAAAAAAAAGAAAAGAAAAAAGAAATTAGTAAAGGGGCAAACGCCTTTTCATACCACTCTGTATATATAAATAAAATGGTACAAAAATATGTATACATTGTTGAATAATGTTCCGTGTTTGCAATTTCAAAGTTTCAAATGAGTGTTAACATGCAGAGCTGATGGCAGTCAGATACTAAGGCAAAATGGAAAAAGGCATATCAGAACATCAAAACTGTTTGACTAACTTTCTTCTGTTGAACACATAAAAAGGTGATTTGGATGAAGCTGGAAACCATCTTCCATTACCACAACCATAATCAATGGTTACCAGTTTCTAACTTTCTTGAAGATTTTTTTTAACAGTATATAGAAATTCATTAAGTTTAAAGAGACTTTTATTTTAGTCTATTGATGTACTTCCAACTGAAATAAAATATTGAGGGCTGGGCTTTCTTTTTGCACATCATCCGTTGTGCATCATCCTGGGCAAACTAACAGTAAGAGAGGTGTGGTTAAGAGTATTGCAACTGAAGTCTTGACATCAACAGAGAAGGACCGCCACAGCAAACACAGAAGCAAATGGTATTTTGCAAATGGGACTTTTATTAATGGCAAAGCAAATTTATTTTTCAGTTGATTAATTTGCATGGATTAACTGATCACCTAAAGAAAAACTATGTAACAAACAAATTAAACAGTGTAAATTCTGGTTTCATGTGGACATTGATGGGCTAGTTCACCTAAAAATGAACATTTCTGCAGCATTTACTCACATTCAAGTAATTTCTTTTTTTTCTGTTGAACTGTTACAGAACTTCCACTGACATCCATATTAGTGACCAAAAATACAATGGAAGTCAATGGCTGCTTTTCCCCAACATTCTTCATTATCTTTTCCTAGAAGAAAGAAGCTCAAACTGGTTTGGATAAGTAAATGATGAAAGAAATGTAATTTATGTGTGAACTATCCCTTTAAATGTTCTTCTATGCCATCAGTTGGAAAACCTCCTTTTGGACGCTTTATTTCTGAGATTGTAGGCAGGGTGAGAGGGGGGCGAAATGCATGTGCTTCTCAGGGGATGGTTTTTGTGGAGGAGGGATGGGAGAACTCCTTGACGCTGCAGATAACATTATCTCCCCAGAGGCAGAGACTCCTGCCTGTATTTACACGAGTGCTGTCGCCGCTCCAGCCCTGCATACGGACCTGTCAGCGGGAACAAGGACTGCTGTCACAACGGGGCATCGCCACACTTGCTTTATGTCCCCCCGGGCACTGCTGGCAGCCCCTGATTACAGGTGTTATGTGGGCATGTCAGCCAGATCACACAGAGGGATGTGTTAACCATTCTGTTGGAAAAGTCAGCAAAACACTGGCGTCAGGACCCAATGTGGGTATTTTTCTCCCTACTTTAAAATCATTTGATTTGGATTATATCAAAAATATATTTGGGAATCATTTAGCTGTTAAAAATAAGCTGTTTTGCTTATTTGTTTTATCTATTGATTAAAAACAAAAAGGTAATTATTTGAATAATTATATAACAAACAATGTCTAGTTTTATTTATTTTTCTATTACAACTCTATTTGATATTCTTATGGAGGGCAGAAGTTCAGAATGTCTGTCTTCATATGATAAAGCAAAGAAGCATGAAACATAAATTAATATAATTCTTGAGAGATTATTTAAAATAAAATCTTAGTTGTATATAATTTGTATGTTAAAAATTTATTTAAAATGTAATATTTAGAATTCTAAATAATTAAATATTCATTCATTCATTCATTTTCATTTCGGCTTAGTCCCTTTATTAATCTGGGGTCGCCACATCGGAATGAACCGCCAACTTATCCAGCATATGTTTTACGCAGCGGATGCCCTTCCAGCTGCAACCCATCTCTGGGAAACATCCATACACACCCATTCACACTCATACACTACGGACAATTTAGCTTACCCAATTCACCTATACCGCATGTCTTTGGACTTGTGGGGGAAACCGGAGCACCCGGAGGAAACCCACGCCAACACAGGGAGAACATGCAAACTCCACACAGAAACGCCAACTG